>JXCR01148271.1:1194-58961 GCA_002079205.1 Phalaenopsis hybrid cultivar
TGAAGGATAAAAATTGTTTTGAAGTTGATTTAGTGGTCAATTTGGATGGGGTTTAATGGATTTGGATTTAGACTTAAGTTAAGCATGTAGGGCTAAACTTAGGTCAAACTTGAGCTAGCTTTGGGCTAAGCTCAATTTAATTGTTGTGTTTGGTGTGAAACATCATTATGAACAATTTTCATGAAGGATGAAAGTTGTTTTTAAAGTTGATTTGATGGTTAATTTGGATGAATTTTAATGGATTTGGATTTAGACTTAAATTAAAAGTGGTTGGTGAAGAACATCATAATGAACAATTTTCATGAAGGAGAAAAGTTTTTTTGAGGTTGTTGGTTGGTGAAGAACATCATTATGAACAATTTTCATGAAGGATGAAAGTTGTTTTGAAGTTGTTTTGGTGAAGAACATCATTATGAACAACTTTCATGAAGGATGAAAGTTGTTTTGAAGTTGATCTGATGGTTAATTTGAATGGATTTTGATGGATTTGGGTTTAGACCTAAATTAAACCCTTATGGGTCGGTGGTTAATTTAAATGGATTTTGATGGATTTGGGTTTAGACCTAACTTAAACCCTTAAGGGTGGGGTCAATTTGGATGAGTTTTAATGGATTTAAATTTAGACTTAAGTTAAGCATGTATGGCTAGATGTAAAACATCATTATGAACAACTTTCATGAAGGATGAAAGTTGTTTTGAAGTTGATTTGATTTTTAATTTGAATGGATTTTGATAGATTTGGGTTTAGACCTAAATTAAACCCTTAAGGGTTAAGGTTTAAAACATCATAATGAACAATTTTCATGAAGGATGAAAATTGTTTTGAAGTTGATTTGGTGGTAATTTGAATGGATTTTGATGGATTTGGGTTTAGACCTAAATTAAACCTTTAAGGGTTAAATTTAACATCATTATGAACAATTTTCATGAAGGATGAAAATTGTTTTGAAGTTGATTTGATGGTTATACATCATTATGAACAATTTTCATGAAGAATGAAAGTTATTTTGAAGTTGATTTGATGGTTAAGTGTTTGGTGTGAAATATCATTATGAACAACTTTCATGAAGGATGAAAGTTGTTTTGAAGTTGATTTGATGGTTAATTTTAATAGATTTTGATGGATTTGGGTTTAGACTTAAATTAAACCCTTAAGGGTCAAATTTGAGTCTAAGGAGTATTTGATGGATTTGGGTTTAGACTTAAATTAAACCCTTAAGGGTTAAATTTGGGTCTAACTTTTGGGTTTGGGTTTAGACCTAAATTAAGCCCTTAAGGGTCAAATTTGGGTCAACCTTGAGCTAGCCGGATTTGGGTTTAGACTTAAATTAAACCCTTAAGGGTCAAATTTGAGTCTAACTTGAGCTCTTTCATGAAGGATGAAAGTTGTTTTGAAATTGATTTGATGGTTAATTTGAATGGATTTTGATCAACTTCCATGAAGAATGAAAGTTATTTTGAAGTTGATTTGATGGTTAATTTGAATGGATTTTGATGGATTTGAGTTTAGACTTAAATTAAACTCTTAAGGGTCAAATTTGGGTCTAACTTGAGCTAGCTTTGGGCTATTTGACCTAAATTAAGCCTTTAAGGGTTAAATTTGGGTCTAACTTGAGCTAGCTTTGGGCTAGTTAGACCTAAATTAAACCCTTAAGGGTCAAATTTGAGTCTAACTTGAGCTAGCTTTGGTCTAAAACCTAAATTAAGCCCTTGAGGGTCAAATTTGGGTCAAACTTGAGCTAGCTTTGGGCTAAGCTCTTAAGGGTCAAATTTGAGTCTAACTTGAGCTAGCTTTGTGCTAAGCTCAAATTGATTGTTGAGTGGTTGGTGAAGAACATCATAATGAACAATTTTCATGAAGGAGAAAAGTTTTTTTGAGGTTGTTGGTTGGTGAAGAACATCATTATGAACAATTTTCATGAAGGATGAAAGTTGTTTTGAAGTTGTTTTGGTGAAGAACATCATTATGAACAACTTTCATGAAGGATGAAAGTTGTTTTGAAGTTGATCTGATGGTTAATTTGAATGGATTTTGATGGATTTGGGTTTAGACCTAAATTAAACTCTTAAGGGTCAAATTTGAGTCTAGCTTGAGCTAGCTTTGTGCTAAGCTCAAATTGATTGTTGTGTTTGGTCAAAAATGACCTTATAAAGGATTTTCAACAAAAATTGNGGAATTTCAAGTTGAGTAAAAAGAAGAGTTTTGAATTTCTAATGGTGGGGTACCTCTTCTAGTTTTCTAAGACTAGTCAATAGGAAAGTCCTATGGCTAGACCTAGGCTACTAAAAAAGTTTCTAGACCTCAACCAAAAGTGAGGTCAACAGTGCGAATTTACTCCCTACCATGATGATCAGTAGAGTCACCTAGGAGGGTTCTATTTGAAACTACTATTTTCAAATGGAGAAACCTATTGATATAGGTTCAATTATATTTAAATATGTGATAGAAATCATTATGAATGGGCCAATTTATGGACTTAGGCATCCTTCTACAATTTTTCTGATTTGGAGTCAATCGCAAGTGTCATCTGAAAGTTGGCAAAAAGTTTTACTACCGTGGGAGCCCATGATTCCTATTGATGATTAGTATGTTGGTTATGGAAATGAAGCACTAAATGCAATTATAGATCATTTCTCACATGCTTAAACTCCATTAATGCCATCAACAGTTGGAAGTTCACTTACTTTAGAGAAGAAACTGAAGAAAATTGAAAGAGAACATCAGAGTATTGTGAATGTAGTGGGAGATCTCAAGTACCTTTTATGATAACTTAGATTGGAGAATGAAAGCGAATTTTGATCACGGTGGAATTTTTAAAGCAGGATTAGTTCATATGTTTAATGAAAAGGGGTGGATCAAAGAAAATTTGACATATCAACTCCCATACCAATCCTTCTACAACCTATAGGTTCATTATCAATCTATGGGAGATATTACAGGAGGTGAAAGCATTGAAGATGAGGCTGCATTATTGAAGATTGTGAATTCTCTACTTGCTTAAAAGTGTTTATGTGTTTAGTGTAATTGTGTGGATTTGGTTAGGTTTGATTTGTTTGTTTTTGCTTTAGAATTCTGAACTTTGATTATGTGTAGTTTTGTGTCAACGTTTAGTGTTATGGCTTGATTTCGATGTTGATTTATAATTAGTTTGCTTAATAGGTGTTAGTTTGTGATTTGTGAAATGTGTTTGTAAAAAGTGTATTTTTATATATAAAAGACAGTTTATTATTGTTTGTGCAAATGATTCTTTGTGAAATGTGTATTTATGAATTTAGATAAAAATTTGTGTTTAAAAATACTAAAAAATTTGCAGAAAATTGAAAGGAAATTAAAAGTTTGAAAATCAAACTAGTGAATTTCGATCCTTCAGCGCCGACGGCGCTTTCTACCCGAGAACGATGAATTAACCCTTTAATTCATGATTTTCACCACAAACCTGAATTTTTACCCCTTAAGTAACCTTCAACCTTCGGTTTTGCACCTAGGGCTTGATTTTGGGTGGATTTGAGGCGATTTAGAGGCAAGGAAACTTCGGATTTCATCTTCTCTAGGTAAGAGGTACACTTTAAATAAAAATTTTTTATTTTCACCAAAGATTTTTCTCACATTGTCTATATCCAAAATTTTAGAATTTTCTTGAGAGATTTTAAGAAAATTCTATGGTGAAGAACTCTTACTTAGTGGATTTAAGTTTAAAGTGATTTACATTTTGATTTTTGGAATTTTGGGATTTATTCGGATTTTTTCAGATTTTTCAAGATTTCTTATGGCACCTAGATCGAGCAAAAAGATAGTAGAATATGAGGAGCAAAGGTTTATTAGCTTTAGAGCCAGTGCTCAATTTCATAGTCTTTAAGAAAATAAAAAAGAGATTCAGGACCGAGGTTTTAAAATTTGGGAGGAGAAGTTGAACAATTGATTATCGCTTGGCAGTGGGAAAACTTTTGTTATTTTACTGCCAATGCGATATTTGGGATTGTGATGGAATTTTATGCCAACCTTTCTGAGGCTTCTGATGATTTTGTTTTTGTTCGAGGAAAAAGGGTGGAGTTTACTTTAAGAAAAATCAATGAGTTTTATCAATTAAGAGATATTTATAGATGTCAGTATCATTTGTTTTCTGCTACAGATCAAGCCTTAGATGAAGTTATTTTTTTTTTACTAGTGAGAAAGGGTATTAGAAAATTAAGAATGGAGTTAAAGTTAATTTTCCCCTTTCTATGTTAAATGTAGTGTCTAAGGCCTGACATTATTTTATTTTTGGGAAGATGATTACAACAAACCATCTTAATGAAGTGACCAAGGATAGAGAGATCCTAAACTTCTGTATTCAGCAAGTGATAGATATAAATGTAGACTCTATCATTTATATGAACATTCGATCCATTGCTCTGGGTGAGACCATTGGTGGATTGGCACACCCTTCTCTCATTTACACACTTTGTGAGCATGCATGAGTTGATTTCAGACGTGATGAGGAGAGGATTGAGCCTTAGAGACCGATTGGGCCAACCAGCATCAAGACTTATGAGTCCCATGTTGATTGGAGATCTGGAAGACAGGCTAGGGAAATTCCTTCTACTTATAGAACCCTTACTTTTAGTGAGCCTACTTCAAGTGACCTCAGCAATAGGAAGTTGTTGGACCAGCTGATGATTTAGCAGGGAGATATTTTATGGATGGATCATAGGATGCAGAATATGGAGGCCAAAAATGCTCACACTGATGATCTCATTTGACAGAAATTTGAGTATCATGCTGCTTATGATGATGCTTTAGTGACATACCTGAGGGGTGACCATATAGTTCAGTTCCCTATTCACCCTACTTATACTCCATTTCAGCAGCAGAAGTTAGATGTCAATAATAAGGAAAATGATGACTGGTGATCTTTCTATTTGTTTGTTTGTATGTGTTTGTACTGTGTGATTGTATTGTTTGTCTTATGTTGTTGTTGAGACACTGTTGTTATGTTATGTGATACTGTGATGTGAAAAACTGTTTTATTTTTAAAATTATGTTTAGTTCTGTTATTATTTTCAACACTTTGTTATGTAGTGTGATTAGCTCTTTCTCAGCAAATTTTATATGTATTATGTGCAATTTAATGTTTTTAGCATTGTAGTTTTCATATTAGCACGTGCAGTATTTCAAAATTTATGTTTAAAAATTAGAATCTCCAACAGGTATGAATTTTTTTTAAGTATTTAATGCTTTCTTTCACCCTTCATTTTTAAAATTCTTCATGTAAAAAGATTCTTTTAAAAATTTAAGTTTAGGGGGGGGGGGGAGAATAAAAATTATTTTTAGAAAGAGAGAAAGAACTTAAATTTATTTGTCCTCAATTATTTAAATTTTCAAAATTTTAAAACTAACCTCACCTTTAGTATTAAGGGTTAAATATATACAAAAACCCTAAACTATATTTATGTTTCTAAATATATAGTAAATTTAAGTAAAAATTTTCAATAATAATGGTTAATTCTAGGGGCTAAGATATTTTGTAAAAGAGAATATGACTATGTTTTTCTATTTTTAGTAAAGAAAATTTGTATTTTTGAAGTATTTAAAAAATCTTAATAGATTCATGTAAAAAGAAAAGAATTAAACTTTATGAAATCTTTAAGTTAATATAAATTTGTTAAGTGTAGAAATGTAAAAAGTTTTTAACTTTATGAAGAGGATAGTGAAGTTCAAAATCATTAAAGGCTATCCAGATATAGTTTTCCTCATAGAAAGAATAGAAAAAAGAAAATAAATTAAAAAGAAAAGAAAAAGAAAAGAAAAAAAAATGTGGTGAGAAGCTTGAGGAGATGCCTAATTAAAAATTGGCTTCACTTGAATCAACTTAAGGAAAAAGTTTGGTGACACATTTTCTAAACTTTTTATTTTAATGTTAACTTAATTATTAATAAAGTTTTATGAAGTACACATTTTTCTAAACTTTTGATTTGAATATTAACTTAATTATTAATAAAGTTTTATGAAGTTCTTTTTCATATGAATTTGCTAAGTGATCTTAATATAACAAATTACAATTTTTATTGAAAGAAAAAGAGGATAAAAAACCTTAGACTTAATTGCTGAATATCTTTACACCTTTAGTATTAACTGAAATTGTTTTGAATTTTTCTTAAGTTAAATTATTATGTTTAGAGAAATAAAATATGGAACTCTAAAAGTTAAATTCTTTACCATAAGTTAAATTTTTATGCAGTAGAGAAGTTACTTGAGGACAAGTAACATGTAAGTTTGGGGGATTTTGATACACCAAAAATATATGCATTTTTAGACCCATATTTTATACTTATTTTTTGTGATATTGTACTTTAATAGTGGGTATTTTGATGTTTTCTTGCAGGTTGTTGGTTTTTAGGGCATAAAGTATAAAGGAAGAAAAAAGGATGAAATTTGGAGTCAAAATGACATTTTTGAGGAAAGACACAGCGCCGACATTGCCAAGGTCAGCGCTGACGGTGCAGAATAATCAAAAGCTGGAGAACATTTACTCAGCGCCGACGGCGCCAAAGGAGATTCAAACCCCGTTTCTAGAAGGTTTTATGTATTTGGATGATTTTTCAAGAATTTTTGGAGGCACCTCTTGGAGAATCGTCATTGGACTTTATTTGGGGCTGAAATTCATTAGAAAAGGGCTCCTCTACGTTCATTTATTGCTCCACAACATTCCACCATGCCACATTTTCATAACCCATCTTTTTTCCACCACCATATTAGAGTCAATTAGTGATTTTTCTTTCCTAGTTTAGAGTTTTTATGGTGAGATTTAGTTTGAAGCTTTATGTAAGAGTGTCGGAGAAGGAGAAAATTGAGAAAGTTCTTCTTCCTGCATTTCTATGGAAATGCTACAAAGGATTTACTTTGAGAAAAAATTCCAGATAAGTTTGTTTGTTTATTTAGTGTTGTATGAACTTTCTTTTATGTATGAAATTTGTGTTTCGTCATATCTTTCTCATGAAGTCTAAGTAGTTCCCTCTATCTTTCCCCCTCCTCTAAGATATGGTGAAATGAAGTGATAAAATGAATGTGCCATAATTAAAATATAAAATAAATTTTGATGATTTTTCAACTCTGAACTTAATTTACTATTCAATCTGGCCAATTGATTTGTTAAATTATGTTGTGAAACATAAAATCTAGGTAATAGAGTATGAGTTCTACAACAATGTGAAGGTCATATTTGATTTCATGAAGGAGAAATTTGTTTTAGAAATTAAATGCAAATAAATAGGGAAATATTCTTTGTTAGGTGTAGAATTGGAGAATCTTTAGGGTGATAGACTAAAATCTCCAATTTGGTCTTAGTGTTTAATAAAGTGAGAGTTAGCCTTCATGTCTGGGGAGCCGATATCCTCCTAGCCTAGCCACGAATTTAGGGACTAAATTTAAGATTAACCAATGATTTTTTTATGCACTGTATCAGGGTAGAAAATTAAAATTTCTCCTATTTGGCACAATACATATTATAAACATTTATCTCATCTCATTTCACCATAATTTCATTGTAGTGGGAAAGATGCTTTTTGACATAAGAAATCTTCATTACATAACCATAGTTAGTAGATTAGTAGTTATTATTCAAAATTAGCATTTCCATTTTGCTAATAGTTAATTAACTTAGTTTGGTTAATATATCAACATTTGAAATTAGTGACAGTGATTTCGTTTAATTTTCTATAAATTTCCTGTTAAAATTTATCATTGCTAACTTACACCTCCTCCATGGGATTGATACTTGGGCCTTAAATAGAAATTTCAGTATTACTTGATAATGATACGTATACTTACGTAGAATCAAATTATTAATTTCTTGTAATTATATATATTTTACACAACTTACTTTTCATATAAGGATCAAGTATTTGGCACTTTAATGGTGTCAACTTCATAAATCCTTACATATAAAAAAATCGGGATCAGCGGACAGGATACTACACAAGTATACCTATCATTATCAAGTAATATAAGACTTTTTGATTAATCCCCAAATATCGATCCCATGGGGAAATTATCAATATGCACCTTCAAACAACAAACTTCTTTTTCAAAAAGACAATTACTTAAAATATAGATAGTTTGACAGTAATTAAAATTTAAATCTTTTTGGTATTATTGATATTTTGACAAAACAGTAACAACTTCAAAATATAACTTGAGTTTGTGTAAAAGAAAAACACAAAATATGAAAATATCTTTCTCATTTTCACGAATCAATAATGAGTATAGGAATTTTGTTGTCGAAGTATGCAAATTGTGTTGTGCCAAATAGAATCAGTAATATTCTTTACCCTTACTGAAGATGTTATAAAAAATATAAGCTAATTTAAAGTTTGAATAGTTCTGAAGACCGACTAGGCAAGGAAGATACTAGCTCTCCCTTTCGAATTCCCTCAATTGCATTCAACTTGGGGCTAACATCTCGTAGCAGAACTTAAAATAATGAACAAAGTTGGGGGTTTTATCCTGTCACTTTAAAGTCCTTTAACTCTACACCCTTCAAAGATTATTTCCCTATTTATTTTAACTAAATCATATGAATTACATTCTCATTCATACAACCTCATGTCGTTCATTCCAATTAATGACTGAGATAATACCAGCCCGGTTCTTTCATGTTCTCACAATAAATTTTAACATCTAGATGGGCTAGATCAAGAAGTAAATGAAGTTCATGGAATTAAATCATCACAAGTTCTTCCAAAATTAAAGATTTATACTCTTCAAAACTTCCATCCAACACATTAATTACTTATCAATTTAAGGAGAAAAATAAAGAAAAATACTTTGAATCCATGGAGAAGACTAAACCACACTTTAGTTTAAAAGTAGAAATCATTGTCATACCAACAAGCAATCTCAATAAAAATCAAAAGTAGTTTAAAAAATAAAGATAAAAACTTATCTCAAACTCTCCACCAAACTCTTGAAGTTCCTTTGAATTTCTTCTCTTTTACAACATTCTAAACTCTAAAAATAAAATTAAAAACAAAAAGGATAAATTAAATTTGTGGTGCCTGAATCTCTCTATGAGATTCTCATCCCATCAAGCACCGCCTCTGAATATATCATCTTCCTTCTTTTATAAATTTTCAAGCGGTGCCTTGGAAACTCTTCAAAAGGTGTCTAAATTTAATATATTCTCCAAGGGATGCCTCATTTCACAAGTGTTTTAATAATATTTTCATTCCTAGTGGTCATAACCACCCTCTTTAGCCAATAGGTGCCTCAAATGTCCCTTCAAAATTCAGCAAAATGAAGAAAACAGCCAAATAACTACCTCTGACGCTTAAGCGCAGAACCTCTGGTACTTTGGCGCGGCCTTCTCTGTTTCAATGACGCTTAAGCACCGGATCTAGCACTTAGGCGCCAAAACTCTTTTAAACCAATTTCACATTTTTGCCCCAAATTTTATCCTTTTTCACTCCTTTTAGCATTTTTCACCTTTTTACTTGTACTCGCAAATACCTTCCATTAAAGCACAATATCTCAAAAATAGTTATAAAAATGTGTCTAAAAATACTATATATTTTAGGTGTATCACTTTCCTAAAGGAGTTATAGAAGAAGTTTTGGTAAAAGTCAATAAATTTATCTTTCTTGTGAACATTATTTTATTAGATATGGAGGAAGAAAAAAAAATTCCTATCATTTTAGGAGGACCATTCCTAGCCACTAGAAGAGCTTTGATTGATGGGTAGAAAGGAGAACTAACTATGAGAGTTAATGATCAAGAGGTTACATTTAATATTGCAAAATCAATGAGATACCTTGTAAAAGAGCAAGAGATTAAATGCTTTAGAATGTATACTAATAATTATTTGAGCCATGTATATTTCAAGAAAACTTTGAAAGAGAATTTAAAAACTAATATATGGAATATCAAGAAGAGGATAGAATTCATGATGAATCTATGAAAGTGTGTAAAGAGGATATGGATTATGTTCATGAAAGATTTGAAATGTTAGATCCTATAGAAAGTAACAAGAAATTGAATTCATGTATTGAGAAATCTCCCGAACTAGAACTGAAAATGCTTCCTACACATTTGAAGTATGCTTTTTTAGGAGATTTATCTACATTACATGTTATAGTTTCCTCAGAATTAACTGATGTGCAAGAACAACAGTTTTTGGAAAATTTGAAAAGATATAGGAAAGCCTTTGGATGGACATTGGCTGATATTAAAGGAATCAGTCCTTCAATTTGTATGTATAAAATCTTCTAGAAGATCAACATGAACCAAGAGCTGATCCTCAAAGGAGATAAAATTTTTTTATGAAAGAAGTAGTAAAGAAAGAAATTTTAAAATGGTTAGCTGTTGGAACAATATATCATATTTCAGATAGTGCCTGAATTAGTCCAATTCACTATGTTCCAATGAAAGGAGGTGCGACTGTAGTGACAAATGAGCATAATAAATTAATATCAACAAGACAAGTCACTGATTGACAAATCTACATAGATTATAAAAAATTAAATTTTGCCACAAGGAAGGATCATTTTCCTTTAACCGTTTTTAAACTGATGTTGGACATATTAGTTAGGCATAAATATTTTTTATTTCTAAATGGATATACCAGTTATCATCAAATACCTATTGCTCCAGAGGATCAAGAGAAAACAACATTTACTAGTCCTTAGAGAACTTTTGCTTTTCGGTAAACGCCTTTTGGATTATATAATGCACCTGCAACATTTTAATGATGTATGATGTCAATTTTTAGAGATTTGATTGAAAAAGGGATTTAAGTCTTTATGGATATTTTTTCTATATTTGGAACTTCATTCAAAGTATGTCTAAATAATTTAGAAAAAGGTTAAGAACACTGTGAAAAGACTAATCTCTTATTGAAATGTGCAAAATATGTCTAAATAATTTAGAAAAGGTTAAGAAAATTGTGAAAAGACTAATCTCTTATTGAAATGTGGAAAATGTCAATTTATGGTTGAAGGAGGAATTGTGATTTGACATAAAATTTCAAAAAATAGCAAGGAAGTATATCCTGCAAAAATACTGGTTATATCAAACCTACCTCCACCTACTATAGTAAGAGGAGTTAGAAGCTTTTTAGGACATGCTAGATTTTAAAAGAGATATATTAAAGATTTTCCAAAAATTACTAATCCTTTATGCCAACTTCTGGAGAAAGATACAAAATTTGACTTTAATCAAGATTGCCTTAAAGCCATAAAACATTAAAAGAAAAATTATTCACTGCTCCGATAATTGTTTCACCTGATTGGAAGAAACCTTTTGAATTAATGTGTGATACTAGTGATTCTGCAATTAGAGGTATTTCAGAGCAGATAAATGATAAGATTTTTAAAATTATATACTGTGCTAGTAAGACTCTTAATGATGCTCAAATTTATTACACCACCACTGAAAGAGAGTTATTAGCTATTGTGTATGCTTTTGATACTTTTATATCATATCTGATTGTAGTTAAATGTGTTGTGCATATTAAATATTCAGTTATTAAATATTTGATGCAAAAGAAGGATGCTAAACGAATATTAAATAGATGGATACTCTTAATGCAAGTGTTTGATTTTGTAGTATTCGATATGAAAGGGATTGGTAATCAAATTGTTGATCATCTATCGAGGCTAGAACAAGAAGAAATACTGGATATGGAAAAATAGATTAATGAAACATCTCCTCATGAACGACTTTATGTTGTGAAAGGATTGGAAATACCTTGGTATGCTGATATTGTAAATTATATGTTTTGTGGTATTTTATCATATTGATTAAAAAACAGCGGGAAAAGAAATTCATTCTTGATGTAAAATCTTATTTTTGGGATGATCTTTATTTATATAAGTAATATAAAGATTTAATGTGAGACGATGTGTGCCTTATGAAGAAATTTAAGAGATTATTCAAAAATGCCATGATTCTGAATTTAGAGGATATTTTGGGAATGATAAAGTTGTTCATAAAATTTTATAATCTGGATTTTATTGGCCTACTCTATATAGAGATGCTAATATATATATATATATATATATATATATATATATATATANGAAATGAAATGCCTCTAAATTTTAATTTGACAATTGAAATTTTCGATGCGTGGGGATTGGATTTTGTGGAACCATTTATACCCTCATTCAAAAATATATACATATTTATTGCAATAGATTACATTTCAAAATGGATTGAAGCAATCGTTTTACCTCAATGTGATGCTTGGAGTGTTTCAAATATTTTAATTAAAAATATTTTACGAGATATGAAATCCCAAGAGTAATCATTACCGATGGAGGATCTCATTTTAGAAATGAAATCATTGCAAGATTGGTGGAAAAATACATTATAATGCATAAAGTTGCAATTGTTTATCATCCCCAGAATAGTGGTTTAGCAGAAGTATCTAATTGTAAAATTAAGAGAATTTTGGAAAAGAGTGTTAATCCTAGTAAAATGGATTGGTCTACTAGATTGGATAGTGCATTATGGGCATATAGGATAGCCTATAAGACCCCTATAGGAATGCCCCCTTATAGATTAATGTTTGGGAAGACATGTCACTTGCCAGTTGAATTAAAGCATAAAGTTTAATGGGTTATAAAAGAATTCAATTTCAATTTGAAAGAAGTTGATGAGAAAAGATTATTGCAGTTGAATGAGTTTGAGGAAATTAGGAATGAATCTTAGGATAATGCGAGGATTTTAAAGGAAGAGATGAAAGAATGGCATGATCGAAAGATAATAAAAAGAGAATTTGAACCTGGACCGAAAGTTTTATTATACAATACAAGATTGAAACTATTTCTAAAAAAATTGAAGTCTAGGTGGAAAGGGCCATTCATAGTTATAAAAGTCTATCCCTAGGGGGAAGTTAATATTGAAGAACCCAAGACCGGAAGAATATTTAATGTAAAAGATCATAGATTAAAATCATATTTTGATGTTCAAAGACCAGTTTTTAAAGAGACAGTAATAATGGGTCACCCAAAATAAGACTGGGAATGCGGGCCGACGCCATTAAATCGAGCGCTTTGTTGGAGGCAACCCATATTTGTATCATTGTTTAGTTTTTTTTTTAGTTTATTTTGTTTGAGATATTTTACGTATATTTATGTTTAGGTCTTTATGTAGTCCGTGTATTTGATAAAATATTTAGAAACATCCATATTTTCCTAATTTTATCAAAAAATTGAGAATTTATTGGATCGAAATCGAAACGGCAAAAATTTTGGAACTGGCGCATGATGCAGCACTTTTCGGAGAGCTGGCACATGATGCTCAAAATCGACGCATGATGGGCCGTGGATCCGAAAATGTTTAAAACATGTCAAATGGTGGTTTTTGGCGGTTTCTTCTCCATATAACTTCTAAAAACTGACTCAAAACCATATTTTAGGGGGGAAAACAAAGGAAGAGTCACCACTTTTACATTCCTATGGCTTCTCACTCTGTGAACTTCATTAGATTTGGAATTTTCAATCAGAGAAAGTTCATCAGTTTCGATGCACAGAGAATTCATGATCAAGTTCTAGTGAAGAAGAGACTTATCAAAGAAAGAAGATTTGTGAATTGAGGATTCCACACACCTAATACTCAAGTAGAAGAGACTATCACGTAGATGCATTGGGAAGTGTTTTGCTATACGATTATTGATACACCAAAAAAATGTACTATTTTAAGTATCTACTTTATGCTTATTTTGGGTGATATTGCACTTTAAAAAATAATATTTTTGAGTTTTCTTGCAGGTATATGATTTCTAGGCATTTGGAGAAAAAATGGGTGAAATGATGAAATTTGGAGCAAAAAGAGCCAATTTTGGATTCTGGCGCATGATGCGCAAAATTGGCGCAAGATGCGCCAAATCGGCGCATGATGCGCCAGGGACGACTTTTTCAAATTAAGGTGGTTCGAGACAAATTTTGTGCAAATTTTCAATGGGACAATTTTTCTACACACCCCTTGGAGTGATTCAATGCATGTAGACACCTTGGAAAGTTGTTTTATGAAGGGATATGACTCTTGGATTAAATGACACATCTTTTGAATTGAAAAGAGTTGAATTTTGGAAGAAATTTTGAATTCTTTTCTGAAAGAGGCAGCCCAAAAATAAAAGAAGAAGACTTGAAGAGGCAAAGTGGGGGTAGAAAAAAGAGAGTTTTAGTGTGTGGCGTGAGGGTTATAGAGAGAGATAAGAGGAGATTTTCTTCTCGGTTTGTAAGAGGAGAAGGTAGGTGAGAGATTTCTTCTTCATTACATTTCTAAGAGAGAATTGGGAGTTATTGTAAAGAGTGAAAGACTTGGAGAGAGCTTCTAGGGATTTCTTGAGAAAAATTGTGAAATAAGTTGTATTTTTATTTCTTTTGTTTTGTAAACTCATTTTTATATATGAAATTCATGTTTTATCGTATCCTTGTCATGAATTATGAGTGGTTTTCTTTATCTTTCTCCCCACTTTGAAGATATGGTTTGAGAAGAATAGATTTTGTTTTCTATGATTTTAAATGATAATAATTTGTGATGATTTGAACTCTGATCTTCATTTACTTTTCGATCTAGCCAATTGAAATGTTAAAACTTGTTGAGAGACATATGCTCTTAAATGAGATATGATTTCTACAACATAGGGATAATCATATTTCATTTCATAGGAAAGTATGTCATCCATGGGATTGGGTGCAAATAAATAGGGATTAAAACCCCAATTTGATTTAGCTGATTGAAAATGAATGCAAGATTGTTAGCCCTCAGGAGAGGCAGTAGTGGGAGCTATGGAGTGGCAGCCCGTATCCTCTTAGCCCAATCATAAAATTAGGGACAAAGCTCTGGATTAGTCAATGTTCTTTATAGCACCAAAGTGGGTAAGGAATAGGACTGCTCATATTTGACACAAAATAGTTTTTATGTATATTTTCAAATGATTTCAATTTATTCACAAACAATATACTCATTGTAAAGGGGGAGATGCTTTCTAAAATTTAAACATTCCGTCACAAGAAAAATTTTGTTTAATTTTTGCAATCTTTTTTGTGAAAGTTTTGTATTTAGATTAGTTTAATTTGTTTAACCTCACAATTGCATTTTAATTAGCATTCACCTAAGTAGTCAATTTTCAAATTTCACACTTTACTTTATTTTATTTTTCTATTATAAATAATTTCCATAAGTTATTTTAGGAATTTCTAACTTCCCTGTGGGATCAATATTCTAGGACTCTATTAGAGCCCTTTATCACTTGCACGATATGTATACTTTTGTTGATATTTAGGAGAAATTTGGCAGTAAAAAGAGTTTTAAAGGATAAATTATATTTATAAAAAGTGTTTTGATAGGATTATATTGTATAATTATTATAAATCTGCCTGCATCGAGTTTTTGGCATCGTTATGTGGTGTCAACTTCATAAATATTTGCATATACAAAGCTCCCGTGTCAAGTTTTTGGCACCGTTCCCGGGGAAGTAACGAAAAATATTAGTATTTTATTTTATTTTATTTTATTTTATTTTAAAAATATAAAAACTATATATAAAAAAATAGAGTGTTTTTGTAGTTTAATTTGAAAATTATCTTATTTTAGTATTTTAGCTTATTTTTAATTTTAATTACTTACTTTATTTAGTTTATGATCTGAAAATTTAGTACCTTACGAATCTGAGTTAGAAAGAATTGTTACAAAAATTCAAAAACAACCAAAAGAGAAAGATCAGTTTAACAAAATAGCTTGCAAATTAAACAATGTTGGAAATGAAAATAAACATCATCAGAGACCTTTAAGAGATTATGCAAATCCTACAAAAAATGAAATTCATTTGAGTATACAAAATCCTGCTGTAGCTTCCAATTCATTTGAAAGTAAACCTGCTATTATCCAAATGGTACAAAATAATCTGTTTAGAGGAACACCTACTGAAGATCCAAATTTACACCTTCCTAGTTTTTTAGAATTGTGTGCTACATTTTAATATGATGGAGTATCAAATGATGCTGTCAGACTTATACTTTTTCCTTTTTCACTTAGAAATAAAGCTAAAAAGTGGTTAAACTCATTAGCACCTAGATCTATCAGAACATGGGGAAATTTATCCCAAAAATTCTTATCAAAATATTTTGCACCTTCAAAAACTACTAAGCTTAGAAATGATATCACATCTTTTTATCATTTTGAAGGGGAATCAATTTATGAAGCTCGGGAATGATTTAAAGCTTTCCTTAGAAAGTGTCTACACCATGTGTTGCCAGATTGGTTAATAACTCAAATTTTTTATAATGGGTTGGTTGGATCTCTTAGATCAATGATTGAAGCTGCTGCTAGTGGATCTTTAATGGCAAAACCATTTGATGAAGCATATTCATTAATTGAAGAGATGGCTAGTAATAAATTTCAATGGGCCTCTAAAAGGGTAAATAAAAAAAGAGTATCCAATATACATGATTCGGATGCAATATCTATTTTAACTGCCCAAATAGCTGCTATATCAAAGAAGATAGATCAATATGGAATGAATTATTCTCAGATAGCACCTGTGCTTGAGGAGATCTCATTGGGACAAATTATAGAATCTCAAACTTCTTATGAGACATTAAATGCAATAAATAATCGTTCTAATAATCCTTAAGCTAATTATTATAATTTTGGTTGGAAAAATCATCTAAATTTTAGTTGAAGTAACAATAACTCTAATGCTGCAAATCCACAAAGGGGAAACAACACTGCGAACCCATCGAGAAACTGCAACAATCAAGGGAACCAAGCTTATAAACCTTATTATCCCCCAGGTTTTAATAATTTGCAGAGTAAAGAAAAAAATTTAGCAATGGAAGAAATGATATTACAGATGGGTAGTCAATTACAAAGTCAAGGAGCCGCTATCAGAAACATGAAAAACCAATTGGGATGTATTGCTACTGCACTTAGCAATAGACCTCTAGGAAAATTGCCTAATAATGTTATAGCAAATCCTAAAGTTCATAAATAAGAGAAAATTAAAGCTATTCAACTAAGAGGTGGGAAAGAATTGAGAATTTTAAATCTAGGAAAATTAAAGCTATTCAACTAAGTTGAAAAAGATGAGGTGGAAAATGAAAAATCTGTTGAAGATTTTCAGTTTGAGGCAGAAAACCCTACTAAGCCAATGAAAATCTCTTTAGAAATACCACCACCTCCTTTTTATCAAATATTGAAGCGGAAACATAAAGATAATCAACTTGCAAAATTTTTTGAAATTTTGAGGAAATTAACACTAAACATTCCATTTGTTGAAGCATTGGAACAAATGCCAAGCTATGTGAAGTTCATGAAGGATATACTTAATAAATAAAGAAAGTTTGTAGATGATGAGACTGTTGCACTCGGCGAAGAGTGTAGTGCTATAATTCAGAAAAGGCTTCCTGAAAAACTTAAAGATCCTTGAAGTTTTACAATTCTTTGTGTTATTGTGTTGATCTCACTTTTGGTTGAGGTTTAGTTTTCTTCTTTAGTATCCTAAGGTCTAGCGATAGGACTTTCCTATTGACTATTCTTAGAAAACTAGAAAAGAAACCCTCACCATTAGAAATTCTACACTCCTCTTTGCTCAACTTGAAGCTCCCCATATTGGTCCTAACCTCTAGCACTTACCAGGTGGGGTAAATATTGAGTAGCTCGAGATGAGTTCCCATAGGACTTCTTTCCCTTACGGTTGACACTAGGTGTTTCTCTGGAGCAAAGGCACTCACTTGCACTCACTCTCACTCACAATCACTCATAACACTAAACCCAAATTTTCCTGACTTTGGTCCCTTGATCTTTTGAGAGACTCATGTAGATGGTCCCCTAAATCCACTAGCCTTAGACTAGGGTTTAGCTAAGACCAGTACATAGAAGACCCAAATGGGGTTTCTATTGGTGCATAACTCATTTATGGTGGTTAGCTCCCAAATTCTACCCAAAATATTTAACATGGCTTTTTGCCCCAAAATCCCCTAAATTATCTAGATATCCTTGGAGACCTAAATTTGGCCAAAATTCTCAAATGCACCCAAAATATCCAAATTTGCTAAAAAATTATTTCAAAACTTTTTAAAATACCTAAATTACCCAAAAATAACAAAAAAATATGAAATTTACCAAAATACCACCAAAATTGCCAAAATTACAAAAATACATTTGGCACCCCAAACTTTCCTAAAATCTCCAAAATCACTCCAAATGTTTCCAAAACCCATTTTAACCCCTCCATTAGACCTAATTTGACCGATTTCATCATTTTGACCAAAACCCCCAAATTGCCTTAAAAAGCCAAATTCTCCCAAATTTACCTTAAATGTCCATCAATTTGGTCCCAATTTCCCCTAAGTTCAATCCTAAACTCAAATTCACCTTCCATATGACCAATTTAAACCAAATACAAGCTCAATTAGCCCATACTTTGAGCCCAATTTTGATCTAGGTCAAAACCCTAATTTTGGCTACATGACTTAATATCACTGAATTAAACCTCATAGCCTACTCAATTTGGTATAATTTGAGTTGAAAACTCTTCATAACAATCCTACACATCACACTTGATCTTCAATTGGCATTGGTGAAGCCTAAATTACATTTAATTTTGACCTAAGTCCAAAAAACCCCAATTTTGCTCTCAATTGGCCATACCTAAAAATTCCACAAAATTGATTATCTTAGCACCAAAATTGACACCCAATTTATGTTTAAAAATCTTCATGACACTCCAATTGACTATTTTCAACAATCAATATGGACTTACCCAAGCCTAGCCCACGCTAGACATAAGTCTAGCCCAACATGCCCAAAGTGACCAAAATTCAAAAATCCTTCAAATTGAAACCCCAATTGAACTCAACATCATTTTAATCCTTCACAAAAAATCTTCATTACAATCATATACACAATTTTGATTAATCATTTGAGCTAATTTATAAGGCTAGCCTAACCTAAACCCAACATCTACCCATTTTGACCCACATGAACCCATGCACCAAAATTGGCTTAGCCATCTTTAAACCACCAACTTTATGACTCCACAACCATCAAGCTCCTCCTAAGGACAAGGCTAAACCACCCTAAATCCACCAAAGTATGCTATGGACTAATGGATCCCCAAATTAAGGGATTCATTCCCTTTTTTAGGCCTTAGCCACAAAATCTCCTCCATCATTGATTGTCATAGGGAGTTAACTATCATAAGCCACCCTCTGACCTTCCTAAGTCATGAGGTGACCACTCCCTGGCTGGCCAACCACCTTGGTAGTCAGAAAATGACCAAATCAAGATCCACCACCCTTGAATAAAACCCAATCTTAACCCTATGGACCAACTCACCAAAATCAAACGTTAGAGCCTTTTAGTCCACCACCTAGGAAAGACATTTGCACCCATGAGTAGACCCTGAGCTCCCCACTTCGACCATGCCTATAAACCCTTCACGGCCAAGAGAGAGGTGCTGAAATTTTCTCAATGAGACACTTGTAAATTGCTCCCATAGCCTCTTTGAGACCCCCTCGGTGCAATTCAACCACTCTCTTACCCTAATTACCCTTGTTGGAGTTCAATTTTTGAGCTCAAATCCTTGTTGGAGACAAGACAAAACTCTCCACACCTCCATAGTGTAAAAAATTAAAATTAAACTCACCCACACCTTCACCACGGTGAAAGAAGATAAAGTCCCATTAAACCCCACTCACAGAGAGCCTCAACACTAGACTTTGATCAACACCCAAACTCGGCCTTGATCGAATTTGGTTCTAGACCTTTCACCAATATCAGAGGCTCAATCCCTAGCCTCCTTAGACCTCCAGAAATATGATGAGCACCTCTAATTGAAGCTTCCTTTCTTAGAGAAAAGGTATTGAACTCCCCCTCTTCCCGAGCCTATTTTCATTCTCCATTTGATTAAAGATGATTTAATGACATGTTTACCATATGGATGTGTTCGTCTCACTTAGACGAGTCCATAGGATCAACCCGAAGGAGATTTGGTTGAGTGTAGAGGGAGATCTTAAGGTTATAGTAAGAACAGTTCTCGGGTTAGCCTATTTGGGGACGATGAGCCACAACAATTGGATCACACGTTTATCAAATTGAGGGCTCTGATTATGCCGGATGGGAGCGTGGTCCATAAAGCGCGGGCTGACTCGGATGGAAGTGCCGAACAAGAAGACGCCGCGTGGAACTTCTGAGACGCCGAGGATGACGCGGTGCTGCGTGTTTAAGTAGAAAAATAGGGATTTAAATAATTTAGAAAATGATCATTAACTTCAAAAATTCATATCTTTGTGTAGAAAAATCACAAAAAAAAAAAATATCCTAGTGCTGAGTGAACAGAGGAGAACAATGTAGAAATGGTTTGAAGTTTATTTGATGAATATTTTATTTTTAATTAATTAAATACTGATTTGAGTATTTTAGCTCTCCATGCATGTATACATTTCACCATGGCTTGATCTTTTGCCTTGTTGTTGCCTCTATCATGGGGGATATTCTTTGATTTTTTTAAATTTAGAGAAGACCTCTAGACAGAGATCCATATTTTTCAAATTTATATCTATGATTTCTATAAATTAATCATAATAATTAATATTTTTCATAAAAAATCAAAAGAAATTTTGGATAGTTTCTTGTGCCAAAGAACCCTTAACTCTCACAAAACCCTAAAACACAAAAGAAATTAATTTGGGAAAAATAAAAATCTAAATGAATTGATTTTGATTCTACACTGTGATTTAAATTTCAGAGAAATCCCTATAAAATTTTCAAAATATTTGAAGCTCATTTGATAACTCAAATTGATTTTTTATGTTAAATGTCATTTTGACATTAAAATGATTTTTAATAATTAAAATATAGCTCAAAAAATAATAAGAATTGGTTTTGAGAGTTCTCTGTGATCAAAAAAATTTTCTAAAAATAAAATTGTAAATAAAATAAAAACTTCATTTTTAAGCATATTTTGAATATTTAAATAATTAAAAATTAACAAAAATCACAACATTAGTAAAATTCATGATAATGTTCTAAATTTTTTCTTAAGCACTTAAGAACGATTATAATATTTTTCCTAATATTCTAAGTGAAGATATTGTATTTTAAAGCTTAACATAATTTAAAAAGGCTAAAAAAATGAATTTTTCTTAATCTTTCACAGAAAAAATTCTAATGATTCAAAGAAGAATAAAAAAAATATAAAATGTGTTTCTTTGTGTTCCTTGATCTCAGAGAGATTTAATAAAAATGTAAAACTTAATTTTCCAAATTTAAAATATTTTATAATAAAATAATACTCCAGAAATTAAAATTATTTTAATAATTCAAATAGAACTAAAAAAATCATGAAATTTAGTCCAAGTGGTTCTCCAGTCCAAGTCTACCTCAAGTAAAAATTTCAAGTGATTAGGCTTTGCCTTGGTCAAGTTATGGAATTTTCTTTTTAAAATCCCATTATTGCATATAAATAATTATATAAATTAAATTTAAATTTGAAAAATCACATTTTCTCCTCTGATGTTTCAACTGACCCATGAGTAAGGTAGGATTAAAATTCTAAAGTCATTTGAATTAAGCTTGATAAATTATGAAGTGATAGAGCCTTAAGGCCAGAAGTGTGATTTTAGAAATTTAGCCTTAATTAACATTTAGGATTAATTAAAGAAAGGGTAACGGGCAATGTTTGAACCTAATTAACATATTTGGATGATTTAAATACAAAGGATTAATTAGTAGAAACCAATCTCATTTTTTCCAATTACAAGATAAATTTGAAATTTCCTAGATTATTAAATTTGGAAGTCTACAAAATTGAATGATCATAGACTTAGGGGTATAGTTTTGGGTGTTAATAACTCACTAATTTAATACTCCTATCTGGTGTTCAAGTGACATTCAAATGTTTTGATGATGAATTATTGTTACTTAAAATTCAGTCTCTTTCAAAATGACTAAGACATCTGTCAGGATCTTAAGGGTTTTGTGGAGACTTAAGCTAAATCAAATTTGGTTAAATGAATTTTAGATTAGTGAATAAAAATTGAACACCTTTGAAACACTACAAGCCCATGTTTAAACCCGTATTTGCTAAGTGTCTTAATAGCACTAACTTGCCCCCTTTAAAGGTCTTCACCTGTATAATTCTTAAATTGAATGATAAATGATAATCACCCTATTCTTAGGGATTATTGAAACATCACTATTCATTGTACACTAGAAATATTTATAGGATTGATTATTAAGCAAAATAAGAAGTTTAAATGAGCTCAAGACTTTTCTCTAGGTGGTGAGGGGAAACATGGACCTGCCATTTTCTGATGACCTGTTGGATACCTGGAACGTCTACTAAAATTGATATGTTTTGCTTAATAAAATCATCCTTAATCAAAACAATAAGGACTCTCCAAGATATATTCTAAGAAACTTATCTTTTTCACTTTACATAACATGCCCTCACATGCATTTTGAGTTTCAATTGGAGATGATGGGAAGACTATCTAGGTACACTTTTATTGTGATTTATTTAGCTGCATTTTTGGTTTGCCATACTTTTTTTTGTACGTTATTGTACTTACTCACCTGCATGTATTACCAAAATATGAACTTGCATGCTAAACAATGATGTCACCCTACATGAAAACCAAAACTGCTGGTGTAGCTGCAAAACCAAAACCAAAACTAAAATCAACCAAGATATAATTCTCCGGCACAACATTCAAAATATAAGAGAACTGAAATTTTAATCACATAGATCACAAAATAATAACTGCAACTAAATTAAGATGTCTCTATCAGATGATCAGGAATTCCTCAGAGGAGGTAACCTATTGTTACTAACGAGGCTTCCCACAGTCTAAATGAAAGTTTGGAACTCATTAAGTTGAGTTTAGAAAATTCATTTGGACTAAGTGAATCAGATATAAAATAGTGATACCGGTATGAGGGAATCATAGGATCCTAACCGGTGTCACTCTAATCAACTTTAACATGCCCCCATAAAATTTAAAGGACTACAACCATAGGGCCATTTGATTTGACATCATAAATTGACACGCTAGAAAACTTTAACTTGCCACGATGAGGACCTTGGAGCTAGCATGGTGGGCAGCATGACCATCTTCAACAACAAAACCTATCTTTCCCATTAAAACCATTTCTTCTTTAGAACTAAAACAACAAGCCATAGGATTTCAAGGTTGTTTGCTTATGCAACATAAATCTTCACCTCATCTTTAGACATTTGCATAGTCATGTAGGGCAATCTAAGCCTAACTCACCTTAGGATTTCGAGGTTGTCATCTATCACGACCTAAATCCTCACATCTTCCAGTCTAATTGTATGATCGTTTCACACAAATATAAGCCCTAAATAAATAAAATTTGCAGGATTAAATACTTAAATAAATTCTCTTCTAAACTGAAGCCAAACAATAGGATAAACTAGGAAGTCACCAAGGTTCTCCTCTAGATCTATGACATCCCTAGTTCTTTCTCCTTTGGATTCCAGAAATAAAATGTTCCAAATTTGAGCCACTTTCATTTCACACCTCATTTGTCTGATCTCATTGAAAATTTCTATCCTTTTGACCAATTTTAAGATAATATTTTCTTGATTTTTATCGAGAGTTTTCTTAATTGACTTCGGTCATTTAAGATGTCATTAACTATATGGACTTGCCCTTATTGGAAGCTTATCCAAAACAAGCTTAATATAAATCCTATTTAATTCTTCATATTAAATAGAGAAAATTATTGGAAAATAAAAAAGTTTCATGGACCAAGTGGATGTCATATATTTCTTAGTTTATTTGATTGAGCCTCATTCTCAAGTCATGTGTTTATCCTTTGGGATAGATATAGGGTTTGAGGTATAATGCTATTTCATTGAAACTATGAAAAATATGGGGTCAGTTTGATTTTATATTTTTTTAAAACTTAAATACATATGTAAATTAAAATTTCCTTCTGAAGCGGGTGACTGGATTTCGGTTCCGGTGACTGACAGCTTCTAACAGGCAACTCCTCAACCACAATAGTGTCGACAGCTTCTGGTGACTCCACTGGGGACTAGCTTTTCTCTCCATTTAAATCAATAAATCTTATCTTCATGCATCGATAATGTTTTCATGTCCCTCATGAACTAAATTACCTTTCTTTCGTTGGCATGCTTTTCCCATTTCTATCTTGAGAAAGTACGATCAACTCTTTAGACTTCATGACTGTCTATTTAACCACATTTGAATAGTAAGATTTTGGAGGCCTTTAAGGACTTTTTAATCTTCATGTGGGGTCGGACCCCAATAGGTGTGTTGGTGGACAAGTTCCTCGTAGGCATTGTGCGTTGTTAAGTTGGTCCCGCACTGGGTCCTATGCACTTCACATCTTCTTTTTGACTTTGATTTGTTATTTTTTAAATTAAATCGAATTGTGTCATGTTGTGCATGCTTTTAAAAATTCCTTATATTAATCAAATTTTTCTACTTTTAAACTACTTTTACTAAAATTTTAAAACCCCCCATAAATTTTAAAAAAAAAAGAACTTACCCATTCTACAGATCGACCTCTGTTAAATTTTAGTGCTTGCACTAACATTACAATGTTTTGGCCAAATAGCTAACCCCAAAGCTTTCTCTTTTGAAGCTACTATAATGGCATGCCCAACGCTAACTTTTTTTCTGCAACCTGGCGACGAGCCACAACGCCCGCAATTTTGTTCCCACCATCAAATTTGGAACCAAATTTGAAGATCTTGAGGTCATCTCGGGAAAGCCCTATTGGTCATAATGAAAGTCACCGCTCCAGATGTTCAGGAGCCATATGCTGAATTTAACCTGAACTGCCTTCTAGACATCCCCTCTTGTAAGAGGGTAAAGACTACTGCCTCCACGACACCCATTAATCCCGACTTCATGCATATGCACAATATAGCAATAGTTCTAATGGAATTTTTCAATTATATTTCCTTATTTTGCAAAAAAAACAAAAACTTGATCCTGAAGGAAAATAAGAATTTAACTTTTTAATTTATATATATTTATATTGGGATACTACGCAAGTATACATAGCGTTATCAAGTAATGTAGGACTTTTTGATTAAGACCTGAATATCAAACCCACAGGGAAGGTCATGCAATATGCACTTTTTAGAAAGTTTTTCTACTTTTAAAAATATAATTAGTTAAACTAAAAAAAAATTTTGTAGGAATTTAAAATTTAAAAATTTTTGGTATTTTTGATATTTTATTGAAACAGTAACAACATAAAAAGATAACAAAAGTTTTTGTAGGAGAAAAATACTTAATTTGAAAATATCTTTCTTCTTATCATGAATCGGTAATAAGTATAGGAATTCTGCTGTAGAAGTATGCAAATTGTGTTGTGCGAAATAGGAGTAATAATATTATTTACCCTTACTAGAGATGCTATAAAGAACATTAGCTAATTTCAAGTTTGAATAGTTCTGAAGACCGGCTAGGCAGGGAAGATACTAGCTCTTAGTCTAGAGTTCGCTTGATTCTCTCCACCTGGGGGACTAACATTCTTGTATCACAACCTAAAATAATAAACCAAGTTGGGGCTTTAACAAGTTGCTTTAAAGTCCTCTAACTCTACACCCATCAATGAATATTTCCCTATTTATTTACACTCAAACATATGAACTACATTCTCATTCATACAACCTCGTGTGATTATTTCCAATTGTTGATTAAGACAATTCCAGCCCGATGCTTACATGTTCTCATAAAAATTTTGAACATCTGGTTTGGCCAAATCAAGAAGTAAATGAAGTGTATGGATTTAAATCATCACAACTTCTTCCAACATTAAATATCAATGCTCTCCACAATTTCCATCCAAAACTTAATTACATATCACTTTAAGAAGAAAGATAAGGAAAACTACTCAAAATCCATGGAGAAATTAAAACCACACTTTAAGTTAAAAGAAGAAATCATTGTCAAACTAACAACAAGTATCGATTAAAACCAAAAGTAGTCTAAAAGAAAAAGATAAAAATTGATCTCAAGTTGTCCACCTAAATCTTGAAGTTTCTTTGAATATCTTCTCTTTTACAATCACTCAAAACAAAATAACAAAAGAGATAATTTAAATAAAAAGTGGTTCCTGAAAATCTTTCTGAACTAACTCCCTAGACAAGAACTTTGAAAACTTGCCAATATTTTCAAGACTCTTTTCTTAGACCTCTCTTCTTTCTTTTATAGTTTTCCAAGAGGTACCTTGGGATCTCTTCAAAATGTGTCTTCATTTGAAGTATTTGCCAAAGAAACGCATCCTTTCATGATAATTTTTGTCCATGGTGATTACAACCACCTATTAAACCAATGGGTGCCTCAAAAACCTCTTCGAAATTTGTGAAAACCAATTTTACTCGTCTAATAATTGCCACTAGCACTTAAGCACGGGGTCTTGTCGCTTAGGCACGACCTTCTTTGTTTAATCGGCACTTAAGCGCTGGATCTGGCGCTTAAGCGCCAAACTGTTTTGCACAATTTTTTGCTTTTATGCCCGAAATTTGATCCTTTTTCACTCCTTTAAGCATTTTTTTTTTCATTTTTACTTGTATCTGCAAGAGAAATACAAAAATACCTTCCATTAAACTGCAATATCTAAAAAATAAGTATTAAAATGTGTCTAAAAATACTATATATTTTAGGTGTATCAAAATCCCCAAAACTTAAAATGTTACTTCTCCTCAAGAGACACTTCAATCTTCAAAAACCAAATATGTATGATATGTTTATGAGTTTATTTAGGAGCTACTAAAATTTAGATTTAGAAATATAGTCGTCTAATTTAGAAAAAAATAATTAGTAAATGAGATCAACTTAAAGTTTGAAAATTTTTAATGTTAAGAACTATGAAAATATGAGTTCTTATCTAATTAAAATATATTGTAAGTTCTCTAAATTTATATTTTATGTTCTTTTATTTTCTCTACTTAAAAATTCTTATTAAAAGTAAACTTTACTTACTATATTATATTTCTTTTATTTTCTCTACTTAAAAATTTTTATTAAAAATAATTTTACTTACTATATTATATTTATAAACTTAAGATTTTATCACAAGTCTTATATTTTAAAAAGATCAAATGTAGAACCAATTTTTTATTAAGCACTAATCCTCAAGCTTCTCCTCGCTTACATTTCTTTTTTTTTTCTTTTCTTTTTCTTTTCTTTTATTTTTCTTTTCTTTTTCTTTTTCTTTTTCTTCTTCCCTTTTCTTTTTTTTTTATTTTCTTTTTTTCTTTTTCAGGTAAGGATTACAATATCTTGATAGGCTTTTAATGATTTTGAATTCCACTTCTCCTTTCCTAAAGTAAAGTCTTGACATAAAACTTTTATTTATAAATATAATAATAGTTTTGAAAATCATTTTAATAAAAGAATTTTAAGTATAAAAAATAAAAGTCTAAATTATCTAAATTTTTTAAAAATACAATTTTTCATACTAAAGATAGTCACTTATATTAATCATTTTCTATAATAAAAGTTTTTAACTTAAAGTTTTTCCTCATTACTTAAAATTTTAACTAAATTTTCTTACTCATTTCTAAAATAAAATTTTACTTCCATAATATAACTTCATATACATAATCAAATTTTCTTTTAAAATTCAAATTCATTTGTAGTTCATTTCAGAATAAATAAAATTCAAGTTTTGAAAATGTTTTTCATCCCTCCCCCAAACTTAATTTTTTAAAACATATTAAACAGTTTAGCATCTGATAATTATATAGGCAGGAATGAAAATTGATATAACATGCTAACAGGAATTCTTACATCCTAATTATACAAGTATAAAACTAAAGAGAGGAGTAAAATTAATTTTGATCAAATTTTCTAACATTTTATTTTAGTTTAACATGCAGAGATTCAATAGACTTCTTAAACAGTGTGTATAAAAGCAAACCAACACACTAGATTGATAAAAGTAAAATACAGGGTAGTAGCTTTTGAATTTTAAAATTAAGATCTAAGCTAGCAAGATTTTTAACTTTAAAAACAACAAGACATGGAAATAAGTTAAGTTCTAAACTAACCAATCCACAGTACTAAAAACAAAAATAGTTACTACCCTAAAATTTTAAAAACAAAATACTATCTAACACAACAATCACAACAACAATAGAACATAAAAATTCAAAACACAACATAAAACATAGTCCACAACATCACATAACTGCATCTGTAGCAGTACTACATCACAGAGTTCATAACAAAACACAGACATAACAACAACAAACCAAAATAAGTCCAACGCATCATCTCTCTTCTCTACTCGTCTCCACTCTCAGAATCTCCACTATATTATTTTTTTTTTAGGCTCATAGTCAGGATAATGTGGATATTGAGGAAATACTACTTCCTGGTCACCTCTAATCAAGCCCTCTAAAGCTGGGTATAATTTCTCCTCAAAATCACTCTTTCTCCTATTACACCTATTTGTATGCTCAGCAAAATGTTCTACATTTTGAACTTTATCAGCGGTAAGGTGGATATGAGTCATCATCTTCTATAATAACTGCTCTTGAGTTTCAACTGACTCACCTCGAGATGTAGAAGCATGTGAAGCAGATGGTCTTAATGAAGATGTAGCAGAGGTAGAAGCAACAGATGTCTCTAATCCATAACTCCTAGAAAATCCTCCTCTCTAGCCAAAAATCAAATGCTCCAAATAAGTCTTCACATTAACTTTAGTAATGGGCTTCAGAGGCAACAGTACTTCCTCCCAACTTTCATACTTTAATCTAGCCTGCTCCCATAAAGAAAATATCAAGGAAGCAAATCTCATACCTATATAGTAGCAGCAGCATATGCAATGATGATAATGTGATAGATCAAAGCCCTTATGTTGATGGGCTTTCCCTCCTGAATACAGTAATTCAACATCGCTCTCTCTCTAGTCACTTCATTGAGATGAAGTGTAGGAAGCAGACGAGCAAATATAAAATAGTGTCAAGCCTTTGATTGTGCACACAACTTTGACGTTAGAAAATTTACTCTCCTCTCATTTGTAATCTTCCAACATCCTCTTCCAACAGTCAAATAAGATATGATCCCATCCAATTTTGCTTCCACAAGACTATAATTCACATAAAAACATTGTCAATGTCGCCGGCCTATCAGGTCTTCGACTTCTCTAGTGATAAATGGTGAAAGAAGTTGATTACCTATGGAGTAAAAGGTACCAACTTCCCTCGAACCATAACTCGATCGTCGTCAGCTTCTGGGAGATTTTCATAAAACTCCCTTACAACAGAAATTACAATGACAATAGAGAAACAACAGAACAGCTCTCACTGTCGGCGGACTATCAGGTCTTCAACTTCTCTGCTTGGACTCTTAAAACATCGCTCTTGAATCAATTTTTGTGACTGTAGAGGGTCACTATATCGATCCTGTGCTTTTGAACTGGCAAATTTGCTCGAATCAATTGAGCTCTTTCCTTTGCTCCTTTTCTTTCTTGGTGACATTCTACAAATTTGATAAATTCCAAAAATAACTTTGAAAATAAAGCTTAAATCACTAAACTAAACTTCCAAAAGCACTCAATAAACTTCACAAGCAATTTTCATAGATTTTTCTTTATTTTTCACCATGAATAGTAAATTTTCAAAATCTTCCAAATGTGCCTTAAATATATGGTAAAAATCCAAAATTTGTGCATAGAAGTAAAGCTCTTACCTCAAGGAACTTGGATCGAGCAAATCTCACTTGATTCCACTAATAAATCTCCAAATTTCACTTGCCCTAGCCCTCAAAATTAAAAAACTGAGTTGGGGAAGACGATAGAAGGAGTTAAAAATGGCATTTTCGGACAAAAAATTCACTTCTAACTATTCATGAACTGGTGCTAAAGAGCGGGTAAGTGGCGCTTAGGCAGTGAATAATTTTTGAAATTTTTTTATTTTAAGTAAAATGCACTATTACCCTAAGTAAACCACCGCTAAATGGTCTCATAGCACTTAAATGACTATTTTTACTTCCTATAACTCCCTTCTCTCTCAAAATTCTCCATAATAATTAAATCAATTCGAGGCTAAAAATAACACAATTTTTCACAAAAGTAAACTTATATTAATTCACAAACAAGTACAAACACATTTAACACTTAGTTCTCTCTCCAAATAGTCTTGGATGAGAAAATTTTCCTAAGTACAAAACACTTAACACAAATTTACAATTAAACACTAAGTGGCACAAACACTAAACACAAAACATAAACACTAACACACTTAAAACATGACTCCAAACACACAATTCTTAACACTTAACTTAATGACACTCTTCATTAGAAGGAACAAATTCTTGTCTCTCAGTAGGCTCTCCAAAAATATAGAGTTGATAAAACGAATGGTGGTGACGAGCTCTAATACTATCATCTTCGATCCACTTTTGCTTAAGGAACATCGCCTTATTCGCTTCCTCTACATAACTGGTATGGCTGAATTGTATCTTAAGTTGCCACCCAATATGTTCTACAGAATTGCATCTTAAGTTGCCACCCAATAAGTTCTAGATGGGCATGCAATTCAAGCACTTTAGTGTCTAATACAGATATAGTATTCTCCATCTAGTTGATCTTCTCCAATATCCCTTCAATACTAACGCCTAAGAAACAGTTATACATCTCTTGTGCACTTTGACTAATTAACTTCTTCCTTATGAATTCTTCCTTCTTCTTCAAATCCATCTTCCATGAAGACATTTTCTCTAAATATCTCTCTTTCTTAGACTTTTAGGGCAAAAAATAATCCGGGGTGAAATTCCTTCAGAAACCCCTTTTATTTATAGCCCTAATTCCCCCTCATAACTTTTAAGCACGACTAGAAACTGCCAAGTCATGTTTATTCCAACTAAATTGTATTTACACCTTCTAAAAATTGAAATTTGCACATGTGATTAAAATTTTGCTCTTAAGCGCCAGATCTGGTGCTTAAGCGCTAGTGCACATTTTTGCACTAGTCAACTTAACGTCCAAATTCTCATTCTAACATATCTAGGTCACTAAATAAAGTCTAAAAATCATTATTAGAGCATAATAAACTCAAAAATACTACGCAAAATTTCTTAATCAGACTCAAAACAACAATTAAAGCAAAAACACTCTGATAACTATGAGATGCCTCCCACAAAGTGCTTGGTTTTACGTCATCAGCTCAATGTAACCAATGCTCATTCTGGTTGACCCAACATCATTCCATCATTATATTGATGTTGATGCACTATATAATAAAGTTTCAGTCTATATCCATTCACTTTAAAATTTTTTTCAGAATTAGGATCCTTAATATCCACAGCTCCATAAGGATATGCATTTATCACAACAAATGGGCCCATCCACTTGGACTTAAGTTTGCCTGGAAATAATCTAAACCTTGCATTATATAGCAAAATTTGTTGCCCTGACTGAAAAATTTTTAGTAAGAATCTTTCGATCATGCCATATTTTCATCTTTTCTTTATAAATCTTAGCACTCTCATAAGATTCATTCCTTATCTTTTAAAGCACATTTAATTGTAACAATCTTTTCTCACCTGCATCTTTTAAATTATAATTGAACTCTTTAGTTGCCCAATATGCTTTATGTTCAAGTTCAACTGGTAAGTGACAAGCTTTCCCAAATATTAGCCTATATGGGGACATTCCTATATGAGTTCTATATGCAATCCTATAAGCCCACAAAGCATAGTCAAGTTTGACTGACCAATCCATTTTTGTTGGATTCACAGATTTTTTCAAAATTCTTTTAATTTCCCAATTGGATAATTCAGCCAAACCACTTATTAGAGGATGATAAGCAATGACAATCCTATGATTTATATGATATTTCTTTAATATCTTCTCCATAATGACATTTTTGAAATAACTTCCCCCATCAGTAATGATAACTCTTGGCATCCCAAATCTATAAAATATGTTCATTTTTAAAAATTTTGCAACACTTTGAGCATCACATGAGGTAAAGCAACAACTTCTATCCATTTGGATACATAGTCACTACTAACAGAATATATAAATTTCTGAAAGATAGTATAAATGGTCCCATGAAATCTAATCCCCAAACATCAAATATTTCAACTTCTAGCATATAATTGAGGGACATCTCATTTATTCTAGAATTATTGCCTACTCTTTGACATTTATCACAAGTTTTGATATAAGCATTAACATCTTTAAAAATTGTAGGCAAATAAAATCCAGATTGTAGAATTTTTTATGTTTTTTTATTAACACCAGAATATCTCCCAAAATCAGAATTATGACATTTTTGGATGATTTTATAAGTTTCTTCTAATGGTACACATCTTTAAGTGATCAGATCCTTTCCTTGTTTATATAAATATGGGTCATCCCAAAAATAAGTCTTAGCTTCAGTTGAGTATGTCATTCCATAGGGTTTAAGATCACTAACAATATAGTTCCCAATGTCGGCATACCACGCATCACTAACAACATAGTTCACAATGTCGGCATACCATGGAACACACCACTCATTTAGAGCAAACAATTTTTCATCTCAAAAAAGTTAATTAATTTCTTTTTCAAAATAAAGTAGTTTTTCTAATTCAAACCTGGACAAATGGTCATCAATTTGATTTTTAGTTCCCCTCCGATCTACTATTTCAAAATCAAATTCTTGTAAAAGAAGAATTCATCTTATAAGTCTTGGTTTAGTATCCTTCATTTTCATTAAGTACTTAATAGCAGAATGATCTTTATACACTATACAATGAGTTTCAATCAAATATGATCTAAATTTATCAAAGGCATATACTGTTGCTAATTACTCTTTTTCAGTTGTTATATAATTAATTTGAGATTCATTATAAGTTTTACTAGCCTAGTAAATAACTTTGAAAATTTTATCATATCTTTGTCCTAAAACAGCTCCTACAGCATAATCACTTGAATAACTCATAAGTTCAAAAGGCTTTTCCCAATTTGGTGAAACTATAATTGGCGCAGTGATTAATTTTCTTTTAATAATTTAAACGATTTTATGCATTCCTCAACAAAATCAAAAATTGCATCTTTCTCCAATAAATGGCATAAAGGCTTAGTAATTTTAGAAAATTGCTTAATATATCTCCTGTAGAATCCAGCATGTCCTAAAAAACTCTTAATTTCCCTTACATTTATTGTATAAGGTAATTAGGGATCACTTGATTTTTAGCAGGATCTACTTCCATACCATTTTCTGATATTTGATGACCTAGTACAATTCCTCTTGCTACCATAAATTGACATTTTTCCCAGTTAAGGACTAAATTTGTTTCTTCAGTGCTGAAGAACTTTAGATAAATCTTCTAAACATGAGTTAAATGAAGTTCCAAACATTGAAAAGTCATCCATAAAGACTTCAATCCCTTTTTTAATTAAATCACAAAAAAATTATCATCATACATCTTTGAAATGTAGCAAGGGCATTACATAAACCAAAGGGCATTCTTCTAAAAGCAAAAGTACCGTAAGGAATGATAAATGTTGTTTCCTTTTGATCCTCAGGAGATATTTGAATTTGGTGATAACCGGTATATCCATCTAGAAAACAAAAGTATTTGTGCCCAGCTAGTCTATTTAGCATTTGATCTAGAAAGGGTAGTGGAAAATGATCTTTTCTAGTGGGAAGATTTATTTCTCTATAATCAATGCATATTCACCACCCTATAACTTGTCTAGTAGGTATTAACTCATTATGCTCATTCACAGTGACAGTTACTCCTTTCTTAGGAACATAGTGAATTGGACTAACACATGCATTATCTGAAATAGGGTAGATAGGTCCAGCATCTAACCACTTTTAAATTTCTTTCTTAACAACCTCTTTCATAACAGGATTTAATCTCCTTTGTGGATCAGATCTGGGATTGCAGTTTTCTTCCATATTAATTCTATGCATATAAATTGAAGGACTGATTCTTTTAATATCAACAATTATCCATTCGAAGGCTTTCTTAAATTTTTTCAGAATTTTCATCAGCTTTTCTCCTTCTTCCTTTATTAACTTCGAGAAAATTATAACAGATAAAGTAGATGAATCTCCTAAAAAGACATATTTTAAATATTCAGAAAGTAATTTCAACTCAAGTTCTGGAGGTTTTTCAAAAGATGGACAAAATGATTTATCTTTGTCTATCGTGTCCAAAATTTCAAAACATTCTTGAACATAACTTGAATCTTCCTTAAAAAGGTTTACATATTGATATAATTCCTCTTCTTGCTTGTGTTCCAAATCTTTTTCTTCATATTTTTCCTCATAAGTAGTCTTGAAATGACATTCGCTCAGATATCTTATAACATGCATTATATAGCATTCATCATCTTTACCATTTGCAGGGTATTTCATTGATTTTGAAATATTAAAAGTAATAGTTTCATCAATGACGTGCATTGTTAATTCCCCTTTCTATACATCTATAGCTACTCTTCCTGTGGCTAGGAAAGGTCTCCTCAAAATGATAGGTATCTCTTTATCTTCCTCCAAATCTAGCACAATGAAATCAACAGGAAAGATAAATTGACCCACTTTCAATAGGACATCTTCTATAACTCCTTTAGGATAGGTTATTGAATGATCTACTAACTGCAGAGTTATGGTAGTAGGGGTTATTTCTCCTAATCCCAATCTTTTAAATATTGATAATGGAATAAGGTTAATGCTTGCACCTAAATCATCTAAAGCTTTCTCATAAAATCTGTCTCCTATTGCACATGGAATTGTAAAGCTATCAGGATTTTTAAGCTTTCAGGAAGTTTCTTCTGAATTATAGCACTACACTCCTCACTAAGTGTAACAGTCTCATTATCTTCAAACTTCCTTTTTCTATTGAGAGTATCCTTCATAAACTTTACGAAAGTTGACATTTATTCTAAGGCTTCAGTAAATGGAATATTGATTGTAAGCTTCTTAAATATTTTCAAAAATTTTGAAAATTGTTTATCCAACTTCCATTATCAAAGTCTCTGAGGAAATGGAGGTGGTGGTTTTTCTAAATCAATTTTTTGCGGAGAAATAGGTATTTTAGAATCTTTCAGAGCGTCCTCTTTTGATTCTTCAATTTCTTCTCTCTCTACTTCAATCTCCTTTTGAACTCTACCTTCCAACTCTCTTCCACTTATAAGTTATACTGCTTTAACTTGCTCTTTATTCTGGTCTGTTGGATTTGATTCAGTATTACTAGGAAGTGTTCCTTAGGATCTATTACTTAATGAACTTGCGATTTGCCCAAGTTTATTCTCAATATTTCTATTGTAGCTCCTTGACTTTATAACTGATTACCCATTTGTAACACCACTTCTTTTATAGATAACTTCTTATCCTTAAATTGTGTATTACTGTTGATTCCTAGAGGATAAGTAGATCTATAATTATTATTCCTTTGGTTGTTCCAGTTTCCCAATGATTTTACTTGGTTGTTCCGCCATTGTAGATTATTACCACCCGAATTGTTATTCAAGTTAAAGTTGGGATGGTTCTTCCAACTTGGATTATAATAATTAGAATATAGATTATTCTACTTATTATTTATGACATTAAAAGTCTCAAATGATGTTTGAGAATCTACCATTTGGCATTATGAATTCTCTTCAATCATGGAAATTGGTTGAGAAAAGTTCATTCCAAATTGGTCTAACCTCCTAGAAATTGCAGCAACTTGATTTGCTAACATAGTAAATGCATCAGTTTCATGAATATTGACTACTTTTCTACAAATTGGTCTAACTTCCTTGAAATTGCAGCAACTTGATTTGCTAACATGGTAAATGCATCAGTTTCATGAATATTGGCTACTTTCTTAGGGGACTTCCTTGAAATTGCATCAACTTGATTTGCTAACATAGTAAATGCATCAGATTCATGAATATTGGCTACTTTCTTAGGATTTAAGCTCTCAGAAGGCCATTGAAAATTATTGGTAGCCATCTCTTCATATAAAGCATAAATGTCATGAAATGGTTTTGACATCAATGAACCAACAACAGGCACATCGATATTAGATCTAAGAGAACCAATTAATCCATTATAAAAGGTTCAAATTATTAAGAGTTCTTTAAATAGTTCCCATGCCTCATAAATAGATTCTTCTTCAAACTGATTAAAAGATGTAGTATCATTTCTAGGCTTCACAGTTTTTTATGGAGGAAAATATTTAGCAAGAAATTTTTGTGCTAAATCACCCCAAGTTCTGATAGATTCAGGTGCTGACGAATTCAACCACATCTTAGCTTTATGCCTCCGTGAGAAAGGAAATAACCTAAGTCTTATGGCATCATCTGAAACACCATCATATTTAAATGTAGCACAGAACTCTAGAAAATTGGTAAGATGTAAATTTGGATCTTTAGTTGGTGATCCCCCAAACTGATTATTTGATACCATTTGGATAAAAGCAGGTTTAAGCTCAAATGAATTATCCACTACAGTAGGTTTTTGAATACTACAATGAAGTTCATCTACAGTAGGGTTGGCATGAATTTTAGCATTTTGATTATTTTGGTTTACCACGACTGAGTACAAGAATTCTACCAATCACCCACCTCAAGGATATCCCTAAAGTTTCAAAGGATAAGATGAAAAAAATACCCAGTACTATAGTCGGTCTGCACCATGGGGAGCATACTTCTCTTTGACATACCAATGTTTCTACTGAGACACTTCATCTCAAAACATCACCATCAAAGAAGAAGGTGTGGGTACACAAGGTCACCGAACCTATTCCAAGCTAAGAAAGTGGATGCGAGGAAAAGGCATGATCACTATACAACGCGATGTTGTTACAACTTCACCAACGATAGACAAGGAAATCCTCCTGGGATTCTGAAACACGATCAGGTGGACCCACTACCTCCCATAATAAAATGGATGATCAAAAGATTGGTACGATGGAGCATATTGCCAACTGCCAGTATTCCTAACATTTGAGTTATCAACATATATGATGAAGGAGACTGCATACCTCCGCACATTGATCATCATGACTTTGTGAGGCCTTTCTGTACGGTCTCATTCATGAGCAAGAGTAACTTTCTGTTTGGAAAAGAAATAGATGTTATCAGCCCTGGTGAATTCAAAGGGACCGTGGAAATTTCGCTACCTGTTGGTTCAGTACTAATTCTTAATAGAAATGGAGTAGACATCGCCAAACATTGCATTCCGGGGGTGCGACACCGCCGGGTGTCCGTGACTTTTCGGAGGATGGATGATAACAGAATGCTATACAGATTTCGACCACACCCAAAGCTAGAAGAACTAATTCTATATGAGCTATGAGAGGGTTTCACCTCTAAGCATATGCAAAGGGAACTCTTGGCCTAGAGCGTGGCTTAGAATGTCAGGTCAATCTGGAGCTTGCCTCACCAGAGACAAACGCTCAGAGGATTCCTTTTTTTACTGCATTTCTGTTACAGTAGATTAGACATGCTCAGCCTATGATATGTTCATGGCATGGGATATTTTTGGATGTACTTTGATTCAATCAGCATAATTATACTTTTTGAGGCTTTGGCCTATACTCAATCTGTAACATTTATTAGAGCAGATTAATGAAATCCCTTTCAAAATTCTATCTATTTGACCAATTGCTCTTTTTGGAGCAATGGATAAAAGCCATGAACCATACGTTGGTTCAAGATTAAATTGAACAAAGAACAAAACAATAAAATGTTAATAAAAAATTCAAATAAAACACTCTTTTGAAAATTAATCAACCCACAAAAAATAAATTTTGGAAAACATATTTTAAAAATTAAAAATGATAAAAACAACAAGAAAAGAAAACAAAACTGTTGAGTCGATTCTCTCAATTTTGAGGTCTCTTACTCTTTCCTCACGTAGCACGACTATCCTTGTCCACATTAACGCTTCACATCCCTGTGAAATTTCACATTCAACAAAAAACCTCTCAAATTTTTTCACATTTTCCTCAAAAATGTCAGCCTTTTCATAGTACACATATCTATGGGTTTAACACCACAAACTCTTTATAAAATTCAATTCTCATTTTGGAATCAGTTCTTAACTTCTGATTCCCTCCTTTTGAGGTTGGTCCCTAACTGCTGATTCTCTCTATCTCGAGATTGAAACCTAACTTTCAATTCTCATTTTTGGAATCAGTACTTAACTTCTGATTTCCTCTTTTCGAGGTTGGTCCCTAACTTTCGATCCTCTCCTTGAGATTGATCCTTAACATTCAAATCTCATTCTTGGAATCAACATTAACTTATGTTCCCTCTTTTTGAGGTCGGTCCCTAACTTCTAACTCTCTCTCTCTTGAGATTGATCCTTAACTTTTAATTCTCATTTTGGAACTTGTCCTTAACTTCTGATACCCTCCTTTGAGATCAGTCCCTAAACCGAATCTCTCTTTAGATTGATCCTTAACTTTCAATTTTCATTTTGGAATCAGTTCCTAACTTTTGATTCCATCCTTTCGAGGTCGGTCCCTAACTTCTGATTCTCTCTCTCTTGAGATTGATCCTTAACTTTCAACTCTCATTTTGGAATCGGTTCCTAACTTCTAATTCCCTCCTTTTGAGACCAGTCCTTAACTTTCGATCCTCTCTTGAGATTGATCCTTAACCTTCATATCCCTAAATTCCAACTCAGCTAGATTTAAAATTTTAAACCAGAGAATGTTCATCAGTTTTGATGCACAGAAATTACATGATTAAGTTTTGTTGAAGAAGAGGTTTATCAAAGAAAGGGGATTTGTGAATTGAGGATTCAACACGCCGAATACTCGAGTAGAAGAAACTATTGCATAGAGGTGTTGGGAAGTGATTTTCTACACTACTATCGTTGTTGGGGTTCCTGTAGTAAAAAAAATATGCAAATCTTCATGGGATCAACCATGGAATGATTTACGTGCGTGGTAGGTTTGTGCAATTCACTCATTCAATGATAAATGAGTTGTTTATGATTGAAAATGTTCCTACCTTCCATTATATAAACTTTACCTCTACCATAGAGAATATGAAAGAACTCTATCGCTACCTTAAGAAAGAAGATGCTAATTGGGAGATGAGAGATGATGGAAATATAAAATTTCCTTCATCATTTTTAAATTCAGTTTTAAAATACTAACACTTCTTTATTGCATTGATGTTACTACCTACCATGAAAATTAGTAATGTCACTAAGGAGAATTCCATTCTAAATTCTTGCATTCAAATCAAAAAACCTATTGAAGTTGGAGCTATTATTATGAAATTAGTTTTAGGTTTGATTGTGAATGGATCTACAGTTGGACTGGGACATCCGTCCACTATTTTCCCACTATGCAGTCAATTGCAAGTACCTTATCGAAGTTGGGAAAAAGTGCTACTTCCTTGGAAGCCGATGGATCCAGAAGTCTACTGTAACTAAATTTGAATGGGAGATGAAAATGATATGAATGTACTGATGGATTAATGATCTCAGAAATCATCACATATTTAGCCCTACTACAACTCGAGTGCTCTTTCAAAGAGGATTAAGAAGATAGAAAAAGATGTGCAGAATCTCATGCACGTCATTAGGAATATTACTGAAATGCTGGATCATCTAGATTGGAGACTGAAGGAACACTTTGAACATACAGGGCGTATTGAAGATGGATTAATAGATATGTTCAAGAAACATGCTTGGATTGAGGAAGAAAATTCAACTGATGAAATTCTATTTCGACCTTTCTACAATCTGTACGGGCACTACCAGTCGATGGGAGATGTTCAAGTGGATGATAGTGAAGATAATGATTAATCTTTATTTTTACACGGAATGGTTTGTGTAGTATTGTTTGTTCTATTGCATTTCCTTTCTAATGAAAACTATCTATGTTTGTGTTTTAAATTTTTATGTTTAGATTTCAGTGTTAGGATGTTGGTTTACTTCAGAACACTGAATTTGATGTTTGTTGTCTTGAAAAATATTAGTTTGTAATAGCGCAAATTTTATATATATAAATGTGAGTTTTGTATTGTTTGTGAAATGTTTGTGTTTGTGTGATGTTTATGTATGTTTAAAAAGGTTTATTTGAGTCAAATAGAGTTTGACGTAAAGCAGTACTGAGAACATTTCCACAAAAATAGAAATCTGGAAATTTTGAGCTCTGACGCATGATGCGCCAACTTACAGAGTCTTGGCGTATGATGAGCCAAAAGTCCGGACAAGCTATATTACCTCAAAAATTACAAAATCCCACAGACAAACTCCATTTTTGCTACTTGAGTCATTTTCTACCTCAAGACCTTCATCTAAGGTATTAACCATAGAGAAGGATTTGGAGGCTAACAACTATAGATTTCATCTTCTCTTGGTAAGAGCTTCACTTTAACTTAGAAATTTTTTATTTTCACCATGATTTTGGGAGATCCAAAAATTGGAATTTTTTATGAAAATACTTGAAGAAAACTCATGGTGAAAAGTTTCTTACCAAATAACTTTGCTTGAGCAGTTAAAATTTTTATTTAGTAATTTATTTGGACTATATTTTTTATTTTCATAGAAATTTTCAAATCGATCCTCGAGTTAAGAGAGGAAAGCCATCCGAGGACTTCGTTGCACGAAGATTTATTAGTTTCAAAGCCCAACATAGTTTCAATACACAGATGGAGACCAAAATAAAGATCCAAGAGCGGGCATTTGCAAACCTCGATGGCAAGGTCGAAAGACTGATTCTTGCCAGAAATAGGGAAAGATTCTGCTACTTCACTGTCGTAGAAATTGTCCCGATAGTTCTGGAGTTTTATGCAAACCTGAGATTTGCTACTGATGAATACATCCTTGTTAGAGGTAAACAAGTTGAGTTTACTACTGATCAGATCAATACTTTTTTTATGGTTTGAGGGGTGTATATCTCAATGAATATGCTGCATTTGTGATGACTGATTCATCACTGGGGGAATCAATTGAATTTTTGACTGATGGAAGAGAGGAATGGAAGATTATGAATAATAAGATAGTTAAATTCTCTACTTCTATGTTGACTATTCAGTCAAAAATATGACACCACTTCATTTCTGCGAAATTGTTGCCAACAAATCATTTGGCTGATGTTACAAAAGATAGATTTGTACTCAACTATTGCATTCAAAACATGAATGAAATAGATGTGGGTGCACTTATAGTTTGACATGCTCGAAGTATTGCTGGTAGTTGTACAGCTAGAGGATTAGGATAACCTGCCTTGATTTTCACTCTATGTGAACAACGACGACTAAAATCCTGTAGAAATGAAGAAAAATTGCAGCCACAAAATTTGATCGGGAGACATATGATTCATTGAGTAGAATCATTTGTTGAGTCTAGAAATGGAAGAAGGGATATGCCCTCTACATCTACTGTAGCAAAATCTACTTCTAGATCTGTAACACTTGAAGGTGTTATGAATAAACACATTATTCAACAAATGGATATAGTAAATATTCAAACACAGTTGGGAGAGATAGGAGCAAGGAATTCATATAATGATGAATATCAATAGAGGACATTTTAGCATGATATTGACTTTGAAAATGCCATAGTAAAAGACTTTAGGGGTGAACCTAATGTGGACTATCCTACTTTCCCCAGCTTCACTCCCTATGCTCCCATCCATGAAGAAGAAGAAGAAGAAGAAGAAGAAGGAGAAGAAAAAGAAACAAATGATGAAGAGGAAAGAGATGAAGACTGATGTTTTATGAGTCTTTTTTATTTGTTTTGATGTTTATTTGTTGTTTGTGTTTATAATAGGATGTAATTTTATTTGAAACTTGTTGTAGTAAAAAGCTTTTTATGTTGTGTCGTGAACTGAATCTGTAATTGTAATTGTAGAATTTTATTTTTTCTGCATTTATAGTATTTTCAATTTAGTTTTTTAGTTTTTGTATTTACATTTTTAATTCTCAGCAACTTCTTTAGAATATATTATGTTTTAATTAATGCTTTAAAGCCTATACTTAGTTTTACAGTTAGTACTTATAGTATACCAGAACCTAATTTCATAGTCAAAAATCCTCTACAGGTCAGTTTTTATTTTCATGCATTTATTGTTTTCTATCACTTATTAAATTTTATATTCAAAATATTTTTTAAATTCATTTAAGAACCTAAGTTTGAGGGAAAGAAAATTTTCTTTTAAAAAGGAGTAAACAAAATTTTATTTGTCATTAAGTAACTATATTTTTAAAAATTAATTTAAAATGGTCTGGGATATTGAAATAAAAAAAGTATATGTTTTTTTAGACCTATATTTTATACTCATATTTGGTGATACTGCACTTTAATGGAAGATATTTTTATTTTTCTTGCAGGTTGTTGAATTTTAGGACTTAAAGGAAAAAGGAAGCAAAAAATGTGAAATTTGGAGCAAAAATGAAAAAGTTGAAATTTTTTTAGAGTTGACGACATCGTTTGACAGAGACGATAAATTTAATTAGAGGACACTAGCACTGATGATGCCAGAATGGGCGTAGATTACGCCAATGTCGGTTTGACCCCAATTTCTAGAAGATTCAATGAATCTGGACACATTTTGAAGAGTTTTTGGAGGAACCTATTAGAGAACCGACTCTAGGTTTTATTTACGGCAAAAAATGATAGGAAGGAGACTCTTCTTGTCGTTTCATCCCCTCCATTCAACCTTTACACATCACACATTCTTCCATTTTTCATTCCACAACCATTTATAGTCCATTGTTCTTATAATGTAGAGTTTTGTGGTGAGATTAAGTGTGAACTCTTCTCTAAGGGTGTTGGAGAAGGAGAAAAGTGTGAGATTTCTTCTTCCTTCCTTTTCTAGAAGAGGCTACAAGGGATTTGCTTTGAGAATTAGTTTAGATAAGTGTTTTTTATTTATTAGTGTTATATAAACTTTCTTTTATATATTAAATTTGTGTTTTGTTCTATCTTTCTCATGAAGTCTGAGTACTTTACTTTATCTTTCTCCTTACTCCGAGATATGGTGAAATGAAGAGATAATATGGATGTGCCAACATTAAAATATAAAATAAATTGTGATAACTTTCAACTCCAAACTTAATTTACTTTTTGATTTGGCCAATTGAACTGTTAAAATACGTTGTGAAACATATGATCCGGGAATTAGAGTATGAGTTCTACAGCATAATGAGGATCACATTTGAATCCACGAAGGAGAACTTCATTCATGTAATTAAGTGCAAAGAAATAGGGAAATATACTTTGTTGGGTGAAGAATTGAGAACCTTTAGAGTAACAGACTAAAATCCCTAATTCATTTTTAATGTTAAAAAACTAAATCGAGAGTTAGCCTTCAGGTGATGGGAAGTGGGAGCTCTAGAGTTAGAGTCAGTATCCTCCTAGCTTAGCTACAGATTTAGGGACTAAACCTTGAGATTAACTAACGATTTTCTATAACACTCTATCAGGGTAGAGAATTAAAACTGCTCCTATTTAGCATAATGCATAATTGAACCATTTATCTCAACTCATTTTACCAAAACCTCATTGTAGAGGGAAAGAAGCTTTTTCACATAAGAAATCTCCATCAGATAAAAATAATTTAATAGTTTAATAAATTAGTAGTTTTTGTTTAAACTTTGTATCTCAGTTTTATTATTAGTTAAATAATTTATTTATGATAATGTCTCAACATTCGAAATTAGTGACAATGATTTTGTATTGACTTGCGTAGAATCCCTACATAAATTGCTTAAATTTCTTATTCATAAAATATTGCATCAAGCTTTTGGCACCTTTGCGTAGCGGAGTCAACTATACAATTTTAACACAACTATATTATCGGTGGATCAAGTTTTTGGCGTCATTGCTTGGGAAGGTAACAGAAAATTATGTAGATTTGGTAAATTAGGAAATTTTGTGATAATTATATTAAAAATAAAAAAAAAATTCAAAAATTTAAAAATCCAAAAAAAATATTTTTATTCAAGTGTTATTTTTAAGAAATCTTCTTTGCTTATTATCTTTGTTTATGCAAAATATTGGATCTGAAGATTTAGTACCTTACAAATCAGAATTAGAGCATACTATTAGAGAAATTCAAAAACAACAAAAAGGAATTAAAAATTTAAACAAAATGGTGAATAATTTAAATAATCAAATAAACAAAAATCGACAAAGGCATTTAAAAGATTATGCTAATCCGATAGCAGATGAACTTCACTTGACTATTCAAAATCGTGATGTTGCTGCTAATTCATTTTAGCTTAAACTTGCTATTATCCAAATGGTACAAAATAATCATTTTGGAAGAAAACCTACTGAAGATCCAAAATTACATCTTGCTAGTTTCCTCAAAATTTGTACCACTTTTAAGTATGACGGGGTGTCTAATGATGTTGTTAGGCTTAGAATTTTTCCTTTTCATTAAGAGATAAAGCCAAGGTTTGGTAAAATTCATTAGCACCTGGATTATTAGAACTTGGGGAGAACTATCACAAAAATTCTTAGCTAAATATTTTCCACCCTTGAAAATTGCTTAGCTTAGAAATGACATTACATCTTTTTGTCAGTTTGAAGAGGAATCAATAAATGTAGCTTGGGAAAGATTTAAAGATTTTATTAAAAAATGTCCTCACCATGCTCTACCCGATTGTTTAATGATTCAAACATTTTATAATGGATTAGTAGGATCACTTAGATCTATTATAGATGCTGCTACGGGTGGATCACTAATGTCAAAACCTTCTGATGAAGCATGTTCTTTAATTGAAGAGATGGCTACTAACAACTTTCAATGGCCCTCTAAAAGAGTAAATCCTAAGCGAGTAGCAAGCATTCATGATTCTGATGTAATGTCTATTTTAGCATCACAATTTGCTACTATTTTGAAAAAGATTAATCAAATAGGAGTGAAATATTCTCAAATACTCCCAGTATTAGAGGAAAACTCACTAGAACAGATCATTGATACTCAATCATCTTATGAAACTTTAAATGTTATAAATAATTCCTATTCTAACTTTTATAATCCTGGATGGAAAATCCACCCTAATTTTAGTTGGAATAATTATAACAATTTGGTGAATCCCTCCAAAAATTTAAATAACCAAGGAAATCCTAGTTATCGACCTTATTATCCTCCTAGATTTAACTCTAATCCTAACCCACAAGTTAAGGAAAAGAAGTTGACGATGGAAGTAGTAATGTTAAACATGGGAAATCAAATACAAAATCAAGGAGCTGCTATTAGAAATATTGAAAATCAATTAGGACATATTGTTACTGCACTCAGTAATAGACCTACTAGAATTCTTCCTAGTACGGTGGAAGTTGATCTAAAAGATCAAAATAAAGAGCAAATTAAAGATATTCAATTGCGAAGTGGAAAAGAAGTTGAAACAATGATCCAAAGAGAAACTGAAGTTGGTGAAGAGAAGGAAGAAATAGAAAGAGACCAAAATGAAAATGAACAAACATAAGGTCCTTTAGAAAAACCATTATCTCCATTTCCTCAATTAATTAAGCAGAAGAATAAAGACAAACAATTTATAAAATTTTTGGAAATCCTTAAGAAGTTAATAATAAACATTAATTTTGTTGAAGCTTTGAAACAAATGCTAGGTTATGTGAAATTTATGAAGGATATACTAAAAATGAAATTGAAGTTTACAAATCATGAGACCGTTACACTCAGTGAAGAGTGTAGTGCTATTATTCTGAAAAAGCATCCTGAAAAATTAAAAGATCCTGGTAGTTTTACTATACCTTGTGCTATTGGTGAAAATTTTTTTGGAAAAGCTTTATGTGATTTAGGAGCGACTATCAATCTTATGGCTTTATCGATCATTAAACGTTTAAATTTGGGAGATATTTCCCCTACTACTGCAACTCTTTAGTTAGCTTATCGATCCAAATGGAGTTATAGAGGATGTATTAGTAAAACTGAATAAATTTATTTTCCCCATAGAATTTATAGTATTTGATATGGAGGTAGATCAAAAAGTTCCTATTACTTTGAGGAGACTATTTCTTGCAATAGGGAGAACTATGATAGATGTGCAAAAAACAGAATTAATAATGAGAGTTAATGATCAAGAAGTAACATTTAATAAAATGAATGTTATCAAATATCCTGCAATAGAAAAAGATAATGAATGTTTTAGGATGGAAGTAACTGTTATCTGAGTAATGAGGAATTCAAGAATGAGTTTGAAGACAAATTAAAGCAAGGAGAATTTTTTCAAAATAAGGACAAAATAAAAGAAGAAGATTTTGATTATATTCAAGGCAAATTTGAAACTTTAGACTTTTTTGAAAATGATAAAACAAATCTTATTCCTTCAAGTATTAAACCACCTGAACTTGAACTGAAAATATAACCTGCCCATTTAAAATATGTGTTTTTAGGAGAGTCATCTACATTGTCTGTTATTACATCTTTTGAACTAACATAAATTAAAGAAAAAAAACTAATAGAGATGTTAAAAAAATATAAAAAGGTATTTGGATGGACTTTAGCAGATATTAAAGGAATTAGTTATTCTATTTGTATGCAAATAACTCTATTAGATGAACAATATGAACCTAAAGCTGATCCTTAGAGGAGATTAAACACAATAATGAAAGAAGTGGTTAAAAAAGAAATTTTAAAATGGCTTTAAGCTCGAATTATATATCCCATTTCAAACAGTGCTTGGGTAAGTCCAATTCACTGTATTTCAAAGAAAGGAGGACTGACCATTGAAGAAAATGAGAAAAATGAACTAATACCAATAAGACAAGTTACTGGTTGGCAAATTTGTATTGAATATAGAAAATTAAACTTGGCCACCATTAAAGATCACTTTCCTTTACTTTTTCTAGACCAAATGTTAGATATATTAGTTGGGAACAAATATTATTGCTTTTTAGATGGATATTCTGGTTACACTAAATTCAAATTGTCGAGTGGATCAAGAAAAGACAACATTTACTAGCCCATATGGAACATTTGCTTTTTGTAGAATGCCTTTTGGACTATGCAATGCACCTGCAACATTTCAAAGATGTATGATGTCAATCTTTATCAATTTTATAGAGCATGTAATGGAAGTATCTATGGATGATTTTTTGGTATTTGGAACTTTGTTTGAACTATGTTTAAATAATTTAGAAAAATTTCTAGAAGTATTTGAAAAAATAAACTATGTACTAAATTGAGAAAAATGTCAATTTATGGTTGCAGGAGGAATTGTACTTGGGGATAAAAGTTTTGAAAATGGCATGGAAGTAGATCCTGCAAAAATTCAAGTTATTGAAAAATTATCACCTCCCAGTAATGTTAAAGGGGCAAGAAGCTTTTTAGGACATGCTAGTTTCTACACGCGATGCATAAGTTTTTTTTCTAAAATAACTAAGCCATTATACCAACTTTTAGAAAGGGACACGAAAATTTGATTTTAATAAGGAATGCATAAAAGCATTTGAATTACTGAAAGAAGAATTAATCACTGCACCTATAATAGTTCCACCTGATTGTGAGAAACCATTTGAAATAATATGTGATGCTAGTGATTATGCTATTGGGGTTGTGTTAGGACAAAGGTACAAGAAAGTTTTTAAAGTAATATATTATGCTAGTAGAACTTTCAATGATGCTCAAATTAACTATACTACTACTAAAAGAGAGTTACTCGCTATTGTTTATGCCTTTGATAAATTTATACCTTACTTAATTGGAACTAAATATATAGTGCATACAGATCATTTTGCTACTACATACATGATGCAAAAGAAGGATGCTAAACAAAGATTAACTAAATGGATACTTCTACTGTAAGATTTTGATTTTGCAGTAGTTGATAGAAAGAGAAATGATAATCAAATAGCTGATCATTTGTCTAGAATAGAAATATAAATATTAACTAATTTTACAAATAAAATTTTAGATAATTTCCCTAATGAACAATTATATAGTATTGATGAAATGAATGTACCGTGGTATGCCGATATAGTAAATTATATTGTAAGTGATATTTTACCACCTGATATCAAAAATCTACAATTAAAGAAATTTATACATGATTCAAAATTCTTTTTTTGGGATGATCAATATTTTTATAAATAATGTAAAGATCTAATTATAAGAAGGGGTGTGCCTTATGAGGAAACTCAACAGATAATTAAAAAATGTCATGATTCTGAATTTGGAAGACATTTTGGAACAAATAGAACTTCATATAAGATTTTGCAAAATGAATGTTATTGGCCTACTCTTTTTAGAGATGTTAATGAATATATTAAAATATGCGATCAATGTCAATGAGTATAAAATATTTCTAGAAGAAATGCAATGCCTCTAAATTACACATTAGAAGTTAAAATTTTTTATGTATAGGGATTAGATTTTATGGGACCATTTATGCCATCATTTGGAAATTTATATATAGTACTTGCTACTAATTATATGTCCAAATGGATTGAAGCTGTTGATGTACCTAGATGTGATGCTCAAAGTGTTTCAAATTTTTAAGTAAAAATATTTTTACAAGATATGGAATGCCGAGAGTAATTATTACTGATGGAGGATCTCATTTTAGGAATATAAGAATTAAGAAATTAATTAAGAAATATGATATTATGCATAGATTCTCTATTGTTTATCATCCTCAAACTAGCGGTTTAACAGAGATATCAAATCATGAAATTAAACAAAATTTAGAAAAAGTTATAAATCCTTGTAAATTGGATTAGTCTACTAGATGAGATACTGCATTATGGGCATACAGAATTGCTTATAAGACTCCCATAGGAATGTCCCCATATAAACTTATTTTTAGAAATAACATGCCACTTACGAGTAAAAATTGGAGCATAAAGCGTTTTGGGCTATTAAGGAGTTTAATTTTAATTTAAAGGATGCTAGTGAGAAAATATTATTGCAACTCAATGTACTTAAGGAGATTATAATTGAATCATATGATAATACAAAAATCTATAAAGAGAAAATGATCATGAGGAAGATTCTTGAAAAGAAGTTTGAACCTAGACAAGAAGTTTTATTATATAATACAAGATTGAGATTATTTCTAGGAAAACTAAAATCCAGATGGTTAAGACCATTTAAAGTGATTAAAGTTTATCATTACAGAACTATTGTTGTTAAAGATCCTAACACTGACAAGATATTTAAAGTTAGTCGACATCAATTGAAACATTATTATGAAGGGCACATTCCACAATTTAAAGAAGTTTTATGTTAAGTCAACCCAACTAATAAAACGGTATGTGAGGCTGACGACGTTAAACTAAGCGCTTTGTGAGAGGCAACACACACACACACACACACACAGATATATATATATATGTATGTNTTTATATATTATAAATTAAGACAAATATTGGTATTGGAGGAAAATTTGGAATCGAATTGATCGAAAAATTAAAGTAGCAATTTTTTGCCACTGGCGCCGATGGTGTCAGAATGGGCGTCGTCGATGCTCACGTAAAAAGAACCAAAGTGCCTGCAGTGCCATCGAGAGCGCCAAAGATGCTGAGAGCAAGTTTGCGGTTTTTGATGATTTTTGGCAGACTTTGACGGGCTTTTGCTCCATAATAACCACCGGGCGGAGTTTTTAAATTCCTAAAAACTTCCTTGGACGACTTGAAACTTCCTATTTTTGGATTTCATAGCCTTCAATTCCAGAAATACTTCCAGGTATGGAGTTTATAACAGAAGAAAGTTTATCAATTTTGACACACAAAGATTATACGACAAAGTTATTGTAAGGAAAAGTCTTATCAAGGAGAGAGGCTTTGTCAATCACAAATTTATTAATCCAATTTCTTCGATTGATAAAATCATTGTACAAAGGCGATGAGAAGTTCTGTGCTACACAACTGCTGCAGTTGTTGTACCAGTAGTGAAGGAATTCTATGCAAACTTACATGGAATTACCCAAGGAGTTGTCTTCGTATGAGGTAAAGCCGTACCATTTACTCCTTCCCAAATCAATTAGTTGTTTATGATAGGAAATGTTCTAATCTATCATTATACAAATTTCATCCCTCCCAGAGATTTGATGCAAGATGTCTATAATTTTCTAACGGATGAAAGTGATATTTAGGAAATACGAGATGAATGATATGTTAATTTTTGTGCTTCATTGCTTAAGCCAATATCAAAGCAGTGGAATTTCTTCATTTCTACAAAATTACTCTATACCATGAAAATTAGTAGAGTCACCAAAGAAAGTGCTATTTTGAATTATTTCATTCAGATGGAAAAACCCATTGATATAGGTTCTATCATATTTAAATTTGTTATGGGTATTATTATGAATGGACCAATTTTTGGACTTGGGCATCCTTCCATAATTTTCCTACTTTGCTGTCAATCTCAAGTTCCATGTGAAAGTTAGGAAAAAGTTTTATTACCATGGGAGCCCATGATTCCTATTGATGATAGTTATGTTGGGAATGAGAATGAAGCATTAGATACTATCTTTAGATCACTCATCACATGCTTCAAGCCCATTGATGCCACCAATAGTTGGAAGTTCAATTACTATTGAAAAGATATTGAAGAAAATTGAAAGAGAACTTCAGTGTATTACTAATGCAATAGGAGATCTTAAGTACCTTTTCAATCACATAGATTGAAGGATGAAAGCAAATTTTGATCATACTAGAACATTTGAAGCAGGATAAGTGCAAATGTTTAAAGAAAAAGGATGGATCAAAGAAAATTTAACTGATCAATTCCCGTACTGACCCTCCTACAACTTGTACGTTCATTACCAGTCGATGGGAGATATCAGAGGAGGATAAAGCACTGAAGATGAGACAGCATAATTAAAGAATTTGGACTCTCTCTACTAGTTTAAAAAACTTATGTACTTAATGTAATTGTGTGGATTTGATTTAGTTTTCTCTGCTTTAGAATCTGAACTTCGATTGTGTGTATAGTTTTATGTCAGTGTTTGGTGTTGTGGCTTGATTTTGATGCTGATTTACAATTTAGTTCTCTTAGTATGTGTGAAAGTGTAATTAGAAAATGTGTTTGTAAAGTGTACATTCATATATTCAAAGTTAGTTTGTTATTGTTTGTGAAAATGTTTGCTTGTGAATTATTGTTAAGATAAAAAAATTTGTTTAAAAATTCTAAAAAAGAAAACTTGGTGAAAATTGAAAAGAAATTGAAAATTGAAAAAATTGAAAAAAGAATTTTAGGCTTTCAGCGCCGACGGTGCCCTCGACCCGAGAACAACCTTTAACTCCTTAAATTCGAGATTTTCATCGTAAACCTCCATTTTTACCCATTGAGTCACCTTCAACCTCCAATTTTTGCACCTAGGTCTTGCATTTGCTTAGATTTGAGGAGATTTTAAGGCAAAGGAACTTTGGACTTCATCTTCTCTACGTAAGAGCTACACTTTGAGTTAAAAATTTTTGATTTTCATCAAGGATTTATCTGACATTGCCTAGATCCGAAAGTTTTGAAATTTTTTTGAGAAAATTTGAGAAAATTCTTATGTGACGAACTCTTACTTAGTGGATTGAAGTTTAAAGTGTTTTACATTTTGATTTTCAAAATTTTTGGAATTTATTCAAATTTTTTCAAAATTTCTCTATATTTTCCATGACACCTAGATTGAGCAAAGGAAAAAAGAAAAGTAGATTTTGATGAAAAAAAAAATTGTTAGTTTCCAAGCTAGTTTTCGATTGAATAGTTTACTTGATCATAAAAATGTAATTCTGGATCGTGGTTTTAAAAATCCGGGAGGAGAAGTCTAGCAATTAATCAACGCTCGGCGGTGGGAAAATTTTTGTTATTTTACTGTTGATGCGATTATTGGTGTAGTGATGGACTTCTATGCCAATTTTACTAAAACTTCTACTGATTTTGTTTTTGTTCCTGGAAAAATGGTGGAGTTTTCTCCAAGTAAAGTTTATGAGTTTTGTCACTTGGAAGATGTTTACAGTTCCCAGTATAAATCATTTTCTGCTACAAATGAGGCCTTAGATAAGGTTATTTCTTTTCTTACTGATGGAAGTGGAACCTCAAAAGTTAAAAATAGTGTTAAAGTAAATTTTCCTCTTTCTATGCTTAATGTAGTATCTAAGGCCTGTCACTACTTTATTTCTGGAAGAATGATTCCAACAAATCATCATAGTGAAGTGACCAAGGATAGATCCATCCTAAACTTTTGTATTCAGCAGGTGATGAAGATAAATATAGGCTCTATTATCTATATGAACACTAGATCTAATGTTTTGGGAGAGAACACTGGTGGTTTGGCACACCTTGCACTTATTTTTACACTTTGTGAACAAGCAAAAGTTGATTTTAGACTAGAAGAAGTAAGGATTGGGCCTCTAAGACCTATTGGGCCTACCAAAATAAAGACATATGAATCTCATATTAATTGGAGATTTGGGAGTAAGACCAAAGATACTCCTTCTACTTTGAGGACCACTACTTCTACTGACCCTACTAACAGAGAACTTTTAGACCAAATGATGATCCAGCAGAGAGGTATCATAAAAATGGATCATAGATTGCAAAGTATGGATGCTAGAAATGCTCGCACTGATGATTTAGTAAGATAAAGGTTCAAATATGATGTTGCTTATGATGATGCGATGGTCAGATATATGAAAGGTGATCACTCAGTTTAGTTTCTTACTCACCCTATTTTTACTCCATATCAGTAGCAGAATTTGAATGTAGAAGAAAAAGAAGATGAGGATGATTAATGACTTTTCATTTAGATTATGTTTGAATGTACTTTATTATTTTATTATTTATTTTTGTTATATTGTTGAGACAGTTTGTTAGATTGTGGGACTCTGTTTTGTTTTAGACTTTATGTTGTGAACTGTAGGATTGTAAAACTATTTTCATTTCTGAAATTCAATTGAGTTATGTTGTTAGTTTCAAAATTTTTTTAGATGTGTTGTAATTAACTCTTTCTAAGCTGATTTTATATCTATTATGTTCAATTTAATGTTTTAAGTCTTGTAGCTTTTTATATTAGGACCTGCATTATTTCAGAATTAAGTTTCAAAATCAGAAACTTCAACAGGTATTCCTTTTATTTATGATTTTCTTTCACCCTTTATTTTTAAGCTCTTTATGCTAAATCTTCTAAAAATTTAAGTTTAGGGGGATAGAAAAATTCATTTTTAAAGAAAAAAACTTAATTTTATTTGTCCTCATTTAGCTATATTTTCAAAATTTTAAATTAACATGACCTTTAATATTAGGGGTTACTTTTAGATAACTATTTTTATGTTTCTAAATATTTAGTAAACTTAAGTAAAAATTTTCAATAATAAAGGTTAATTTTAGAGATTAAGATATTTCGTATAAAAGAAAAAGACTATGTTTTTCTATTTTAAGTAAAGAAAATTGTATTTTTGAAAAATTAAAAAATCTTAAACGTTCATGTAAGAAGAAAAAAATTAGACTTTATGAGATCTTTTGGCTAATATAAATTTGTTAAGTGAAGAAATGTAACAAATTTTTGACTTTAAGAAGAAGATAGTGATGTTCAAAATAATTAAAGGATATCCAGATATAGTAATCCTCCCATATAGAAAAAGAAAAGAAAAGAAAAAGAAAAGAAAAGAAAAGAAAAAGAAAAGAAAAGATGTGAGGAGAAGCTTGAGGAGATGCCTAATTAAAAATGCCTTCACTTGAATCAAATTAAAAAAGAAGCCTTGCTACATCTTCTAAACTTTTTTTGAGTATTAGTTTATTTACTAGTAAAGTCTTATAAAGTTCTATTTCATATAAATACTTTAAGTGACTTTAATTTGGCAAGTTGCAAATTTTCTTGAAAAGATTAGAGTAGAAGAAATCTTGGACTTGACTACTAAATATTCTTATACCTTTAGTATTAACAATAGTTGTTTTGAATTTTCCGTAAGTTATGCTATTGTATTTAGTGGACTAAGATATGGGAATCTAAAAGTTAAATTCTTTACCATAAGTCATATTTTTATATAGTAGATGAGTTACTTGAGGACGAGTAACATGTAAGTTTGGAAGATTTTGATATACCAAAAATATATGCATTTTTAGACCCATATTTTATAATCATTTTTGGTGATATTGCACTTTAATGGAAGGTATTTTTATGTTTTCTTGCAGTTTGTTGAATTTTAGGACTTAAAGCAAAAAGGAAGCAAAAAGGGTGAAATTTGGAGCAAAAATGAAGAAGTTGAAATTTGTTCAGCGTCGACGACACCGTTTGACAGAGAGGATGAATTTAATTACATGACACTAGCGCCGATGGCTCTAGAATGAGTGCCAACGGTGCCAATGTCAGTTCATCCCCAATTTATAGAAGATTCGATAAAGAGTTTTTTTGAGGCACCTATTGCAGAACCGAATCTAGGCTTTATTTGGGGCCAAAATTGATCAGAAAGGAGACTCTTCTTGCCATTTTATCCCCTCCATTTAACCTTCTACACATCACACATTCTTCCATTTTTCATTCCACAACCATTTAGAGTCCATTATTCTTAAAATTTAGAGTTTTGTGGTGAGACTAAGTGTGAACTCTTCTCCAAGAGTGTTGGCAAAGGAGAAAAATGACAGATTTCTTCTTCCTTCATTTTTTAGAAGAGGCTACAAGGGATTTTCTTTGAGAAAGAGTTTCAGATAAGTGTTGTTTATTTATTAGTACTGTATGAACTTTCTTTTATATATGAAATTTGTGTTTTATTATATCTTTCTCATGAAGTTTGAGTAGTTTACTTTAACTTTTTTTCCTACTCAGAGATATGTTTAAATGAAGAGATATAATGGATGTGCTAATATTAAAATATAAAATAAATTGTGATGATTTTTTAACTTTAAACTTAATTTACTTTCAAAACTGGCCAATTGAACTGTTAAAATATATTGTAAAACATATGATCTGGGAAATGGAGTATGAGTTCTACAAAAGAGTGAGGATCACATTTGATTTCATGAAGAAGAACTTCATTCATGGACTTAAGTGCAAATAAATATGGAAATATGCTTTGTTGGGTTTAGAATTGGAGAAAATTTTGGGTGATAGACTAAAATCCCCAATTCGGTCTTAGTGTTTAAAAACTAAAGTAAGAGTTATCCTTCAGGTGAAGGGAAGTGGGAGCTCTGGAGTGGGTGCCAGTTTCCTCCTATCCTAGCTACGAATTTAGAGACTAAACCTTGGGATTAGCCAATCATTTTCTATAACACTGTATCAGGGTAGAGAATTAAAATTGCTCGTATTTGGCACAATGCATAATAGAACCATTTATCTCATCTCATTTTACCAGAATCTCATTGTAGTTGCAAAGATGCTTTTTCACATAAGAAATCTTCATAACATAAACATAGTTTAATAGTTTAGTAGATTAGTAGTTTCTGTTTAAAATTTCTATTACAATCTTATTATTAGTTAAATAATTTAGTTTTGATAATATCTTAACATTCAAAATTAGTGACAGTGATTTCGTATTGACTTTCTATGAATTTCATAGTAAATTTATCATTTCAAATTTAAACCTTCCCCATGGGATTGATTTTGGGGCTTAGATAGAAAGTCATTTATTACTTGATAAAGATATGTATAGTTGCGTGAAATCCAAACATAAATTGCTTAAATTTCTTATTCATAAAATATTGCATCAAGCTTTTGACACTGTTGCATAGCGGAGTCAACTATACAATTTTTACAAAACTATATTATCGGGGGATGAGATATTAAGATTTAACTTTAAATGAATAAACTTATGTTTAAAAATATAGTGGTAAATTTAGGTAAAGAGTTTTTAATAATGAATATCAATTCTAAAGTTAAAGATATTTGGTATGATAGGATGAGACTATGCTTTTCTATTTAAAATAAAAGAAATTGTATTTTTGAAGTGTTAAGATATTTAGAGTTTCATGTAAGAAGAAAGGAATGAGACTTTATGAAAAATCATAAACTAATATGAATTTATAAAATAAAGAAAGGTATAGAGTTTTAACTTTAAGAAGAGGATAGTGAAGTTAAAAATCTTTAAAGGCTGTACAGATATAATAATTTTTACTTTAAAAAGAAAATAAATTTTTGAAAAGATCGTAAAAGTTAAGAAAAAAAAGAAAACAAAAATAAGTGAGGAGAAGCTTGAGGAGATATCTAACAGAAAATTGGCTTCACCTGAATCAACTTAAGGAAGGAGCTTTATTACATTTTCTAAACTTATATTGGAGTATTAGTAGCATTCCAAGTAAAGTTTTCATGAAGTTTTTTTTCATATGAATGTTTTAAATATGCTTAATATGACAAATTGCAATTCTTCTTGAAAAGAATAGAGACATAGCAATCTTAAATTTCATTACGAAGTATTCCTTGACATTGAATTTGAATCTAAGTTATTAAAGGGTTTTTGTTAAATTTTGTTATTCTATTTATTAAACTAAAGTGCAGAAGTTACAAGTTAATCTCTATCCTAAGTCATATGCTTTTATGTAATAAAAGTGTCAGTTGAGGAAAAGTAATATTTAAGTTTAGGGGATTTTGATACACCAAATTAATATAGTATTTTAAATACCTATTTTATGCTTATTTTTGGTAATATTGCACTTTAAAGAAGGGTATTTTTGTGTTTGTATTGCAGGTATATCATTTTAAAGAATTTGGCGTAAAAATGGCAAAAAGGACAAAATTTGGAGCAAAAAGAGCCAATTTTGGATTCTGGCACGTCATGCGCTAGGAACAACTTTTTCAAATTAAGGTAGTTCCAGGTAAATTTTGCACAAATTTTTAAAGGGACGCTTGTTCTACACACCCCTTGGAGTGATTCAATGCATCTAGACACCTTGGAAGGCTTAATTTGACTCTTGGATCAAATGACACATCTTTTGAGTTCAAAAGAGTTGACACATCTTTTGAATTCTTTGGAGGGAATTTTGAATTCTTTTCCAAAGGAGGCAGCCCAAAAATAAAAGAAGAAGGCTTGAAGAGGCAAAGGGGGGGGGACGGAAAGGAGAGTTTTGGTGTGTGGCGTGAGGGTTAGAGAGAGGAGAAGAGGAAATTTTCTTCTAGGTTTGTAAGAGGAGAGGGAAGATGGGAGATTTCTTCTTCATTACATTTCTAAGAGATAATTTGGAGTGATTGTAAAGAGAGAACGGCTTCGAGAGAACTTCTAGGGATTTGCTTGGGAAGGATTGTGAGATAAGTTATATTTTTATTTCTTTTTTTTTCTAAACTTGTTTTTATATATGAAATTTGTGTTTTTTCGTATCCTTCTCATGAATTTTGAGTAGTATTCTTTATCCTTCTTCCTACTTTGAAGATATGGTTTTGTGAAGAATAAATTTTATTTTTTGCTGTTTTAAATGATAATTGTTTGTGATGATTTGAACTCTGATCTTAATTTAATTTTCGATCTGGCCAATTGAAATGTTAAAACTTGTTAAGAGACATGTTCTTAAATGAGATATGATTTCTACAACATAGGGAGAATCACATTCAATTTCATGGGAGTGTATGTCATCCATGGGATTGGGTGCAAATAAACAGGGAAATATCCTTTTTTTATGTAGAAAATGAGATTTTAAGGTGACAGATTAAAACCACAAATTTTATTCAGTTGATTGGAAACTAATGTGAGTTTGTTAGCTCTCATGGGAGGGAGTAGTGGGAGCTCTAGATTGTCAGCCGGTATCTGTTGACCTCACTTTTGGTTGAGGTCTAGAAACTTCTTTAGTAGCCTAGGTCTAGCCATAGGACATTCCTATTGACTAGTCTTAGAAAACTAGAAGAGGTACCCCACCATTAGAAATTCAAAACTCTTCTTTTTACTCAACTTGAAATTCCACATATTGATCTTAACCTCTAGCATTTAGTA
>JXCR01148271.1:60627-151700 GCA_002079205.1 Phalaenopsis hybrid cultivar
AAGTTCAATCCAATCCATTTCCCCCTCTCAATTTCACCACAGAGAGCCAATTTTGAGCTCANGTTAAAAAAATAAAAAAAAAATAAAAAAATAAAAAAACAAAACAAAACCAAAATTAAAAATAAAATTTCAAATAAAAATACCTCACAATATTCAAAATATAAGACACCTAAATTTAATTTGACCACTTCAAACAAAAAATACCTCACAACATTCAAAATATAAGACAACTCAAAATTTAATCACAAACCAAACATAACAAAAAATACAATTTCAACTAAATTATACGTCTCTATTGGAAGATCAGAAACCCTCGGAGGAGGTAGTTTCAACTAAATTAAAACGTCTTTATCGGAAGATCGCGAAACCCTCGGAGGAGGTAACCTACGGTTGCTAACGAGGTTTTCCATGGTCTAAATGAAATTATGGAACTCATTAAGTTGAGTTTAGTAAATTCATTTGGACTAAGTGATTCCAATAGAAAATAGTGGTGCCGGGACGATGGAACCGTGGGATCTTGACCGGTGTCGCCCTAATCAACTTTAATATGCCCATAATAAAATTTAAAATGAACTTTATCTATAAGGCCACCTGATTTGATGTAATAACCAAATGACCTAGAAGACTTGAACTCTGCTACAACAAGAAGCTTGGAGCTTACATGGTAGGCAGCCCGGCCGTCTTCAACAGCAAAAGAATCTACAATAACATACATTTCCTAAGCATTTAAAAACAACAAAGCCATAGGATATCGAGGTTGTTTGCCTAGTATATCTACAACAACATGTCCAAACATCCTTCCTTAGCTTTAAAACAACAAAGCCATAGGATATCGAGGTCGTTTGCCTAGTGCACATAATTTCCTTAGCTTTAAAATAACAAAGCCATAGGATATCGAGGTTGTTTGCCTAGTGCAACATAAGACACACCTTTTAGGCATTTGTACAATCCTGTTGTACAATCTAAGCCCTAAACTTGTCTAAGGATTCCGAGGTTGTCGTTCGTTATAACTTAAATCCTCACATCTTCAAGGTTATTTGTGTTGATTGCTTCACACAAATGTAAATCCTAATAAATAAAAAAAATTGCAGGATGAAACATCTAAATGATTTCTCCTAAATTGAAGCCAAATAATAGGATAGCTTAGGAAGTCACCGAAGTTCTCCTTCGAACCCATGACATCCTCTAGTATTTCCTCCTTTGAACTCCAAAATAAAATGTTCCAAATTTGAACCAANAACAACAAAGTCATAAGAATTCGAGGTTGTTTGCTTAGTGCAACATAAATCCTCAAACATATTTTTAGGCCTTAGCCCTAAACCTAATCTTAGGATCCCGAGGTTATCATTTGTCATGACCTAAATCCTCATATCTTCAAGGTTATTTGTGCTGATTGCTTTGAGGTAGTCGTTGGTTACGACCTAAATCCTCACATCTTTAAGGTTATTTGTGCTGATTGTTTCACACAAATGTAAATCCTAACAATAAAAATTACAGGACGAAACATCTAAATGATTTCTCCTAAATTGAAGCCAAATAATAGGATAACTTGGGAAGTCACCGAACATCTAAATGATTTCTCCTAAATTGAAGCCAAATAATAGGATAGCTTAGGAAGTCACCGATGTTCTCCTTCGGATCTGTGACATCCTCTAGTATTTCCTCCTTTGGACTCCAAAATAAAACGTTATTCTCCTTCGGATCTGTGACATCCTCTAGTATTTCCTCCTTTGGACTCCAAAATAAAATATTCCCCTCCTTCAAATCCGTGACATCCTCTAGTGTTTCCTCCTTTGGACTCCAAAACAAAATGTTCCGGATCTGTGGCATCCTCTAGTGTTTCCTCCTTTGGACTCCAAAATAAAATGTTCAAATCTTCAGATCTGTGACATCCTCTAGTATTTCCTCATTTGGACTCCAAAATAAAATGTTCCAAATTTTTCAGATCTGTGACATCCTCTAGTGTTTCCTTCTTTGGGCTCCAAAATAAAATGTTCCAAATTTGTGAATCCTTGACATCCTCTAGTGTTTCCTCCTTTGGACTCCAAAACAAAAATATTTCAAATTTGACAATCTGTGACATCCTCTAGTGTTTCCTCCTTTGGATTCCAAAACAAAATGTTCCAAATTTGAACTAATCCTATTCACACTTCTTAGTTCAATATCTTTGAAATGTCCTTATCATTTAAACTCCTTGAAGGTAATTTTTCTTGATTTTATTGAGAGTATTCTCAGGTAACTTCAGTTACCTAAGATGTAANCTCTGCTACAACGAGGAGCTTGGAGCTTACATGGTGGGCAACCTGGCCATCTTCAACAGNATTCACTTAGGTCTTAAGGACTTAGTGGTGAACTTAAGTTGAAATCAATATGTTAAAAGAGGATTAGGAAAATCAATATANTTGTGGTCGAAATCACACATAGGATTTACACCAGAACCAGAGGCTTCATCCCTAAGCTCTTTGGGACCTAACAAAGGTGTGAAGAATCTCTGATTGAGGCTAAACCTCTCGGAGCAAAGGTATAACCTCACTTACTCACCCGAGCCTTCGCGAGCTCTCCATTTACAATGGCTTAATTTCATATTGTGTTTACCATATGGATGTGTTCGTCACTTTAAGACGAGTAATTTAAAAAAATAATCATTAAAATCTATTAAGAAATGAGAGAGATATTAAGGTTTTAANCCAGTGCCTTTGGTTAGCTCTCTATCCCGTTTATTGGCTCAATCCTTTGCCTATAATACTTAGAAATCTGTAATTAGACCCTATCTCACTTGATGTAGTTGGGAGATTATTGGCATGTTGATCTTGGAGCTTGGGGGAACCCTTGCTTAACCCAAACTTGGGTTGGTTCAACCCATGAATGTTATTCGGTGCTTGCTTGGTTGAAATCAAACCTAATTAAATTACTTATAAGCCTCAATTTAAATTAATCTCAATTAAAAGAAGTCAATGTAGGAATCAAATTATCCTAAAGATAAACTCCAAACTCACCTGGGTTAAAACTAAATATAGCTTAAAACAATCATAAGCTAATTTTAACTAAATAAAAATTAAACATAAATTAAATTAATTTAGCCAAAATTACACCCACACTTAACCGAAGTCTATCTTAGCTTAAAATTGAACTCAACCAACTCCAAATTTAAATTTAAATATGAAGCTCAACTCAAGATGAACCCAAACCTAATATTAAATCAACATAATTTAAAGCCAATCTAATCTAAACCTAACCTAACTTAAAATTATATGAAACTAAATTTTATTGGATGTAATTGCTAACTAAATTAAAGCTATAGTTAATCAAGAATGTGTGTGTGTGTGTGTGTGTGTGTGTGTATGATTTTGGATAAATAGTATTTTAATTTTGAAAAGTAATGTTTTAATTTGGGAAAATATGAGACAGAACTGATCTCAATACTTAATAGTTTAAAAGATCGAGCGTAACACCACAAGCCATGCATCTATCCCGAAGGATAAACACATTGTTTGATAATAAGGCTCGATTAAATAAACTATATAATTTATGATACTCGCTTGGTCTGAGAAACCATTTTTTTATATAAGCCGACAAGTTCTCTTATCTAATATGGAAGATTGGATAGGGTTTATATTAAGCTGGGTTCCAAAGTTTTCTATAGAGGCAAACCCCTATTGTTAATTACATCTTAAGTGATCGAGGTCACTTAAGAATTTTTTCGATTCAGACTAGTTGTTTTTCTCTCAAGAAATCCAAAGTTTAGGATTTTCAAGACTGGACATTAGAAGCTCAAAAGAGATTGGATCAAGTAGGATCAGTTTTCTTCAGGAACTCAAGTGAATGAAAGGTGGGAGATTTCATTGATCCATAGAAACCTCGATGACTTCTCAAGATATCATATTATTTGGCTTCAATTCAAAAATGATATTGCTTGATGTTTCATCTTACCAATTTTATTATTTAGGGCTTACATTTGCATGACACGATCATATAATGGCTGGAAGATAGGAGGGTTTGTGTTCTAATGAACGATAACCTTGGAGCCTAAAACGAGTTAGGGCTTAGATTGCACAACATTATTGTGCAAAAGTCAAAAAATGAGTTAAGATCTATGTCATACTAGACGGGCTACCTCGAAGTCCTATGACTTGTTATTTAATTCTAAAGAAGGATATGTTGTTGTAGATTTGGTTGCTCTCCCAAGGTTGTTTTTCTTTTCATCCCCGACATGTTGTCCACGGTGTTAAGTCCAAGCTCCTCATTGAAGTGATGGCTTCAGGTCTTCAGATTTTAAGGTTTTTACAATTTTCATGTCAAGTTTGTTGTTTTTCAAATGTCATGGGGGTTAAAGTTAATTAGAGCGACATCGATTAGGATCATACGGTTCCCTCATTCCGATATCACTATTTTATTTTGAATTTACTTAGTCAAAATGAGATGTTAAGCTCATCTAAACCAGAGAGATCTCGTTAACAATCGTGGATTATCTCATCCGAGAGACTCCCGTAAATTCAAAATGACGTATTATGTTTGTTTTTTGTTTTTTAAAAGAGTTGTTTAAATTTAATTTTTGAAAAAGGTTTGTCTTAATTTTTAAAATTGTTGTTTTAGCTTTTGAAAATTATTTTCAACAAAGCATGCATAATACATTAAAGCAATAATAAATTGTAGAAATAAAACAACAATAAATAAATTATAAATGTATACTTGTCATCTTCTCGCTGCTCCCGCTGAAATGTTAGCATCCATAATCATGTATATATTGCAAAGTAAAAGTAAGAGTAACTACTATGTGGTAGTGAAGCCTTAATGGTTTAAATTCAAAAGAAACTACAATTCATAACTTGGTGGGTCCCGAAGGGTTTGAAAAATGATTTTCTTTAACAAAGCATAGTGAGTTCAATTGTTCTTCAAATCATCCAAGAGATTACAATGGTATTTGGGGCATAACCCTAACCAAATCTTAAGAATCCTTTAGACTATCTCAAGTTCATTTGAACTTATTATGTTGTTTAATAGATCACCTCGATGATTATTAGGCTTAAACTGCAACTAGTTCACTATCTCAATTAACCCATAAGAAAGGAGACAAGCAAGCTTGAGCTTGTAGTGTTTGAGGAAGATTAATTATGGTTTCATTTTCAACTAATCTTCAAGCATCTTTAGATTGAACTTAGCTCAATACAAAGCTCAAAAGACACCAGGTGTAGATGTGTAATTTTGAAGAAAGATGACAAATTAATAATATTTAATTAAAAGATTAACCTATGACTCTTCCATTGGTTTGGGGATTCTAGATTGGTGTGTTATTGACTTCCTAACTTAAGTCCCAAACATTTCAATCTTTCAAATCAATTTCATCTTCTAATATCTAACAATTAGGATAATTACATTTACACCCTTCTTCTTTTAAAAGTGTGGTTAATTGGTTTCTACCTCCTACCCTCATGTCTCAATCATTTTAGGTTGTTATTTAATATCAGAATATTGCCTTGTAATCTTTTAACACATCCTAAATTTTTAGTTAGGTTGAAAGGGTGGAAATTACAATTTTACCCCTTAGACTCCTATCTTCATAAAATTTTTGAATCAACTCACATGAACTTGGAAAATTGCTGACCTATCTCTCATGAATTAATTGAGAATTTGAGATGGCATCACATTTTTCCAATCTTCATTTTAATTTATATAATTATTTTAATCCAAAAATAGAAATTTCCAAAGTTAATTCATTTGATCAATCAAAGTAAAGTTTATGTCTTTGAGAAAACTATTAGTGGTTCAACTAGGTTAGAGAAACACTCACACAGAATTTTGAGAATTTTTTAATTATATTTTAATTATTATAATTATTATTTTTTTATTTTTAGATTTAATTAAATAGAAAATATATTTTATTTTGAAAAATCAATTTTATATTTTTCATTGATCTCTCTAACTTCAAGGAACATAAAGAAATTCATTGCATATTATTCTGTTATTTATTCTATTTTTTATGCTTATTTTAGTGAAAATTTAGGAAAATACATTTTTAGGTATTTAAAAATACATATCTTTATTTAAAAAATTAGGAAAAATATTATAATTGATCCCAAATGGTCAGGGGACAATTAGAGACATTTTGGTGTATTTTTGTATGTTTGTGATTTTTGAATTTTAGATTTTTGAATTTTGTTTTAAAATTTAAAAATAGCCTAAAAGTGAACTATTCATTTTAATGTTAATTTTATTTTTCTTCGGTGCCCCTAGTCACAAGGAACTTCCAAAAACACTTTCTAAAAATTTTTAGTTATATTTTAAATATTATAATTATTTTAATGCCAAAACTTTGTTTTTCTTGAAAAACAAACATTTGTGGTTAATTTAAAATGGTTTCAAAATTTTATAGAGGGTTAATTAATATATTCAATACCTACAGTAAGGATCAATTTTCATAATTTTTTAAATTACTCTTCATTTATTTCAAATTTTATGGGTTTTAATGATTTAAATTAAGAAATTATATTACAAAAACTTTTAAATCTAGGTTTTATTTTTTCTTATATTCTTCTGACCACAGAGAACCTACCAAAATAAGTTTCATAGTTTTTTTACTTTTATTTTAAATTATATAATTATTTTAAGCAAATATATGACTAAAATTTGGAAATTAGGGTTTAATATGCTAAAAGTGTTCTCTGCTTTGGACAAACTTTAGAAAATTCCTAGACACAGAGAGAATAAACCCTCAAAATTTCACACCATGTTGATTAATATTTAATTTTCTATGATTTAAACAAGATTTAGAGTATTTAATTAATTTAAAAGAACTATAAGCTAAATAATTTTTATTTTTGATCCACATTATTCTCCTCTATTTACTAAGCACGGAAGTATTTTTATTTTATTTTTATAATTTTCCTACACCAAGTTATGAATTTTCTAAGTTTTTTAAATTATTTAAATCATTAAATAGATACTTTCCTACCTATCAGAGTCAGCGTTGGCTGGATCATCGTATCTGTCGAAGACCACACGTCGCATTTTGATTTGACATCGACATCCGCATCTGCCGCCACATGTACCGCCTTTAACGCTTCATCTCCTCGTCTGACGCCATTTGATCTGTCCATCTGATATACGCGGGATCAAACAGCTTTTGGTCATCTTCCCCAAAAGGACTAACTCTTGAATCATTCGTTTTCTAAACCTAATTTCTCCCTAGATTCTCAACTAAATCATGCAGGGTTTGTTCCTACATGTGCATCTAACCGAGACGAACCCATCTATACGGTTAATCAAGAATGAATTTAAAATTTTCTTCACAAAGGCCCAAACTGAGCTCAAAATTAATGAAAATGGTTCATACCTTTGTCCAAGAGGTGTAGCCTCAATTGGAATAATTATAAACATTTGTTGTGGTTGGGTGAACCTCCTCCAAGTGTCAATTTGAGTTGGAGTTTGAGTTTTGTAAGATCACCTTTAGTAGGTGGCACGACCTTTGTCAAAGTCTGGTGCAGAGGGCTCTAGAGATTGGGATTTTAGAGAGGACTTCCTTTCTTACTCTGGTGAAGCTCACGGGTCAATCAATTTGTGAAATTGATTGAGTTATAGGTATGACAGTGAAAGGCTCTGGATTTTAGGTCTAAAATTGAGGCTAATCAGTGGGAATTAGGGCAACAAAATGGTGGGGATTGGCTTCTCTGGACTGTTAGGGTCTGGAAAAATTTTGGCAAAGTTTGGTTAGGGTTTCATCACACTTCTCCATTTGGTCGTGAAAGGTCCTCTATTTATAGAGAGGGCTCTGGTGTCTAACAAGGCATGCAGGTGGCAAGGCAACCGCTTAAGTGGAGGGAAGAAAGGTTGTGATGACCAATTGAAGTGAGCCAGCTCAAGCGAGTTAAATTTTGGGTTTTTGCCATTTTGGCCCTCTCAGACATGGGGTTTCCTGGTAATTGAGGTGACTGGCCAGCCAGATTCAGTTCACGTTTGAGTTCAGGGAGGTCAGGGGGACTGAGTGGTCAGCTCAATTTGGTTTTAGGTAAGCTCCAAGGTGAATAACCATCAGAAAAATGGGATTTAGGCTAAGTGAGCTAGGTTTGGTTTAAAACCTTAATCAAGTGGCTAAGTCTAGTCCTAAAGTTGTTAGGGTGCTTGGACTGACCCTAAACTTAAGGAAAAAGCTTTATTACATTTTCTAAACTTGTATTGGAGTATTAGTAGCATTATTAGTAAAATTTTCATGAAGTTCTTTTTCATATGAATATTCTAAGTACTCTTGATATGACAAATTGCAATTCTTCTTGAAATAAATAGAGATTGAGAAATCTTAAATTTGATTACTAAATACTCTTAGACTTAGAGTTTGAATCTAAGTTATTAAAGGTTTTTTCTTAAATTTTACTATTTTATTTATTAAACTAAAGTATAGAAGTTATAATTTAATCTCTATCTTAAGTCATATATTTTATGAAGTAAAAGTGTCACTTAAGGATAAGAAACATTTAAGTTTGGGGGATTTTGATACACCAAAATAATGTGTAGTTTTAAGTATATATTTTATGCTTATCTTTGGTGATATTGTACTTTAAAAAAGAGTATGTTCATGTTTTTGTTGTAGGTATATCAATTTTAGGTATTTGGAGCAAAAGTAGCAAAAAGGACGAAATTTGGAGCCAAAACAGTGGATTTTGGGATTCTAGCACAAGATGCGCTTGATTGGCTTAAGATACTCTAACATACAGAGAGCTGACTCAAGATGCGCCAGATTGGCGCCAGATGTGCCATTTGATAGAGAGTTGGCACATGATGCACCAGATTTGGTGCAACATGCGCCAGAGACGACTTTTTGTGGATTAAGGCAGTTCGAGACAAATTTTGTGCGAATTTTAAAAGAAACACTTGTTCTAAACACCCCTCAGAGTGATTTAATGTATCTAAACACTTTGGAAGGTTCTTTCATGAAGGGATATGTCTCTTGGATCAATGGACATCTCTTTTAAATTCAAAAGAGTTGAATTTTAGATAGAATTTTTGGGAGAATTTTAAATTCTTTTTAAAGAAAGGCAGCCTTTTATAAAAGAGAGAGATATCTAGGGCTTGTAAGGAATGTGGCATGTAAAGGGGCAAGAAGAAGAGATAGAAGGAGAGAGACAAAAGTCAAGGGCTTGGAGATTTTTTTCAAGGATTGTAAGAGGAAAGGGAAAGTGAGAGATTTCTTCTTCATTACACTTCTAAGAGAGAGTTGAGAGTGCTTGTAAAGAGGGAAAGACTTGAATAGAACTTCTAAGGATTTGCCTGGGAAGGATTGTGAGATAAGTTGTGTCTTTTATTTATTTTATTTTGTAAACTTATTTTTATATATGAATATTGTGTTTTATCGTATCCTTCTAATGAATTTTGATTAGTCTTCTTTATTCTTCTCCCTACATTGAGATATGATTTTGTGAAGAATTGATTTTATTTTAAAATGGTTTTAAATGTCAATAATTTTTGATGATTTGAACTCCGATCTTCATTTAATTTTCGATCTGCCCAATTGAATTGTTAAAATGTGTTAAGAAACATATGTTTCAAAAGGGATATGATTTCTACAATATGGAGAGAATCACATTTGATTTCATGGGAGAGTATGTCATCCATTGTGTTGGGTGCAAATAAATAAAAAAAATACTTTGTTGGATGCGGAATTGGAGATTTTAAGGTGACAGATTAAAATCCTCAATTTGGTCCAGTTGATTGGAAAATAATGTGAGATTGTTAGCCCTTAGGTGAGGGAGTAGTGGGAGCTCTGGAGTGGTAGTCGGTATCCTCCTAGCCTAACCACGGAATTAGGGACCAAACTTTGGATTAGTTAATGTTCTTTATGCACTCAGAGAAGGGTAAAGAATAGGAATGCTCCTATTTGACATAAAATAATTTTTAGATATTTTTTCAATTGATTTTAATTTCTTCACAATCCATATACTCATTATAAATGGGAAGGATATTTTATTAAATTTTAACTTTCTGTCACAAAAACTTTGTTAAGTTTTCATAAGTTTGCTTTTGAATGTTTAGAATTTAGTTTATTTTATTTTATCTTTCAACTAGCATTTTAATTAGCATTCACTCTAGTATTTAATATTCGAATTTCGCACTTTACTTTTTGTAGTTTTAAAATCTATATTAAACATTATAATCTTAAGAATTTACTTATAGAATTTTCTAAATTCCTTGTGAGATCAATATCTAGGACTCCATTAGAGCCCTTTATTACTTGAGTGATACATATAATTGCGTTATTTTTAAAGGGGATTTTGTAGTTTAAAGATTTTTAAAAGTTAAAACTATTTTCACTGAAGTTATTTTTTTTTGGATTAATTTGTATATTTGTTATTGTATCTGTCGTGTGTATTTTGTAATATTAAAAAATATTTGCAAAATTAACACACTAAATCCACCTGCATCATCAAGCCAGCCATTTGTCTTCACTCAAACCTGCTTGAGTGTTTTTGGACCATCCCTAACCACCTTGGGCATGAGCCTAGCCACATAACCAAGGGGTTAAACCCAAGTCTAGTCAATTTATCCAAAACTCAATTCTCCCTTGAATATTCACCATGGGGCCACCATTAAACCAAAGTGACTTGACCTCACAACACCCTTGGCTTACGTGAACTTGGAGGTGACCTGACCCTAGCAGGCTACTGTTGACCTCACTTTTGGTTGAGGTCTAGAAATTTCTTTAGTAGCCTAGGTCTAGCTATAGGACTTTCCTACTGACTATCTCAAAAACTAGAAGAGGTACCCCACCATTAGAAATTCGTAGCCTAGGTCTAGCCATAGGACTTTCCTACTGACTAGTCTTAGAAAACTAGAAAATGCCCCACCATTAGAAATTCAAAACTTTTCTTTTTACTCAACTTGAAATTCCACATAATGATCTTTAACCTCAACATTTAGTAGGTAAGATACTCAATTTGAAATTCCACATATTGATCTCAACCTCTAGCATTTAGTAGGTAAGATCATTATAAGCTTGAAATTCCACATATTGACCTTAACCTCTAGCATTTAGTAGGTAAGATCATTGTGGGGGAATTTTGAGTTCCACATATTGATCTTAACCTCTAGCACTTAGTATGTGAGATCATTATGAGAGAACTCAAGAGGACTGCCACATATTGGTCATAACCTCTAGCACTTAGTAGGTAAGATCATTATGAGGGAACTCAAGTCTACTTTCCTATTGACTAGTCTTAGAAAATTTGAAGAGGTACCCCACCATTAGAAATTCAAAACTCTTCTTTTTACTCAACTTGAAATTCCACATATCTTAACCTCTAGCATTTAGTAGGTAAGATCATTATAAGAGAATTCAAGAAGAATCCCCGGAGTACCCCCACCATTAGAAATTCAAAACTCTTCTTTCTACTCAACTTGAAATTCCACATATTGATCACCCCCACCATTAGAAATTCAAAACTTTTCTTTTTACTCAACTTGAAATTCCACATAATGATCTTTAACCTCAACATTTAGTAGGTAAGATACTCAATTTGAAATTCCACATATTGATCTCAACCTCTAGCATTTAGTAGGTAAGATCATTATAAGCTTGAAATTCCACATATTGACCTTAACCTCTAGCATTTAGTAGGTAAGATCATTGTGGGGGAATTTTGAGTTCCACATATTGATCTTAACCTCTAGCACTTAGTATGTGAGATCATTATGAGAGAACTCAAGAGGACTGCCACATATTGGTCATAACCTCTAGCACTTAGTAGGTAAGATCATTATGAGGGAACTCAAGGAAAATCCCTATAGGATTACTTGGCTTTAGGGTCGACCCTGGGTGTTGACTTGGAACTAAGATACACCATATCTTCTCCCTATAGGATTACTTGGCTTTAGGGTCAACTCTAGGTGTTGACTTGGAACTAGGATACACCATTATAGGACTACTTGGCCTATAGTAGGTAAGATCATTATGAGAGAATTCAAGAAGAGTTCCTATAGGACTATTTGACCTTAGGATTGACCTTGGGTGTTGGTTTGGAGTTAAGGTATACCATACACCCACAATACCCTGGCTAAGACCAATACATAAGAACCCAAAATGGGAATTATATTGATCCATGATTCATTTAGAATGAATATTCATCCAATTCTACTTGAAATGCTCCTCTTGGGTCTTTTGCCTTAGACAATTCCAAATTACCTAACTACCCTTGGAACCCAAATTTGGCCAAAATTCTCAAATTTTGCCAAAATACCCAAAACTGATCAAAACTCATTCCAAACACTTTGAATGCATCCAAATTTGCCAAAACTGACAAAAATGACCAAATTACCAAAATGCCCCTCCATGGCCCAAAAATCCAAAAATTTCAAAAATTTCCAAAAAATCTCAATAAATCTAAAATATTCCTAATTTCATTTTGTCCAACTACACCATGATCCAATTTAGTCAATTTGACAATCTTTAACCAAAATCCCCAAATTGCCCCTCTTTAACCAAAAATTCCCCAAATCCATCCCAAATGTATATCAATTTGATCTTAATTGACCCCAATTCCCATCCCAAACTGAAATTCACTTTTGATATGACCAAACTAAACCAAATCCAAGCTCAATTGGTCTATGATTTGAGCCCAATTTTGATTTGGGTCAAAGCCCCAATTTTGACCATGAGACTTAATCTCACTCAATTGAACCCATAGCCTATCTAATTGTTTTCAATTAATATTGCAAAATCTTTAAACCATTCTTACACATCAAAATCAATCATCAATTGGCCTTGATGAAGCCTCAAATCCATTTGATTTTGGCCTAAATCCAAAATTCCCAAAATTAGCCCCAATGTTGGCTAACACCCCAAAACTCAACAATTGAATGCCTTAAGCCTCAAATTGCCATCCAATTTTTGTTGAAAATCTTTTATAAGGTCATTTGTGACCAAACACAATAATCAATTTGAGCTCAGTCCAAAGCTAGCTTAAGTTTGACCCAAATTAGATCCATATGCCTAAATTAGGTCTAAATCCAAATTTCATCAAAATTCACTAAATCAACTTCAAAACAATTTCCATCCTTCATGAAAGTTTTTTATCATGACAATTTACACCAAACTAAACAATCAATTTGGACTTAGCCCAAAGCTAGCCCAAGTTTGACCTAAATTTAGCCCTACATGCTTTAATTTATATCTAAAACCAAAACCCATCAAAATCCATCCAAATTGACCATCAAATCAACTTCAAAACATATTTCATCCTTCATGAAAATTTTTCATTATGATGTTTTACACTAAACACAATAATCAATTTGGACTTAGCCCATGGCTAGCCCAAGTTTGACCCAAACTTAGCCCAACATGCTTAAAATAGGTCAAAAATTAAAAATTCACCACATTGATTAACCAATTGACCTCAAAATGACTTTCACCCTTCATGAAAGTTGTTCCTCATGGTCTCTTACACCAAATTCCATAATTAATTGGGCTAATTTACATGCCTAACCTAATCCAAACACAAGATTTTGTCATATGCACCTTATTGGACTTATGGTCAAATCCAAACAATTGAGCTTGGTATGGTCAAATGAGCCTTACCATAACTCATACTAGACCCTAGGGTTGAGTTAAAAGCTATCCATCCACCCATGGTTAAGCTTGATATTTATCTCATGGGTAAATTTTTTAAAAAAAATTTTTAAAGAGATAAGGAGGGGGTTAAATCAATATACTTGCCATACCACATGTCCATACCCTATGGTGCCATTTTTACTGAGCATCTTAAGCTTTAACCTTGATCCTACCCTTGGTTAGCCACTTTAACCCAAGCTAAATCCCAAAACCATGAGCCCCTACATGGCTAATACCCAAACTCATGCCAAGAAGCCACCTCAGCCCAAATTGAGCTGAGGGATCCTCTGCTTTACACCTAAGCAGTGGGGCTAACACCTCTATTGGCCAGCTAAGCCTCCCCTTAGCCAATTTCTATAAAATCCACCCTCACGGCCATAAATAGTGTGTGGTAAAAAAATTTTCACTAAGGCCTTCCAAACCCTTTAGAGAGCTTCCCTAAGAGACCCTTGGTGTATTGCAATCCATTTCCCCCTCTCAAATCCACCATGGAAATCCAATTTTGAGCTTGAATTCCTGCCCAAAACTAGGACAAATTCCAATCTCAACCTACACAGCACCAAACTCCAAATAAATTGGCCCTACACTTTCACAACAGTGAAAGAAGCAAAACCCCCATCAATTCCCCTCTGAAATAGTCTCTACAATAGCTCTCAACCAACACCCAAAATCGGCTGTGGTCGAAATCATACATAGGTTTTACACCAGAGCCAGAGGCTTCATCCCTAAGCTCTTTGGGACCTANCGGCTGTGATCGAAATTATACATAGGCTTTACACCAGAGCCAGAGGCTTCATCCCTAAGCTCTTTGGGACCTAACGAAGTGGGTGTTAAGAAATCTGATTGAGGCTAAAACTCTCGGAGCAAAGGTATAAATCACTTACTTTCTCGAGCCTTTGCGAGGTCTACATTTACAATGACTTGATTTTATAGCATGTTTACCATATAGATGTATTCGTCTCTTTAAGACGAACATTTAAAAAAAAAATCATCAAAATCCATTAAAAATGAGAGATATTAAGATTTTAAAATGGACGGCTCTCGGTTAAGGCCATCAAGGACGATGAACGGATGCTGTCTATCCTCGTGTGTATTGAATGGACGGCGAAGATCAAGCCGGATGATCATCCGAGACGAAACAGCGGGACGCGTGGCAGCTGACTCGGAAGGCGGCGTTGAATAGGAGAGCGCCACGTGGCTTTTCGACGGATCCGAGGATCCAGTCAGCCCGCGGTTTGAATAAATAAATAGGATATTTANTCTTTACAAACTCTCCATTTATAATGGCTTAATTTCATAGCATTTTTACCATATGGATGTGTTCTTCTCTTTGAGACGAGAAGTTTAAGAAAATAATCACTAAAATCCATTAAGAAATGTGGGAGATATTAAGCTTTTAAAACGGACGACTCTCGGTTAAGGCTATCGCGGACGATGAACGGATGCCGTCCATTCTCATGTGTATTGGATGAACGGCGGAGATCAAGCCGGATGATCATCCGGGACGATAAAACGGGCCGCGTGGCAGCTGAGTCAGAAGACGGCGTCGAATAGGAGCGCGCCGCGTGGCTTTTCGAGGGATCCGAGGATCCAGTCAGCCCGCGTTTGCATAAATAAATAGGGGTATTTAATAAATTCAGAAAATAGCNGATACTGTACCTTTTCTTAAGGGTTTTACGCCTCCAAACTTTAGAATATTCGATGGGACTGGAAATCCCAGACAGCATTTAGCACATTTCAGAGCTAATTGTGGTGTCACAAGAAGTAATGAAGCTTTGCTTTGCCAACAGTTTGTCACCAGTTTGTCAGGGGTTGCCTTTGACTGGTATGCCGATTCGCCCAACGATTCGGTTAAAACATTTACAGAATTGGAACAATTGCTCATAAAGAGGTTCGCTGGTGCGGAACGTCATGTTTCCATTGGAGAACTCATGATGGAAAAACAAAAATCTAGGGAAACCCTGGTAGATTATATTTTAAGGTGGAGAAACCTTAGCATGAAATGTGAACCAAAACTACAAGAACATCATGCAATTGAGATTCTACGCAGGAGCATGCATGGACCAGTAGCTTTCATGCTCAAGGGACTCACCATCAAAACCTTCGAGAAACTACGACCTGTAGCTTTCATGCTTAAGGGACTCACCATCAAAACCTTTGAGAAACTACTAAAGAAAGCTAGTAGTAGGACTCACCATCAAAACCTTCGAGAAGCTACTAAAGAAAGCTGGTAGCCTTCAAGAAGATATAATATGGATTCCAGCGAAAAGGCAAAAGTAACCAAGGCCTTTGAAAAGAAATCTGGAACAGTCATATCAAAACCTTTGAGAAGCTACTAAAGAAAGCTAGTAGTCTTCAAGAAGATATTAAACATATGCAGCGAGAAGGCAAAAGTAACCAAGGCCTTTGAAAAGAAATCTGGAACAGTTGCAACCATTGACAAAGGAAAGAAACCAATGAAGATATATGCAGAAAACCCTCAGCTACCTGCATCTCAACAAACTCAGAAACAGATTAGTCCGTCTAGTCAACAACCATTTCAGGGAGAGTCGTCTCAAAGAAGAAAAGTATCCTTCGCTGAAAGGCGGGCGATAGTATATTCTTTCAAGAATGAAGCCATCTCCAAAATGTTTAAAAGTCTGATAAAGAATNCATATATGCAGATAATCCTCGTCCGCCTTCATCTCAATAAACTCAGAAACAGATTAGCCAGTCTAGTCAACAACCATCTCAAGAAGAGTCGTCTCAAAGAAGAAAAGTATCCTTCGCAGAAAGACGGGCGATAGTATATTCTTTCATTCAACAACCATTTCAGGGAGAAGCGTCCCAAAGAAGAAAAGTATCCTTCGCAGAAAGACGGGCGATAGTATATTCTTTCAAGAATGAAGCTATTTCTAGAGTCTGATAAAAAATCCAGAATTTAAACTTCCAGAACCAAAGAAGCCTGAAGAAGTTGATCAAAAGTCTGATAAAGAATCCAGAATTTAAACTTCCAGAACCAAAGAAACCTGAAAGAAGGTCAATAAGAGTAAAGAATCCAAAATTCAAACTTCCAGAACCAAAGAAGCCTGAAGAAGTTAATAAGAAAAATGACCAAAATGTTCAAGAGTCTGATGAAAAATCTAGAATTCAGACTTCCAGAACCAAAGAAGCCTGAAGAAGTTAATAAGAAAAATGAACCAAATTATTGTCTATATCACAGAATGTTGGGACATACAATTGAAGAATATTTTGTTTTCAAGGATTGGCTTGAAAAGAACATTAAAGAAGGGAATATCTCTNAGTTAGTCTAGTCAACAACCATTTTAGGGAGAGTCATCTCAAAGAAGAAAGGTATCCTTCGCAGAGAGACGAGCGANAAGTCAGTCTAGTCAACAACCATTTCAGGGAGAAGCGTCCCAAAGAAGAAAAGTATCATTCGCAGAAAGGCGGGCGATAGTATATACTTTCAAGAATGAAGCCATCTCCAAAATGTTTAAGAGTCTGATAAAGAATCCAGAATTTAAACTTCNTTGAAGGATTGGCTTGAAAAGAATATTAAAGAAGGGAATATCTCTATCCCGAAAGAATATTTAAAAGAACCTGAANTGAAGCAACCAATGAAAATATATGCAGATAATCCTCGTCCTCCTTCATCACAACAAACTCAGAAACAGATTAGTCACTCTAATCAACAACCATCTCAAGGGGAGCCGTCTCAAAGAAGAAAGGTATCCTTCGCAGAAAGACGGGCGATAGTATATTCTTTTAAGAATGAAGCCATCTCCAAAATGTTTAAGAGTCTGATAAAGAATCTAGAATTTAAACTTCCTTCAACAACCATTTCAGGGAGAAGCGTCCCAAAGAAGAAAAGTATCCTTCGCAGAAAGACGGGCGATAGTATATTCTTTCAAGAATGAAGCTATTTCTATAGAAAGACGGGCGATAGTATATTCTTTCAAGAATGAAGCCATCTCCAAAATGTTTAAGAGTCGAAGAATTTAATATATTCTTTCAAGAATGAAGCTATTTCCAAGATGTTCAAAAGTCTGATAAAGAATCCAAAATTCAAACTTCCAGAACCAAAGAAACCTGAAGAAATTAATAAGAAGAATGAACCAAATTACTGAAAACTTCCAGAACCAAAGAAACCTGAAGAAGTTAATAAGAAGAATGAGCCAAATTACTGTCCGTCTTCCAGAACCCAAGAAGCCTGAAGAAGTTAATAAGAAGAATGAACCAAATTACTGTCCATATCATAGAATGTTGGGGCATACAATTGAAGAATGTTTTGTCTTCAAGGAATGGCTTGAAAAGAACATTAAAGAAGGGAATATCTCTATCCCGAAAGAATATTTAAAAGAACCTTTTGATAAATGTGATTTCGGATGAACCAATTTCCCAACTTGATCCATACACTAAATAGGGCGGATGGAGTTCAACTTGGAATAAGCTCAAGAAAGTTCTGGATCATATACAGGAATCATCAGAAGGATCTNGTTGATCCGTACACTAAAGAGGGAGGATGGAGTTCAACTTGGAACAAGCTCAAGAAAGTCCTGGATCATATACAGGAATCATTAGAAGGATCTTCCTCATCTACCAAAGATGGGTGGGATACAACATGGAGCAATTCCTCCAAGAAAATGATAAAACATATCCAAAACGCTTCCAGACAGACTACATATTAGAATTTTCAGTTCGTCAGATCAGAGATAGAAACTTCATCACAAGAACCATCTTCATAAAAAACAAATAAGATAAAGAAAAAGAACAATTTTGTTGATAGCACCAGGGGTATGATAGGGGCTGACTCTACTAGATATGTTGTCTCGGATTCGGGAGAGAAAATCCTCGAACCCTTGACTTTGTATGATTATCTTTTTGTTCCTCCGGGACCTGATGAACATAATGATAATGATGTTGGCAACATTTTTACTGTTTCTAGTGATAACATTGATCTCAATCCTCAAAATGATCCTCAAATCGTACTTGAGTCTAATACGTTCAATACTAAAGATGTAAATAACCAACTTAATATCAATCTCGATCCGCAAAATGATCCTCAAATCATACTTGAGTCTAATACGTTCAATACTAAAGAGGACTTTGATGATACCGCTTACGACAGTATCGGAAGTGAGGAATCAATCCTCGAGTGCCATGGCATGCCGTTAATAATCAACTTGGAACTTTTCGATAAAGAAGATACATTGGAAGATTCAACAACAACATCTCAAGAAGAAATCACAGAAATAAATTTAATGAGCTGAAAAATGTTACCTCCAAGAACAGTTCCAACGAATAAAGGAAAACAAATTGTAATTCAAGAAGAATTACCTCTACCTCCACCAGTAGAAAATCAACATTGTCAAGATAAAGCCACAGGAACAAATAAAGTGGATTACAATGTGCTAGAACATCTTAGGAAGTTGTCGGCCCGACTAAGCATCTATGACGCTCTGATTCTGTCAAAAAAGATGAGGGAAGCTCTCGTTACAGCTTTGCTTGATCCAGAGATTTGCTTAGCTCAGTTGGTCAGCACATCCTCAGATGAAGTTTGCTCGTTAAGTCAGGGGTAACATTCACAGATGAAGATTTACTACTTGGTACCACCGATTAAAACAGACCACTCTATATCTCCGTCAACATCGGTAAATTTATGTTATTCAGAGTTTTAGTGGATCCGGGAGCATCTCTCAATTTGATGAGTCTACGGACATTAGTATATTTAGACTTTGACATTCAGGAGATCATCCCCGATAAGATGATGTTGAGAGGATTCAACCAGAAGGGAGANCATTTTCTATAAAAACCACCCCTCACGGCCATGGAGGGGGTGGTAAAAATTTTCTTATTGANAGCCGAACACAAACACACTGTTTACGAGCCGATTTCAAACACGAGCTATTTCGAACGAGCCGAACACGAGCCTAGCCTCAAGCTCGGCTCGTTTACGGCCCTAGTATACATACCACCCAATTACTATGTATTTACATATCTAACACTTAAATTTTGATATTTATATATATACCATAAAAATCTTTCATATCACATAAATAATGCTAGCATTTTAACTTTTAATAGTGGAATATACCTCTGAATGCATAGGTAAAGAGGCATGTTTGTAAAAATTGAAGTGTAGGTATTAGATATGTCACTACATAGGAATTGAGTGGTATATTTGTAAATCTTTCTTTTTTTTTGTTTTTTGAGAATATTTACATGATTATGGCAAAGGAAGCAGATTTATAAGCAATCAAAGAATAGAACCACCGAACCAGACCATTAGTGAGGAATCAAAGATTTTTTTCTTCACATAAACTTAAGTTTAACATTTCGCGAAAAGTACACATACAACACCGGAAACATTGCTACTTACAAAATTTAGCATCCAGTTGACATTTTCGAAGTAACAAACCGATGTATTTACGCACGGCACGTCAAATCCTTGAGAATTTGATAAAAATGAATGCAATGGGTCGGGATTTTATCATAAATTTTGATATTTGAGTGATAATTTAAAGAACATATGAGGTTGCTGAATTTGTAAATAACAATGTTTCAAGGGCCATGTATGTAAACAGCCTTAATATTTTACATCAATAATTTTTAGAACTATTAGACACAAGACTAAACTCAATGTCTCANTCTTATCAGGGATTAAGGGTTGAACTGTCAGTAAATTCTGAGATGATTGATCTACTATAATGGTCATGTCATTTTCATCTTCAAAAGCTGGGAATTTCAATTGGGTCCAAAGGCTTCCAAGGTAGAAGTACCTTTTCCCAATTTTTGTAGGACACTTGGAACTGACTGCAAAGTGAGGAAAATTGGTGGAAGGGTGTCTGAGCCATAAGTTGATCCATGAATGATCAGACCCAAAATTGACTTCACAATTACTGATCTAATATCGATCGACAGTCCCCTTTGGATGCCGTAATTCAAAATAGCACTTTCCTTAGAAATTTTACCGATCTTCATTGTCGGTAATAGTTTTGCAGAAATGAAAAAGTGCCAGTGTTTCGAAACAGGATTTAGGAGTGTTGCAGAAAAACTAACATACCTGTTCTCTCTCATTTCCCAGTCATCAGTTTCGTTCATTAAATATTGGTAAATTTCATTCATCTGGTTTCTTGTTAGGATGAAGTTGGAATAATGGCAGACAAGAATGTTCTCAATCATGTATAATTCATTGATCCGTGCAGGAGTGAAAGTGATCCATCTACCTCGCACATAGACGACTCCCTGGTTGATTCCGTGCAAATTTGCATAAAATTGCTTTACCACAGGAACAACTACGGCGGCGGTAGTATAGCACAACACATGCCATCTTCACCACACTAGCATCTCTTCAATTTCCTTTGAGGGATTATTCAATCCTCTCTTTACGAATCCTCGTTCCTTGATCAATCTTTTCTTCATCAGTACCTTGTTGAAGATTCGCTGCGCTTCCACACTAGTAAACTTTCGCTGATTGAAAACTAGCATTTTGGGATTATCAGGGGAATTGGATGCCATATGAATGAATTTGGTGGAGTTTCACTTCATTTTTGGGGGAAATATGACTTAGGAATCGAATTTGAGAGTTTAAAAGGGTAACTCCCGCCCAAAAACTGGCAAAAACCGCCAAAAATTGCCAAAAACCGCCATTCAAACTCCAGAAACTGCCATCTCACCGGTCTCACCGTCGGCGTGGTTGAGGGCGCCGTCAGAGAGCTTCTGTATTTATTTTGCCTGGACTCTTGGGAAAAACCCGCCGTCGGCGCTCAAGGCAAAAATTGCATAGTTTCGCTCTGGTCCGAATGCGTTCTGATTTTTCTCTATGGATCAAATTATTATGATGAATCAAGGGTAAATAAGAGTAGTAGAGCTTAATACTATCACAAACTAACGATATTTAAAAAAAAACTACTATGATTGCAATAAAAGTAAAGACAATTATGGGTTGCCTCCCATAAAGCGCTTGGTTTAACGTCGTCAGCCCAACCTATTCAGGTGTCATTCAGGTNCCGGTTTGAGGATGATATACAGTAGAGATTCTATAAAAAATATTAAACTTTTCTGCCAATCTTTGAATATATTTATTCCTAAAATGGGATCCTCCGTCAGATAATTCATGATTTTCTAATTTTGACAAATGATCAGCAATTTGATTATTAGTTCCCTTTCTATCAATAACCACAAGATCAAATCAATAATATCCATCTAATTAACCTTGGTTTGGCATCCTTCTTTTGCATCAGATATTTAATAGCAGAGTCCAGTGTGCACAACACATTTAGTCCTAATTAAATAAGATCTAAATTTTTCTAAAGCATACACAATTTATGCACACATTGGTTTGACATCCTTCTTTTGCATTAGATATTTAATAGCAGAGTGATCAGTGGGCACAACAACATCCTTCTTTTGCATCAGATATTTAATAGCAGAGTGATCAGTATGCACAACAAATTTAGCTTATCCTTCTTTTGCATCAGATATTTAATAGCAGAGTGATCAGTATGCACAACACATTTAGCCTTGCATCAGATATTTAATAGCAGAGTGATCAGTATGCATAACACATCTAGCTCCAATTAAATAAGATCTGAATTTATCTAAAGCATATACAATAGCCAATAACTCTTTTTCAGTAACAGTATAATTAATTTGTACATCATTAAGAGTTTTACTAGCGTAGTATATAACTTTNGTCAAAATTTATTAAAAGCATATACGATAGCTAGTAGCTCTTTTTCAGTAACAAAATAGTTAATGTGAGCATCATTAAGAGTTTTACTAGCATAGTATATCACCTTAAAAATCTTTTCATACCTTTGTCAAGGGACAGCTCCAATAGCATAATCACTAGCATCATACGTCAGTTCAAATGATTTCTCCCAGTTAGGTGAAATTATAATAGGGGCCAAGATTAATTTTTCTTTTAATAACTCAAAGGCATTTAAACATCTTTCAGTAAACTCAAATTTCTTGTCCTTTTCTAAAATTTGGCATAGAGGTTTAGTAACTTTTGAATAATTTTTAATAAAACTCTTGTAAAAACCAACATGTCCCATAAAACTTCTAACTTCTCTTACACTAGTAGGAGGTGTTAGTTTAGATATAACTTGGATTTTTGGAAGGTCTGCTTCCATACCATCTTCCAAAATTTTATGCCTTAATAAAATTCCTCCTGCAACCATAAATTGACTACTTTCATACCATTTTTTGAAATTTTATGTCCTAACACAATTCCTCCTGCAACCATAAATTGATAGGTTCCATACCATCTTCCAAAATTTTATGCCCTAACACAATTCCTCCTGCAACCATAAATTCATAACCTCTCTTACATTAGTAGGAGGTGTTAGTTTAGATATAACTTGAATTTTTGCAGGGTCTCTATACCATTTTCCCAAAATTTTATGCCCTAACACAATTCCTCCTATAACCATAAATTTACATTTCTCCCAATTTAGAACTAAATTAGTTCTTTCGCATAACTCTAAAACTTTTTCAAGNGTGATTAATTTTTCTTTTAATAACTCAAAGGCATTTAAACAGCTTTCATTAAATTCAAATTTCTTGTCCTTTTCTAATTGATTAGTTTTTCTTTTAATAACTCAAAGGCATTTAAACAGTTTTCAGTAAATTCAAATTTCTTGTCCTTTTCTAAAAGTTGGCACTCTTAAGAAATCTTTAATAAAACGCTTGTAAAAACCAACATGTCCAAGAAAACTTCTAACTTCTCTTACATTAGTAAGAGGTGTTAGTTTAGATATAACTTGGATTTTTGCGGGGTCTGTTTCCATATCATCTTCCGAAATTCTATGCCCTAACACAATTACTCCTGCAACCATAAATTGACATTTCTCTTAATTTAGAACTAAATTAGTTCTTTCGCATAACTCTAAAACTTNATCTCTTGCATTAGTAGGAGTTGTTAGTTTATATATAACTTGAATTTCTGCAGGATTTTCTTCCATACCATCTTCTGAAATTTTATGACATAATACAATTCCTTCTGCAACTATAAATTGACATTTCTCCCAATTCAGAACCAAATTAGTTCTTTTGCATAACTCTAAATCTTTTATAAGATAATTTAAGCATGTGTCAAATGATGTTTCAAATACCGAGAAATCATCCATAAATACATCTAATCCATCATCAATTGATTTACAAATATGGACATCATACATCTTTGGATTGTTGCAGGTTAATTACATAATCCGAAAGGCATTCTTCGAAAAGCAAAATTTCCAAAAGAACTAGTAAATGTTTTCTTTTCTTGATCCTCAGGAGCAATAGGAATTTGATGGTAACCGATATATCCATCTAGAAAATAAAAATATTTGTGCCCAACAAGTCTATCTACTATTTGGTCTAAAAAGGGTAAAGAGAAGTGATCTTTCCTGGTGGCAGTGTTTAATTTTCTATAATCAATTAAATACGCCACCATAGTAATTTGTCTGATAGGTATTAATTCATTATTTTCTTTTGTTTCAACAATCTCTTCTCCTTTCTTAAGAACACAATGAATTGGACTTACCCACGCACTATCTGAAATAGGATATATAATTCCAGTTTNTTAAATAATCTTTAATAAAACGCCTGTAAAATCCAATTTTGGCTATGATATGGACTGTAGCGATTGTGCTGAGGGTTGAGGGTTGTGGTGGTTGTGTTGAGAGTTGTGTGGGTTGTGATGGTTGTGTCTTGTGTTGTGATGGTTGTTGGATGTGTGTGGAGATGTGGTTGGTTGTGTTGTGATGTGGTGGTTATGGGTTGTGGTAGCTGTGTTGTAGGTTAGGTGGTTGAAGTTATTAAAGATATGCACTATAACACTTTGAAAAACACCACTATATATAGAATGAGTAAGAGAATGTGTTTATATATCTATCATGTAATGGTTGATTTGTTTCCTGACATAAAACTTTTACTTGAAAAGCGGTTTGACATCATAATATGTTTGTAAATGGGGCAAAGTTTGCATGTGTTAAGGTCCAAAAAAATGACAAAAAGGTATTTATGAAATAGTAATGACAATTGAATGTGGTTGGAGGTGCTTGTGGTGTCTATGGCAGTGTGTGGAGGTTGTGGTTGTTTTTTTCTTTATTTTAGTAATGATGATATTCATCGTTAAGTAAGATGTATATCTTATTTTTTACACTGTTCTAAATTGGATTTTTGCTTCTAGGGTATCAAATACATTGTTATAACAGTTCTGTTACAAACCACATTATTACACATAGGTATAATGATTGTTTGTCCAGAAACAACTGTGTTGAGTTATTTTCAAACAACAATAAACAACCACCCAACCAGCTTATCCATAACAACTCTTGCACAACAGCTTTCTGGGGCAACTGCTACGTATTAACTTATTAATAAGCTACATCTATCCCAAAAAGACTCTAAGGGCCCGTTTGGGGCAGCTTATTGGGAGCGGTGGAGGTTTGAAAACGCCGCAATGGCGTTTGGATCGTGCGTTCGCCCTAGCGTTTTCGTATCGTTGATACGTGATAATAAGAGGAATAACACCTATCGTGAAAGCTCCGCCCCCTTTGCGTCCCGCGTTCACTTCGTGCGTTAGGGTGGAAAAATACTGTACTGCCCCTCTTCGGTCCCCCTCTCCCTGGTTGCATCGCTTCAGGGATCAAAGATCCTCTCCCACGCCGCATCGCCTCTCATCCCTGAGATCCCGCTCGTGCGGCAGCCCTTCCCGCCCGAGATCCCGTTCGAGCATATCGTCCACACCTTCCCGTGGGATCCTTCACAGATCTGCCCTTCCCTTCCCGTGAGAATCGCAGGTATACAGACCAGATGTCCCGTGAGAATTGCAGGGGACAACATCTTTCATTAGCTTTTCATTTCTAGCTACCGATGGGTTTCATTGCTTGGTTTTGTTTCATTTCTTGTCCAACTGGCCAAGTTTAGCTTTCACATGCCTTCTTTTATCTGCTGTTTACTCTGCTTGGTCTTCTTGTTTCTACAATCTCACATTAATGTGGTTTTCATTAGCTTCTTTTGTTTGTTGTTTACTCTGCTTGGTTTTTTTTACTTGGTTAACTGCAATGACTTTACTTTAATTATCAGACATGAGTAAGAAAGTCATTTATACAGACATAACTTCCAATAAACTATTTTGGATAAGCTGCCTCAAACAGCAAGCCAAATTATGTGATAATCTATAGATTATCAGATTATCAGAATAATCTATTTTTCAACATATTATAAATAATCAACAGCTTCCCTAAAAAGACCCCATTTCTCAGCTTTTATTTCTATAAGCGATTGTCTTTATTTTTTTGAGATAATTACATATATATTAATTGAAACATTGATATTTATAAATCAACACTTATGTGGCTTTTTAAATTATTGAATTGATGCATTTATGTCATGTGAATTTGATGAAAATGAAAAATATGAGTTAAGATTTTATCATTCATTTTCAGTGAGAATTAATAAAAAAAAGGAGAATAGGGGATCTTGATTTGTAAATAACAATATTATGTAATTGCCCCGTTTTAGGTCAACTCGTAACAATTCCCCGCAACGCTCGTTTCCTCCCTCGGTTTGGGTTGCGCCTCGGCTCCGTTAAACATTTCAACTTTTCCAGATGCTAACGAGCGAGGAAACATCATCGCAGAAATGGTTATGAGGAAAGTTGGCAAATATGAGGTCGGGAGAACCATTGGAGAGGGTACCTTCGCCAAGGTTAAGTTTGCAAGAAATACCGAGACTGGAGAGGCCGTTGCCATGAAAGTCCTCGCCAAAAGCACGATCCTAAAGCATAGGATGGTTAATCAGGTTGGTACTTTTTTTTTCACATTTTTATTATATTAAGAGTTTAAGCTTTTTTGCAAGTGCCAACTGGTCTGTAGTTTGAACTGGTTAAAACATGAAAACATATCCTTCTATGTCAAGGGACATCTGTTGGTGTTTTTGGGAGTTCTGAAATCCTTTAATTCAAAAGAAAAACTGAATTTTTTTGATATCTTTATGACCTGTTTCCTCTTAATAACCTGATTATTCTCACAATTTTTTTTTTCAACGAACTTTGCGGGATATGTCAGGTTTCTCTTTCTCTACCAGTCTCTCTCTCTCATCCCTATACGTAAATCAAACTCCAATCTTCCATAATTAGTACCATTTACGATTCAAGTCCATTCATTTAAACGATAAAAACATAATTAAGTAATCATCACTGATCTTCCTCTCCTTTNTGAAAGACATTCTTCTAAAAGCAAAAGTTCTAAAAGGACTAGTAAATGTTGTCTTTTCTTGATCCTCAGGAGCNATTTAATAAAATTCCTGTAAAATCCAACATATCCAAGAAAACTCCTAACCTCTCTTACATTAGTAGGATGTGTTAGTTTAGATATAACTTGAATTTCGCAGGGTCTAATTACATGCCATCTTTTGAAATTTTATGCCCTAACACAATTCCTCCCCCAATCATAAATTGACATTTCTCCCAATTTAGAATTAAATTAGTTCTTTCGCATAACTCTAAAACTTTTTCAANCAAATCAGAAAAATATAAATAAAATTTCTCTAGGTTCTCTGACTATAGAGAGATTTTCCAAAAATATAAAATATATTTTTCCATATATAAAATATTTTATTTTTATTAAAGTCCCCAAAACTTTAATTAATTTTAATAAATCATAGAAAACTTAAAAAATCATGAAATTCTGGCCAAAGGACTTTTTGGTCTAGGGCTAGCTTACATAAAAATTACAAGTGATTATGAATTGTCTTAATCTTCTTTTGAAATTTTCTTTGAAGATGCATACTTTTGCATAAAAATAATTATATGAATTAAATTAAATTATGAANATGGGACAGAGTGATTCTGAAGGTCATTAAGGACAATCTGATCTTTATATGAGGTTGAACCCCCAATAAGTGTGTAGGTGTCACCTGGGCATTGTACAAAGTAGATCCCGCACTGGGTCCTAAAATATTTTGCAAAATTAAACACTACACAAANAAACCCTAAACCTAAACCCTAAACCCTAAACCCTAAAACCCTAAACCCTAAAACCCTAGACCCTAAACCTTAGACCCTAAACCCTAGACCCTAAACAGTAGACCCTACACCCTAGACCCTACACCCTACACCCTACACCCTAGACCCTAGACTTTAAGCCCTAAACCCTAAACCCTAAACCCTAAAACCCTAAACCCTAAACCTTAAACCCTAAACCCTAAACCCTAAACAACCATAAACAACCCTAAACAACATTAAACAACCCTGAACCCTAAACGCTAAAACCTAAACCCGAACCCTAAACCCTAAACCCTAAATCCTAAACCCCAACCCTAAACCCTAAACCCTAAACCCTAACCCTAAACTTAAACCCTAAATCCTAAACCCTAACCCTAAACCCTAAACCCTAAACCCTAATCCCCAAACATCAAATATCTCAACTTCTATCATAAATTTTTGAGGCATTTCATTTCTTCTAGATATATTGCCTATTTGTTGACATCGATCAGAAGTTTTTATGTATCTATAAACGTCTCTAAAGATAGTAGGCCAATAAAATCCAGCTTGTAAAATTTTATAAGCAGTTTTATCAATCCTAAGTTGTCCTCCAAATTCAGAATTATGACATTTCTGAATGATTGGCTCAGTTTCTTCATAAGGTACACATCTTCTCATAATAAGATCCTTACATTGTTTATATAAATAAGGCTCATCCCAAAAATATTCTTTTGCATCATGAATAATTTTTTTTTAATTTTTGAAATGTCAGCATAGGTGACAAAATATTAATTACAATATAGTTAACATTATCAGCATATCATGTTATTTTCCACTCATTAATATTATAAAGTTGTTCATTAGGGAAACTGTCTGTAATTTCGTTGTCAAAGTCAAATAATTTATGGTTTTCTAATATTGACAAATGATCAGCAATTTGATTATCAGATTCCTTTCTATCAATAACCACAAGATCAAATTCTTACATCAAAAGTATCTATCTAATCAACATTTGTTTAGCATCCTTTTTTGCATCAGATTTTTAATAGCAGAGTGATCAGTATGCATAACACATTTAGCTCTGTTTAAATAAGATCTAAATTTATTTAAAGCATATACAATGACTAGTAACTCTTTTTCAGTAACAGTATAATTAATTTGTGCATCATTAAGAGTTTTACTAGCATAATATATAACTTTAAAAATCTTTTCATACATTTGTCCAAGGACAGTTCCAATAGCATAATCACTAGCATCACACACCAATTCAAATGGTTTCTCCCAGTTAGGTGAAACTATTATAGGGGCTGTGATTAATTTTTCCTTTAATAACTCAAAGGCATTTAAACAACTTTCAGTAAATTCAAATTTCNTCACTTCAGAACCCAAACGATAAGACCAAATTGAGGATTTCAGTCTGTCACTCTAAAATCTCCAATTCTACGCCTCATAATTTTATTTCTCTATTTATTTGCACCCAACTTCCAAGATCTTTGATCTCCCTAAATCTTGGATGTAATCTTCACTTTAGTTGTAAATCTCAACATATTTTAATAAATCAATTGGCCAGATTGAAAGTAAAGTAAGATTAAAGTGAAAAGATCATCACAATTTCTTAAATATTTTCATGGCTTCACTAATTCAAATCACCACTTCACAAATCTCAAGACAAGGAGAAAGACAAAGAAAACTTCTAAGATCCAATGGGGAGAACACAACAAAACTCAGAATCAATATATAAAATCAAAATCATACAAACTACAACAAGTAAATAACTTATTTCTAACTTCTCCCCAAGAAAACTCCTCGAAGTTCCTCTGAATATCTTCCTTTATTTACAGCAAATAGAATTCATCTTCGAAGTAGCAAGGAGGAAAAAATCTCTCACTTTCCCTCCACTCTTACAATCTCTCGAAGAATTCCTCAAAATTTTTACACGCTATTGGAACCTTTCTGATCTCTACGAACTCTCTTCTTTCTCCAATTTTCAGCCAAAATATTCTTTTAAAGTTGTGGATGAGCTTTCCCAAGAGATGCCTAGGCATCCCTTCAAAATTTGTCCTCATCCAAAGCCTGGTTGGACATAACAGCCGAGCTCACCGTTGGCGGCCTCGAGGGTGCCGTCGACGGACCTTCTTAATGAATTAATTCTGGAGTCTCGGGAAAATCTCACCGTCGGCGGGGTCGATGGCATCATCGACGCCCTAGTTCAATTATTCACATTTTGGTCCTTTTTGCTACAAATTCGCTCCTTTTCGTATCTTTTTGCTCCAATGACCCTATTTCATCATTCCTGTAATAAAACATCAAAAATACCTTTCTTTAAAGTGTAATATGATAAAAAATAGTATAAAATAGGTATGAAAATCTCAACATATTTTCTTTTGGTCAAAATCCCCCAAACTTAACTATTACTTGTCCTCAAGTAATTTTAGTACTATATAAAAGTTATGATCTACTGTAGTAAATTTTAATTCAAAAATACTATAAGTTTGATTCAGATAAATATCATAGTGAGATTTTCAGAAAAATTCAAGTAATTGAATTAACTCTGTAGCCACAAAGATTATCTGTCATGAAGTTTAAGAGTTATAGTCTTCTATTCATTTCAAGAATTATATGTTACAATATTAAGTCACATAGAATATTCAAAGGATAGTAACTTCATGAAAACACTAATAGTAAAAGATCTATTTCATAAATATAAGTTCACGAATGTATTTAGGTTTTGCCTTTAAGTAGGTCCAGTGAAGCCAATTTTTGATTAGGCATATCCTCAAGCTTCTCCTCACTTCCCATAATTTTTTTTCTTTTTTTTCGACATATCCTCAAGCTTCTCCATACTTCCATAATTTTTTTCTTTCTTTTCTCTTTTTCATTTGGATTTCAATCTTATATATTTTTCTTTTCTTTTCATGGATTATTTTGAATCCTTTCTTTTTCCTTTTTTAAGTGAGGATTACTATATATGGATAGCCTTTAATGATTTTGAACATCACCTTTCTTTCCCTAAATTTGAAACTCAAAGCATTCCTTTACCTTATAAATATTTCATAGCCTTTACATCATTGAGCCCCAATCTTTTCTTCTCAAATGAATTTACAGATTCTTAATACTTCGAAATATAGTTTCCTTTACTTTAAATAGTTAATTATAATCTTATTCTCTTATACTAAATATCTGTTAACAAAATAATTTTCATTATAAAAATATTCCTTTAAATCTACCATAATATTTAAATATCTGTTTACAAAATTAATTTTTCTTAAAAAATATTCCTTTAAATCTATCATAATATTTAAATATCTATAAAATATAGTTATCTGAATTTCCTGAATTAAATTCACTACATAAAAAATATTTCTTTAAATTTACCATAATATTTAAATAGTTACACACTTCAAAATATAGTGTCCTTTACTTTAAATAGTTAACTATAGTCTTATTCTCTTATACTAAATATCTTAATCTACAATATTATTTTTTATTGCAAAAATATTTCTTTAAATCTACCATAATATTTAAATAGTTACAAAAAATATAGTTAGCTGTAAATTTCGTTATAAAAATATTTCTTTAAATCTACCATAATAATTAAATAGATACAAAAATATAGTTACCTGAATGATAGTTAACTATAATCTTATTCTCTTATACTAAATATCTTAAGTTACAAAATTAATTTTCATACCAAAATATTTCTTTAAATTACTATAATATTGAAATAGCTACAAAAATATTATTACCTGAATTAAATTCACAACATAAAATCATATAAATAATTTTTCAAAATATTAAAATAGAGGACATCTAATAATTAATCTTTTTCTTCCCTCCCCCAAACTTAAAATTTTCAATATAAAATAATACAGGTGGAAAGAAAAACTCTAAATATAAATCATACCTTAGTATTTCAGGCATTTTCATCATTCTGAAATTTTTTGCAGTCCTCAACATTTCTACTTCATCTGGTCTGTAATATAAGGAGCTTCTTACACAGATAAATCATTAGAGAAATTTTTGGGTAATGAAATTTTGAAATAAGTATAAAACTAAAACATTAAACAAGCACAAAGGTAATGAAATTTTGAAATAAGTATAAAACTAAAACATTAAATAAGCACAACATTTCCTAACTACAATACTAAATAAAACAATTACAATTAAAATGCAAAATAAAAATCACATTACATTCCAAAATACTACTCAACATCTATTCTAAACAAAATAATTAAAATAAAATGCGAAATAAAAATTATATTACATTACAATCCATAGAATACTACTCAACATCTATTAAACTACACATACAAATTTAACTATAACACTAACTTTATAACAAAAATTAAAATTATCCATGTATAACATAATAATAAAAATGAAAGTCCAAATATACATAAACATCCATTTCTATTACAAAAAATCACAGAAATAAAAGTACAAGTACAAGTACAAGTACATCAATTCTATCAAATATCGAAATCCCACACTATGTCTTCATCTCCTTGATTAGTAGGTGGATCAGGCTGATATTGAGTATATCGGGGGAACTAAGGAAAAGTAACATCAGGCTCACCTCTGTAGTGTCGGGCCTGAGCTTCATAATAAGCTACCTGGATGATACTGAGTATACCGGGGGCACTCAGAAAAAGTAACATCAGGCTCACCTCTGTAGTGTCGGGCCTGAGCTTCATAATAAGCTATCTCAAAATTTGATTGCCTCTAAAGGTACTCACTATCATAATCATGTCGACATTCAAACCCTCCAATCGTTTCATTTATTAATTTTATGCTCTTTTGCTGCAAGGTCAACTCATTCATCAAATCGGTCAGAGTAGCGGAACTAGAAGGTGGAAGGTCATAACTTGTAGAAGGACATCTCTACTAGTAGAAGGTTCTTGACTCCTACTTCCAGATCTCCATTTCTCATGGTATTCATAAGTTTTCAAATTGGCTTTACTAATGGGTTTCATAGGGTAAACCCTATTCTTCATCTCCAATTTTCACTCCAGAAAGTTTGTAAATTGCATAAATAAGGCCAGGATGTCCTAGACCTCCACTTATCTCACTGCTTGCCGTAGTCAATATATTCTTAAGAATAAATCTCCCCACATTTATAGTTCTATTATTCTGAATACAGAAAATCAGAATAGCTCTATCTCTATAAGTCGGCAATAGAGTAGAGGAAATAAAATAGTGCCACGCTTTAAAGGTGGCATTCAACATGGAAGCAGAAACATTTATTCATTCTCGCTGCTTTATCTTCCATGTTCCTTTCCCATCAGTCAGAAACCTGATCACATCATTCAGAGGGCCTTCCATTGTACTAAAGGATTCATATTGGGAGCTGTAAGAGTCTAGCATTTCGTTAAAGGTGTTGATGTTGACAATACTAAATTCAACAGGAAATCCCTGCACTTGAACGATTCCATCTCCAGAATAGAATACGTTGGCGTAGAACTCCTTCACAACATTTGCATTAAATTTATTGGTGTTGTAAAAAATGTTTTCCCACCTCCGCTCGGCAATAACTCGTTCAATTTTTCCGCCCGGACTCTCAAAAACTCGATCTTGTATACACTTCTTTCCTTTAAATATTGAAGTAAATCTTGTTTGAGCCATCGCATTGACGAAGCGAGGCTCGTCGAACTCAACCCATCTCTTTTGTCATGGAGCCATTTCAATCTAATCAAATTATAGAATAATTCCAAAAATTACTTTAAATATGCAAATAATGGCTTCCAATAGTAATTCTAAAAGTTCAACACTAAGATCCATGAATTTCTTCACAAATTTTCTTCACATTCTCAATTTTTTTGGATCTTCTCAATGTGGAAGAAATTCATGGTGAAAATCAAATATTTTTAACTTGGAGTGAAGCTCTTACTTAGAGATGATCAAATAAATGTGGAAGAAATCAATGGTGAAAATCAAATATTTTTAGTTTGGAGTGAAGCTCTTACCAAGAGATGATCAAATCCGTTCAAAAAGTCTTGAAATCGCTACCTAATCCAAGATCTCTCAAGCCCTAGGTTGAAAATGACGTTTTTAAGAGGAAGGGGATGATGAATAGTGGCGGTTGACAGGTCAAAATCATGGTTAAAGGTGTTTTTTCGCGAGCTCATCATTGACAGGGTCGATAATGCCGTCGGTGCGCTCATTTGAATTTTTAACCTGAGTCTCGGGAAAAATCCGTCGTCGGCAGCTTTGAGGGCGCCGTTGGCGGGCTCTATTGATTTTGGTTTGCGATTTTGATCAATTTCAAGCCTTAATGACATCTTTTTAATCATTATAGATATATTTTTAAGTGACTAAATTATGTACTTATCAAAAATAAACTTTCACAACACAAAACATCACTTATATATATAAATTCTAAGGGGTACAATATATGTTACATAACACACCTAATTTTGGTATTTTCTCAACCTCAACACATTAATTCAGCATCGCAATCTAAGCCACGACACTCAAAATGCTATAAACAAAACATCCTATTCTTAGTCTCAACTATACAGAGATCTAAAAGCATTATTCTAAAGCAAAGCAAATCCAAAGTTCAAATCAAAATACATAGATAGACAGATAGGTAGAAATATAGATCTACTATTCTTCAGATTCAGTACTAGATTCTCCTCTGAGATCACCCATTGATTGCACATGAATCAAGAGGTTGTAGAAGGGTTGGAATTGAAATTCTTCAATAGAATCCTCCTTTATTAATTTCATCCTCCTCGTCAGCCAAATCAAGCTATCTTCTAAATGTCCAGAGTGATCAAAATGTTCCTTCATCCTCTAGTCTAGATGAACGAAGAAATTGAAGATATTATTAATCGCATTCATGACATTTTGTACCTCCTTCTCTAATTTTTTGATTCTGCGTAGGATCACTAGAGACTTGTCAGGAATTAGGGGTTGAACTGGCAGTGAATTCTAAGATGATTGATCTACTATAATGGCCATGTCATTTTCATCTTCAAAAGCTTGGAATCTCTCAATTGGATCCAAAGGCTTCCAAGGTAGAAGTACCTTTTCCCAATTTTTGTAGGACACTTGGAACTGACTGCAAAGTGAGAAAATTGTGGAGGGGTGTCCAAGCCCATAAGTTGATCCATGAACGATCAGGCCTAAAACCGACTTCACAATTATTGATCCAATATCTATCGACAGTCCCCTTTAGATGCAATAATTTAAAATGACACTTTCTTTAGAAACTTTACCAATCTTCATTGTCGGTAACAGTTTTACAGAAATGAAAAAGTACTAATATTTTGAAACGGGATTTAGGAGTGTCGCAGAAAAACTAACATACCCATTTTCTCTTAATTCCCAGTCGTCAGTTTCGTCCGTTAAATATTGGTAAATTTCATTCATCTGGTTTCTTGTTGAGACAAAATTGGAATAGTGGTAGACATGAATGTTCTCAATCTTGTATAATTCCTTGATCCGTGCAGGAGTGAAAGTGATCCATCTTCCTCGCACATAAATAACTCCCTGGTTGAATCCATGTAAATTTGCATAAAATTCTTTTACTACAGGAACCACCACGGCGGTGGTAGTGTAGAACAACACTTCCCATTCTTTGTTGCACTATCATTTCTTCAATTGCCGTCGTGGGATTATTCAATCCAAAAATTATGAATCCTCATTCCTTGATCAATCTTTTCTTCGTCGGTAACTTGTTGAAGATTTGCTACGCTTCCGCACTAATAAACTTTTGCTGATTGAAAACTCACATTCTTGGATTATGAGGGGAATTGGATGCCATAAGAATGAATTTTTTGGAGTTTCACTTCATTTTTTGGGGGAAATATGAACTAGGAATCAAATTTGGGAGTTTAAAAGGGTAACTCCTACCCAAAAATTGCCAAAAACCGTCATTTGAACCCAAGTAACTACCATTTCGCCGGTCTCACCGTCGGCAGGGTCGAGGGCGCCGTCGGTGAGCCTCTGTATTAATTTTGCCAGGACTCTCAAAAAAAACCCACCAACGGCGGAATCGAGGGCGCCGTCGGCGCCCAAAGAAAAAATTGCACAGTTTTGCTCTTACAGAATGCGTTCCAAGCTTTCTCTATGGATCCAATTTTAATGATGATTCAAGGGTAAAGAAGAGTTGTAGAGCTTAATACTACCACAAACTAACAAAACATTAAAAGAAAAACTACTATAATAATAGTAAAAGTAAATATAACTATGGGTTGCCTCCCATAAAGCGCTTAGTTTAACGTCGTCAGCCCGACCTACTAAGAAGTCATTCAGGTTGACTGATCATTAAAACATCTTTAAAATTTGGTCTTTTACCCTCAAAATACGGTTTTAATCTGTGTCAATTTACTTTAAATCTATTTGTAGTCTTCTGATCTTCAATTTCAACAGCTCCGTAAGTATAAACTTGAGTCACAGTAAAGGAAGAGACTTCAATTTCCCAGGAAATAACTTTAGCCTAGTGTTGTAAAGCAAAACTTCTTGTCCTAGTTCAAAGTTCTTTTGGTTAATCTTCCGGTCATGCCATAACTTTAGTTTCTCCTTATAAATTCTATCGTTATCATAAGACTCATTTCTTGATTCTTATAATTCATTTAATTGTAACATTTCTTCTTACCAGCATCTTTCAATTTATAATTGAATTCTTTAATCACCCAATATGCTTTTTGCTCCAATTCTACTGGCAAGTGACAAGTCTTTCCAAAAATCAGTCTGTAAATAGTCATTCTAATAGGAGCTTTATAAGTATTTGTGTAAGCCCATAAAGTTGTATTCAGTCTAGTGGACCAATCTACTCTACTAGGGTTTACAGTCTTTTCAAGTATTTGTTTAATCTCTCTATTAGAAACTTCAGCTAACGCACTTGTTTGTGGATGATATCCAGTAGAGATTCTATGATAATATTAAACTTTTCTGCCAATCTCTGAATATATTTATTCCTAAAATGGGATCCTCCGTCTTAATAATCATCCTAGGCATTCCGTATCTACTGAAAATATTTTTCCTTAAAAATCTTGAAACATAAAATTAAACTTTTCTGCCAATCTCTGAATATATTTATTCCTAAAATGGGATCCTCCGTCAGTGAACTAGGCATTCCATATTTAGTGAAAATACTTTTCATTAAAAATCTTGAAACAATTTTAGCATCACAACGAGGTAAATCTTATGCTTCAATCCACTTAGAAACGTAGTCTACTACAATTAATATATTTAAGTTCCCAAATGAAGGAATAAATGGTCTAATGAAATTTAATCCCCAAACATCAAAGATCTCAACTTCTAATATGAAATTCAGAGGCATTTCATTTCTTCGTCCCCAAACATCAAAGATCTCAACTTCCAATATGAAATTTAGAGGCATTTCATTTCTTCTAGCCAAACATCAAAGATCTCAACTTCTAACATGAAATTCAGAGGCATTTCATTTCTTCTAGATCCCATAAAATCTAATCCCTAAACGTCAAAGATCTCAACTTCTAACATGAAATTCAGAGGCATTTCATTTCTTCTAGATATATTACCTACTCGTTGACATCGTTCACAAGTTTTTATGTATCTATAAACATCCCTAAAGATAGTAGGCCAATAAAATCCATCTTCTAAAATTTTATAAGCAGTTTTATCAATCCCAAAATGTCCTCCAAATTCAAAATCATGACATTTTTGAATGATTAGCTTATTTACTTCATAAGGTACACATCTTCTCATAACCAGATCCTTACATTGTTTATATAAATAAGGCTCATCCCAAAAATATGCTTTCTGCATCATGAATAAATTTTCTTTATTGTTGCAGTGTCAGCAAAGGTGGCAAAATATCACATACAATATAGTTAACAATGTCAGCATACCATGGTATTTTCTACTCATAAATATTATAAAGTTGTTCATCAGAGAAATTGTCTATAATTTCATTGTCAGTGTTAGATAATTCATGATTTTCTAATCTTGAAAAATGATCTGCAATTTGATTATCAGTTCCCTTTCTATTAATAACCATAAGATCAAATTATTGCATCAAAAGTATCCATCTAATCAACCTTGGTTTGGCATCCTTCTTTCGCATAAGGTATTTAATAGCAGAGTGATCAGTATTCACAACACATTTAGCTCTAATTAAATAAGATCTGAATTTATCTAAAGCATAGACAATGGCCAGTAAATCGTTTTCAGTGACAATATAATTAATTTGTGCATCAATAAGAGTTTTACTAGCATAATATATAACTTTAAAAATCTTTTCATACTTTTGTCCAAGGACAGCTCCAATAGNGCTTGAATTTCTAAGGGGGTGACTCCTAGTCTCGTCCTCTAAGAGAGTCAAAATAGGGAGATCTTAAGGCTAGATCCTAGGGTATCTAGAGAAGGGAAAAGAAGACCTCAAAAATGAGGTCAACAGTGCCCATAATTAAATTCAAGCTTGTAGTGTTTAAAGATGTTAATCACTAATCATATTATCTTCTAAATCCTATCAATTTAGTTTAGACATCGAGCCTAGGTCACTACCAAACCCTTAACAATCATAATGGGGGAAATTAGTGATGGTTGGAATTTTGGTTTAAGTTACATATATTCTGATTGAAAGATCACATCTTCATCAATTTTAGGCTTAGGATAAGTAAATTATTATCTTCCTAGCTTAAGCCCCTCGCTTAAGAATACTTTGATCTTAATTGACTACGTAGTCATGTTAATTAAGGAAATTATGATTTTGTTCATATTATGATAAGGTGACAAGTGTTTCTACCCTGTGATCTCATCATGTTTCAATCATCCAAATATTTTTATTATGATAAAAATGACTCATTTTCCCTTCATTAATCCTAAATTTTTATTATAGCACCAAAATCTAAAATTACCGCATTTCATTTGGGGCTTTCCATTTCATAACTCATTAAACACAACTCAAATGAATTTGAAAATTTCAAGTGTCCTATCTATGGGTTAATTAAAACATCATAGAAAAATAATGTGAGTTTTGAAAATTTAATTTAATTTGAATAATTATTTAAATTGAGAAATAATTTCCATAATTGATATATTTAATTATCCAAAATATAGTTTTTTTATTCATTAGAAAATCATTAGAGGTACCCTTAGGTTAGTGAAACACTTAGGCAAAATTCCATGATTTTTTTAAATTAAATTATTCTTATTATTTAATTATTAAAAAATTTCAAAGATTTAATTAAATGGAAAATAATGTTTAAATAACAAAAATTTATTTTTATATTTTATTAAACTTCTTTGACTTTAAAAAACTTAGAGAATCCAATTTTGTATTTTTGTGATTTTTAATTTATTTATTATGATTATTTTAATGGGAAAAAAAAGGGAAATTCATTTTTAAGCTTTTAAAGTTTATTTTTTAACTTGGAAAAAATTAGGAAAAATATTTTAATGAGTCCCAAGGCATTAAGAGACCATTAGGCACATTTTCAAAGTTTATTGTATTTTTAGGATTTTTAATTATTTTAATTATTTTTAATTCAAAATAAAGCTCAAAATCCAAGTATTTTCTCAAAAATAACTTTTATTTCTCCTAAGTTCCCTTGATCATAAAGAACTCAAAAAAGCATCATTCATATTTTTCCCAAGTGTATTTAATTTATTATAATTATTTTTGTACAAAAATATAATGTTTATTAGAAAATCAACTTTAATGCTCGAACCTAGTCAAATAATTTTTAGATTTTTACAATGGATAAACATGATTTTTATACACAATGTGGAGCTCATTATTTCAATTTTTGATTAATATATAATTTACATAAATTAAAATATGATATATGAATTTAATTAATAATAGAAATGTACAAAGTGATTCAAATCGTCATGTAATTTTTCCTAAGCTTCTCTAACCATAGGAAGCATACTAAAATTATCCTCATATATTTCTAAGTAATACTTTAATTTATATATTTAAAAAAAGCCAAAATAGCCACACCCTATCATGAAAATTAGGGTTAGAAGCATAGAGGTACTCTTTGACCTTAGAAAAATAAGAGAACATCCCCTCTGTCATAAGAAACAAATCATTAAAATCTCAAGCCATGATGAGCATTGCTTGATCATAATGAATTAAAATACTCCATAGAGTATTTAATTCATTAAAAATCATAAAGTCAACAAACAATTTTTAATTATATTCCACATTATTCTCCTCTATTTATTTAGCAACGCAGTATTTTTTTTTATTTTTATGATTTTTCTAGAGAAAGATATGGATTTTTGAAGTTCAAGCATTTAAATTAATTCAAATAATCCATATTTCTCTACTGAAACACGCAACGCCAACTCATTTTACTGCAGCTCCGAACTCACACGCGGTACTCTGCCATTTTGATGCCGCCATCCACCTCAGCTTCCATGCGGCCTGCCTTTTCGTACCAAGTGTTGGTTCAGCTTAATCTCCTTTATTCATCAAATAAACATGTGATCGGACGGCTCCCCCTTATCGTCCCTAAATGACCTATCCTGAGAACTGTTCACACTAAAACTTTAAGATCTCCGTATAAACTCAACCAAATTGCATGGGTGTTGTTTTTAAACCTTCATCTACTCAAGATGAACATATTTATATGGTTGATCAAATTGCATTAAATTAAGCCATTACATATGGAGAATCAAAACAACCTCAAATTAGGGTTGAGGTTCAATACCCTTGTCTGAGAGGGGAGGCTTCAATTAGATAGTTGTGGTAGCTTAAATTGGGTCAAACAAACATCCAGATGAAGTCGTAGGCCCTAATGAATTGTCTATGTATGGTTTCGAATAAGCTTGATTTCAAGCGTTGGTCTAGAGCTATGTTAGAGGCTGTTTATGATGGGGCTTTTATGGGGAATCAACTCCTCTCACTGTGGGGATATAGTGTGTACAGTTAATTAGAGTTTGGTGGATTGTAGAGGTGTGGAGAAGTATGTCCTAGTTTTAGGTCCATTTACAGAGAAAAAATTGGCCTTACGGAGTGGCTGTGAGTGGCTGAGAATATGAGGATTGAACTTAGGAAGGTTTGAAGAAACTCTAGTGAGATTTTGGCAGAGTTTCCCCAATGTCTCAAGCTCTCTTCTCTTTGGCCATGGAAGGGTCAATTTAAAGCCATGGCTGCCTAGTGGAGCTCAAGAGGGGTTTGATGGGTTCAAAAGCTTGTTGCTGTGGAGGTTAAAAAAGCTCGAGTGGCCAATGGGACTTAGCAAACTCAAAGGGATTTAATTTTGAGTTTTGTTCATTTGAGGTTCCCTTGGGGTGGCTATTTCTGACAACTAAGGTGGTGGCTAGCCAGGTTATGGTCACTTCGTGGCTCAGCGAGGTCAGGGGAGGGTTAATTATCCTTTACTTCAAACGGCAATTGATGATGGTAAAGTAGTTTCAAAATAAGGCTAAATATGGTTAATATCCATTAAATCAAAGGACCATTAGTCCATAGCTCACCTAGGTAGTTTAGGTAGGTTTAGTCTAGTCAATAGAGTCCAAATGGTGGCTGTGGTGACATTAAATTTGGGGATTTTAAATTTGTGTTGAAATTAAGTGCAATTAAAATTTGACCAAAGCCAATTGAGGGTTCAATTTGGTGTGAAAAGCTGTTTCAAAGAGTTTATGGCGCATAATTGGGGCAATTGGAAGGATTTGGCGGGTGCAATTAAGTGGGATTTTGGTTTTAGGCCAAATTGGCGCTTTTTGATTTGGGTTGAAATTGGACTCAAATGTAAGTCAATTAGACTTGGATTTGGTTTGAATTGAGTTTTATCATGATTAATTTGAATTTATAATTGAAATTGGAGAATATTGGGATCAAATTGGTGGACATTTGGGGTGAATTGTGGCAATTGGGCCTTTAGAGGAAATTTGGGGCTTTGGGTCAAAGTTGGTTAAATTGGTCCAGTTGGTTCAATTGAAGTGTCCAAATTGGTTTTGAGGACATTTGAAGTGATTTTGGAGGTTTTGGGAAAGTTTGGGCCACCAAGGTCATTTTTGTAATTTTGGCCAAATTTGGGGGGTATTTTGGTAATTTTAGAAATTTGGGATGTTTTGGGTAATTTGGGTAGTTTCAAATTGTTAGAGATGATTTTTGAACAACTTTGGGTATTTTGGGTGAAATTGGGAATTTTTGTCAAATTTGGGGTTTGGGGGTGTTGGTAATTTGGTAGATTTGAGGGGCAAAAGCCTAAGTTAGGTATTTTCGTGAAATTGAGGTGCCAACCAAGACATTTGTTTTATGGACCAACAAAATCTTCATTTGGGTCTTCTAAGAACTCGTCTTAGCTGCATGAGTCTCATAAAAGATCAAGGGATCCAATTCAACAAGGTTTCGGTTTAGGGTTGTGAGTGAGTGAAAGTGTGTGAAAGTGAGTGAACTAGCTCTATATCAACACCCAGGGTCAATCCTAAGGCCAGGATGTCCTATGGGGATGCCCTGTGAGCTCCCCCATATTGACTCCACCTAGTAAGTGCTAGAGGTTAGCACTAATATGTGGAACTTCAAGTTGTGCAATAAATGGTTTAGAGTTTCTAATGGTGAGTCTAGCAATAGTACTTTCCTCACAATTAGACGTTTGCTAGACCCTAGGTATCTTAACCATAGGTCTAGCAATAGGACTTTCAAATGGTAAGTGCCAGAGGTTAGGACAATTGGTATAGTAAAACTGCCAGGATCTTTTAATTTTTCAGAAAGTTTTTTCTGAATAATTGCACTACACTCTTCGCTAAGTGCAACAGTTNTCTTCTTAAGAATTTCTAAAAATTTGGAAAATTGTATATTCTGTTGGTGTTGCTTCAATTTTTTAGGAAACAGTGGTGGAGGTTTCTCCACAGTAATTTTCATTGGTGTAAGTGGATTTTCTAATTCTGGGTATTCATGATCCTTTTCTTTTTCGGTATCCACTCTCTCTTTTTTAGCTTATGTTTCTTTTTGCACTCTTGTTTCCAACTCTTTTCCACTTCGTAATTGTATCACTTTTATCTGTTCTTTTCCTTGATCTTTAGGATTTGGATCCACAGTACTAGGAAAAGTTCCCAATGTTCGGTTACTAAGTGCAGTAGCAATATGTCTTAATTGATTTTTAATATTCTTAATAGCAGTTCCTTGATTTTGTAATTGATTTCCTTGAATTTATAATTGATTNAACTTTCATTATTCGTGAACTTCCTTTTCTTGTTCAGAATATCTTTCATAAATTTCACATAATTGGGCATTCTGGCCTCTACGAAGGGAATATTCACTGTTAACTTCTTAAGAATTTCTAAAAATTTGGAAAATTGTAATATTTACCATTAATTTCTTAAGAATTTATAAAAGCATAGAAAATTATTTCTTCTATTTGTGTTGCTTCAATCTTTCAGGAAACGGTGGTGGAGGTCAAAGCCCTTACATTCCTTGATTATTAAATAATTTATAAAAGCATAGAAAATTATTTATTCTAATTGCATAATCTCGTAGGGGTCTAGGTTAGTGTTCGTTTTCTATTCCTTGATTGTTCATGTTGTTTTCTATTGTATCAGAATTTCTAGGTTCACTTCTCAGTCTTCTAATTTTTCTAACAGTGCGTTCTAATTCCGAATCGTATGGTATAAGATTTTCAGGTCTANCGACATTTGCTGTAAAGCTTCTACGAAGGGAATACTTACTGTTAATTTCCTAAGAATTTCTAAAAATTTGGAAAATTGTTTATTTTGTTTATGTTGCTTCAATCTTTGAGGAAACGGTGGTGGAGGTTTCTCCATAGTAATTTTCATTGGTGTGTTTATTCTCTTTATTTTACTTCAATCTTTGAGGAAACGGTGGTGGAGGTTTTTCCACAATAATTTTCATTGGTGTAAAAGCATACTCTAAATCTGTGTACTCATGATCCTTCTCATTTTCGATATCCACTTTCTCTTTTTCAGTTTCTAATTCTTTTGGCACCATTGTTTCCAATTCTTTTCCACTTCGTAATTATATCTCTTTGATTTGTTCTTTTCCTTGATCTTTAGGATTTGGTTCCACAGTACTATGAAAAGTTCCTAATGTTCGATNTTTTATCTTTTTGTGTTGCTTCAATCTTTGAGGAAATGGTGGTGGAGGTTTCTCGACATTAATTTTCATTGATGTAAGTGGATATTTTAAATCTGGGTATTCATGATCATTTTCTTTTTTTGTATCCACTTTCTCTTTTTTATTTTCCATCTCTTTCTGCACACTTTTTTCTAATTCTTTTCCACTTTGTAATTGTATCGCTTTTATCTGTTCTTTTCCTTGTTCTTTAGAATTTAATTCCACAGTACTGGGAAAAGTTCCCGATGTTCGGTTACTAAGCGCAGCAGTGATATGCCTCAATTGGTTTTCAATATTCTTATTAGCAGTTCCTTGATTTTGTAACTGGTTTTCTTGAATTTGTAATTGATTTCCTTGATTCTGTAATTGTTGACCGATGTTCAGTATCAACACTTCCATAGACAACTTCTTTTCCTTAAGTTGAGTGTTACTGTTAAATCTTGGAAGATAAGAAGGTCTATAATTAACATTTTCTTGGTGGGATGAATTTCTCAATGCGTTTACTCAGTTGTTTGCCCATTGTTGATTTGTAGAAGAATTGTTATTCCAATTAAAGTTATGATGACTCTTCCAATCTGGGTTATATGAGTTCAAATAAGGATTGTTGGGTCTATTGTTAATAGCATTTAAAGTCTCATAAGAAGGTTGAACACATTGAATTCTCTTCCATCATAGTAGGTGTTGGAGAATAATTTATTCCATAATGATATAATTTCTTTGATATTGCAGCAATCTGCAAAGCTAACATAGATAGTGCATCAGAATTGTGGATACTAGCTACTCTTTTAGGATTTACCCTTTCAGAGGGCCATTTAAAATTGTTGGTAGTCATCTCTTCTATTAACGAATAAGCCTCATCAAAAGGTTTTGACATTAAAGAACCACCTGTCGCAGCATCTATAATCGATCTAAGAGATCCCACTAATTCATTATAAAAAGTTTGAATTATCAACAATCTGGTAACGAATGATGAGGGCATTTCCTAAGAAGATTTTTAAATCTCTCCCAAGCTTCGCAGCATCTATAATCGATCTAAGAGATCCCACTAATCCATTATAAAAAGTTTGAATTAACCATATCTATAATCGATCTAAGTGATCCCACTAATCCATTATAAAAAGTTTGAATTATCAACCAATCTATAATCGATCTAAGAGATCCACTAATCCATTGTAAAAAGTTTAAATTATCAACCAATCTGGGACAAATGATGAGGGCACTTCCTAAAAAGATCTTTAAATCTTTCCCAAGCTTCATATATCGACTCTCGAGTGATGAGGGCACTTCCTAAGAAGATCTTTAAATCTCTCCCAAGCTTCATATATTGACTCTTGATCTAAGAGATCCCACTAATCCATTATAAAAAGTTTGAATTATCAACCAATCTGGTAACGAGCATCTATCATCAATCTAAGAGATCCCACTAATCCATTATAAAAAGTTTGAATTATCAACCAATCTGGTAACGAAGAGGACATTTCCTAAGAAGATCTTTAAATCTCTCTCAAGCTTCATATATTGACTCTCCATAAATTAACATTTCCTAATAAGATCTTTAAATCTCTCCCAAGCTTCATATATTGACTCTCCATCAATTTGACATATTTCCTAAGAAGATCTTTAAATCTCTCTCAAGCTTCATATATTGACTCTCCATCAATCTAATCACTAATCCATTATAAAAGGTTTGAATTATTAACCAGTCTGGTAACGAATGATGAGGGCATTTAAGAAGATCTTTAAATCTCTCCTAAGCTTCATATATTAACTCTCCATCAATCTGACAGAACGATGTATATTTAAATCTCTCCCAAGCTTCATATATTGACTCTCCATCAATCTGACAAAATGATGTTATCTTAAATCTCTCCCAAGCTTGTATGTTGACTTTCCATCAATCTGAGAACGATGTTATGTCATTTCTAAGTTTAGCAGTTTTGGGTGGAGGGAAATATTTGGATATAAATTTCTGTGAAAGTGATGTCATGTCATTTCGAAGTTTAGTAGTTTTTAATGGAGTAAAATATTTGGATAGTAATTTCTGTGAAAGTTCTCCCCAAGTTATAATAGATCCAGGTGCTAACTAATTTAACCACATCTTAGCCTTATCCCTAAGTGAAAAAGAAAAAGTCTAAGTCTAACAGCATCCTTTGAAACTCTATCATATTTAAAGGTAGAACAAGTTCTAAGAAACTAGCGAGGTGTAAATTAGGATCTTCATTTGGTGTACCTCCGAATTGATTGTTTTGTATCATTTAGATAATAGCAGGTTTGAGCTCAAATGAATTAACAGTTATATCAGGATCATGGATAGATAAGTGAATTTCATATGTTGTAGGATTTGCATAATCTCGTAGAGGTCTAGGTTGATGTTCATTTTCTATTCCTTGATTGTTCATCGCATAATCTCGTAGGGGTCTAGGTTGGGGTTCATTCTCTATTCCTTGATTGTTCATGTTGTTGTAATCTCGTAGGGGTCTAGGTTGGTGTTCATTTTCTATTCCTTGATTGTTCATGTTGTTTTCGTAGGATTTGCATAATCTCTTAGGGGTCTAAGTTGGTGTTCATTCTCTATTCCTTGATTGTTCAGGTTGTTTTCCATTGTCTCAGGATTTGTAGGTTCTTTTCTTAGTTTTCTAATTATCCTAATAGTGCGTTCTAATTTCAAATCGTAGGGTATAAGATTTTCAGGTCCAAATTTATGCATACAATTTAAATGACTACACAAAAAAATAGTTAACTAAATATGAAAATAAGTTGCATTTCAAGTAAAAGTTTTCTAATAGTCCTAATTTGTCCGTGAATCTAATTATATTTTTTTAATCTAACTTTTACTCTCCGGCAACAGTGCCAAAAACTTGACAGCAACTTTATATATGCTTAAAAATACAAGAATTTGATACTGCTGCAAGTAGATTTAAATCCCCGGCAACGGCGCCAAAAACATGACAATAGTTATAGATTTGATAAAGATGTGTATAATATATTCAATAATTGCAAATTCACACTTATCAACGCAAGTATACATATCACTCAAGTAATACAGGGCTATAATAGAGTCCTGGATATCGATCTCACGGAGAGTAATATTAGAGGCTACAAACTAAGATTTAAAAAATCAATACTTAATCACAACAATATAGTTTAATTTNGTAGCTGAACTATCTGCTAACTGTAGAATTACAGAAGTAGGTGAGAATTCTCCTAATCCTAATCTTTTAAAAATTGATAGAGACATATGATTAATGCTGGCTCCCAAATCACATAAAGCTCTTCCATAAATTTTTTCACCAATAGCACATGGTATAGTGAAACTGCCAGGATCTTTTAATTTTTCAGGAACCTTTTTCTGAATAATTGCACTACACTCTTCCCTAAATGCAAAAGTTTCATTATCTGTGAACTTCCTTTTCTTGTTCAGAATATCTTTCATAAATTTCACATAATTGGGCATNCAAACTCAAAAAATAAGAAAAAAGAAAAAGGCCACCTAGGAGTTAAACAATGTGAAGGGAGGAACTTATTTACTCAGAGACAGAAATATTCATTTGGAAACCAAGGAGGACATGGCCAGCTCTAGAAGGAGGGGTGAATCCATCTCCTTTGGATGATGAACCTTTGTGTTGGAATGTTAGGGGATTGGCACAGCCTAAATCCCTTGATAAACTCAGTGCTTTGAATAGGATGTATAAATTCTGGTTTATTTTTGTTTTGGAACCTATGGTGTCAAAATATCCTCAGAAAATCCTTAGAAAATTCTCTGGCTTTTCTTATTTGGCTAATCTAAACAATAAAATTTGGTTATTACATAGAAAGGAAGTTATGTGTCAAGTCTTACGGGATCATCCACAATTCCTTCATATTAAATTTAACATTGGGGATCAGGATGGCCTAGCTACCTTTGTCTATGCTGGAAGCTCTTCTAGAGCCAAAATGGAGCTGTGGGAGGGTATTCAAAATATCAGCAATTCCTGTATATCACTTTGGCTGGTGGGGAAGGATTTCAACTCCATTTCTGCCCCTTCTGAAAAATTAGGAGGCAATCCTTCAAATTGTAATTCTATGAATCACTTTAATAACAACATCAGCTTGGCTGGCTTATATGATCTTGGTTTCACTGGACCCAAGTTTACTTGGATAAGAGGACCTTTATGAGAAAGATTGGATAGAATCCTAGTTAATTCTCTGTGGCTGAATGAATTTTTGCAGACCTCTATCCAACATCTCAGTATGACAGGATCTGACCATATGCCTTTACTCATCACTATTTCTATTTCTCCTGTCAAGCACAAAGCCAGCTTTAGATATCTCAACAAGTGGTCCTCTCATACTTATTTTCTTAATCAAATATCCTTGTTGGGGTGGAGAGATTGTTATCACTCTAACCCACTGATCAAACTTTGGTTGTTGCAAAAGAAGATTGGCAAACATTTATCTAAATGGAAGTGGAATGTGGTGGAAGATGTTAACTTGAGAGTTAAAGAGGCTAATAAGGAAGTGCTTGAAATGGAGGCTAGGCTTCAGAACAATCCAGATACTGAATTAAATTTACTGTTGGCTAATGAAAAGTTAATGAATGTTATTCGTATGCAGTAGGAATTCTATGCTCAAAAGGCTGCTAAAACCAGATTCTGTGAAGGGGACAGAAATACTAAGTACGTTCATGCTTGTATCAACTATAGGAGGAGATGTAATACCATTCACAAGATTAAAGATCCATTAGGGCATTGGATACTTTCTGAAGACTTAATTGCAGCAAGTGCCACCCAGTATTTTCAAACTTTAGTCACTCAACCTCCTTTCACCAGATTACCAATCCGGCAAGATCTTTTTTATCAGGGATATACAAGAAATCTGAAATTGGATTCTATCCCTGGGGAGTTGGAAATTTGGTCAGCCCTGAACTCAATTTATAGCTCCAAAGTTGCTGGCCCAGATGGATTCTTAGCTGATTTCTACAAAAAATCTTGGAAGATCATCAAGGGGGATGTAATTGAGGCAGTACAAAGCTTCTTCGAAGGGATGAATTTGCCTAACTACTTTAACTGCTCTACCATTATTTTAATCCCCAAAAACAATTCCAAGCTCTCTTGGGATCAGTTCAGGCCAATCAATCTCACAAATGTTCTATCGTAAAATCATTTCCAACAGATTGCATCCTCATTTACCTCATCTTATCAATGAAAATCAATCAGCTTTTGTGCAAGGAAGAAGCATAGTTGAAAATGTTCTCTTGGCTCAAGAACTAGTCCTATACCTGGACAAACAGTGTAGAGGAGGGAATCTTATTTTCAAAATTGATATCCAAAAGGCATATGATACCATTAATTGGGACTTCATTGTGGAGGTGTTGTCTGCTAGGGGTTTCTCTCAATCCTTTATTTCTCTGATCCTAAGGTGGCTGACAAACAATCATCAATCTATTTTCATTAATGGGAAGTCTCATGGTTTCTTTACTGCTACTAGAGGCATCAAGCAAGGTGACCCCTTATCCCCTACTATCTTCATACTTGCATTTGATTACTTATCTAAACTGTTGAATCAACTTATGGCCAAAGCTCCTCACACTTTATATAGCCACAGATCTAACATTGCAGTTAACCATTTAGCCTTTGCTGATGATGTTATTATATTTGCAAAAGCAACTAAACCCACAGTTAAATTGTTTTTTCAATGTCTGGAGTACTTCCAAGATTGCTCTGGGATGATGTTTCATAAACAAAAATGCCAGGTTGTCTTCAGTAAATGGGTGAAGCCTGAAATCAAGCACTGGATTTCAGATTTCACTGGCTTTTGCTCCAGCTCTCTACCTCCAAAATACTTAGGTACCTTTTTGATTAAAGGGAGGACCAGGCAAGTCCAGTTTGATGATATTCTTCTTAAAGTCCAAGATAAACTCAACAGCTGGTCAAATACTTTTCTTTCCAATGGGGGAAGAATTACTCTCCTTAAAAGCATCTTAGTAGCTCTCCCATCTTATTTATCTCAGGTTTCTATTATGAAGAAATCCATCCAAACCTCACTTGAAAGAACTTTCAATAGATTTTTGTAGGTAGGCCAAAGAAAGCAAGTGCATTGGGTAAGATGGCAAAGTATTTGTGGCAGTGCTAGAGCTGGAGGTCTGGGGTTTAAAATTTTCAAGCAGCTTACCCAAACTAATTTTTGCAAACTTTGGGTTATGTTTAGAGTACAGACTTTAATCTGGGCAAAATTTCTGAAAGGAAAATACTGCAAAGTTCAGCATCCTTCTCTTGTGACCAATAGATTGGGGAATGCTAGAACTTGGAAGAATATGTTGAAGATGAGAACAAAGGCTGAACGGCTCTTCATTTGGGATATTGGGGAAGGCAGACTCAATGTGTGGCTTGATAACTGGACTGGAGAAGGCTTAATCCCTCCTCCAACTGGTTCTCAATTCAACTCCACAACACAGGTGGCTGACCTTTGGTCTGCTAATGGATGGAACCAGCAAGCTCTTCAGAATATCCTTGATAATAGATTAATTAACACTATTGAAAAAACCCATTGACAGATCCAGGAAGGATAAACTTATTGTGAAGAAGAAGGTTTCCCAGACATTTTCAGCTTCCATTGCTAATTTCTGCTTTCTTCAACAAGAGACCTCTTGGACTAAATGTGTGTGGAACAAGTTTCTTTCTCCTTCCATGGCCTTTTTCTCTTAGAAGCTCTTCTATGGTTTCATCCCTACTCATGATATTTTAAAGTTAAAAGGTTTGAGAGGCCCTTCAAGATGCTGCCTGTGTAAATGTGAGGGGGAATCCCTCCCCTACTTATTCTTTAAATGCTACCAAGTTCAGTAGGTTTGGAACATTTTGTTACCCAAACTAAAACCTAATACCATCCAGTTGTCTTGGGATGTGTTTTATTTAAGCTGGAAAGATTGGCAAGACCAACATCTCCCTCCCATCCCTTGTATCATGGCTTGGTTTGTTTGGATGGCAAGAAATAAGCTGAAATTTGATGAGGTCCATTGGGCTGCTAATTCCATTGCCACTCATTGTTACAGCTTTTTACAAAAACTGCACTGTCATAGGAAACTTCTTGAATTCCTATGCACATTCTCCCTCTTTGGTTCAAGGAAATTTCAAACTATCCTTGTTCACTAGAATTGTCCTCTTATGGGTTGGGTCAAATTCAATATTGATGGTAGCTTCATTTCTCCTAATGCTGGCTTTGGAGGGGTTTTTAGAAATATGTCGGCACTATTTTTGGTGTGGGGTTTGCCCGTAAGAAGCTGTCGGTCATCGGAATTGAAATCTNCGAATTTGTTCCAAATGAATTTCCCCTAAGGAATAGACTCCCAATTGAAGAGTTTGGAGTAGATGGTTTTAGAGAGGGTCTACAACCGACCAGAAATAAGCACCAGCTTATCTTGTTGCTCCCTATTATATGGTATTCTGTAAATGCAGGCAGCAATAGTGGAAGCAAAGATTGAAGAGTCTACTCACACCAAGAATTATCAAGCCATCAGTCAGCCACTAAGATATTCTGATTAAATACAGTTGGTCTAGGAAATAGGAGGTCTAGATGGCACCAGTTATCCAGCCAAAAATAATTTTTTTCCTTCCCAAGATCCCACAGAAACAAACTTTTTGCTTGTTGTATAACTTTCAGCATATTTTCCCACGTTATGGAATCCCCCAATTTCTTGTTTATCAAGCTTGGATGAGAGTGTTTGCAATATTTACCTTTCATATATTTAACAAAAAGAGAGTATTTTTGTCTAAATTTTATCCATAGTTTGCAGATGTTCACATGCTGAAGATGTTGTACGCCCTTAAAGCCCAACCCCCTAGCCACAGTAGGCTTACTCACTGACCATAGGAACATATGTTGAGATTTTCATACCTATTTTATACTATTTTTAATGATATTGTACTTTAAAGAAAGATGTTTTATTGCAGGAATGATGAATTAGGGTCTTTGGAGAAAAAAGAAACAATAAGGAGAAAATTTGGAGCAAAAAGGACCAAAATGTGATGATTTGAACTAGGCCGCCGACGGTGAGTTTTTCCTGAGACTACAGGACAAAATTCTTCAGAAGCCTGCCGACGGTGCCCTTGATGCTACCGACAACGAGATCGATGGTTATGCCTACTCAAACTTCGGAAAAGGCCAAATATTGAATGGATGCTTAGGCAACTTTTGGGAATGCTTATCCACAACTTTAAAAGAACATTTTGGCCAAAAATTTAGAGAGTCTAGAGGAGGTGGTGAGGGTCTAGAGGCTTTAGAGGTTAGAGAGGTTCCATTAGTGTGTAACAATTGTGAGGATTTCTTCGAGAGATTTTAAGTGTGGAGGGAAAGTGAGAGATTTCTTCCTCCTTGCTACATTGAAGAGGAATTCTGTGTGCTGTAAAGAAAAGAAGAGATTCAGAGGAACTTCGAGGAGTGTTCTTGAGGAGAATTTAGAGATAAGTTATTTACTTGTTGTAGTTTGTATGACTTTGATTTTATATATGAATTCTGAGTTTTGTTGTGTTTTCCCCATGAGTTCTGAGTAGTTTTCTCTATCTTTCTCCTTGTCTTGAGATTTGTGAAATGGTGACTTGAATTGGCAAAGCCATGAAAATGTTTAAGAAATTGTGATGATATTTTCATTTCGATCTTAATTTACTTTCAATCTGGCCAATTGATTTGTTAAAATATGTTGAGTTTTACACTTTGATCTTAATTTACTTTCAATCTAGCCAATTGATTTGTTAAAATATGTTGAGTTTTACAACTAAAGAGAATAATACATCCAAGATTCTGGGAGGTCAAAGCCCTTGGAAGTTGGGTGCAAATAAATAGGGAAATTCAATCTAGCCAATTGATTTGTTAAAATATGTTGAGTTTTACAACTAAAGTGAAGTTTACCAATCTGGTCAATTGATCTGTTAAAATATGTTGAGTTTTACAACTAAAGTGAAGATTACATCTCAAGATTCAGGGAGGTCAAAGCCCTTGAAAGTTGGGTGCAAATATGATATTCTTTCAATCTGGCCAATTGATTTCGATCTTAATTTATTTTCAATCTGGCCAATTGATTTGTTAAAATATGTTGAGTTTTACAACTAAAGTGAAGATTACCAATCTGGCCAATTAATTTGTTAAAATATGTTGAGTTTTACAACTAAAGTGAAGATTACACAATCTGGTCAATTGATCTGTTAAAATATGTTGAGTTTTACAACTAAAGTGAAGATTACATCTCAAGAATTAGGGAGGTCAAAGCCCTTGGATGTTAGGTGGAAATAAATAGGGAAATATTATTATCGGGCGTAGAATTGAAGATTTTAGAGTGACAGACTAAAATCTCCAATTCGGTCCTATTGTTTGGGTGCTGATGTGTAGATGTTAGCCCTGAGGTGAGGGGAACGTGGGAGCTCCGAAGTGAGAGTCAATATCCTCCCAGCCTAGCTGCAGAATTGGTAACCAAGCATAGGATCAGTCAATGTTCTTTATGTCTGAACTAAAGAGTAAANCCATGGATCAAAGTGTAAAGAATAAGTATGCTCCTACTTGACACAATATAAATTGAACTAATTCATTTTATCCATTCACTATAATTTCTTGACAAGGAGCATGTTTTCTCATATATTGAATATCACAATTAAACCCTATTTTATATCATTAGTTATTTATTAGTTATTAAAAATCTATTAGTGATAGATAAGCAAATTGAACGTCGTTGTTGTGATTAAAGGATTGCCTATTAGTGACAGATAAGAAAATTGAACGTCGTTGTTGTGATTAAAGTTTTGCTTTTCTAAGGTCTTAGTCCGTAATTCTAAACTACTCCCTATGGGATCGATATCTTGGACTCCATTAGAGTCCAATATTACTTGAGTGATACGTGTACTTGCATTGATAAGTGTGACTTTACGATTATTGAATATTTAATACGTCCATATTTATCTTATATTTTATTGCATATATAAAGTCGTTGTCTGTCACCTTTTTGCAGCTTACCCAATGCAATTGCTTCCTTTGACCAGACTGAAGGAATCTGTTGAAGCTTCTTTCCAATTGTAGTTGGGTAGATTTCTTCATCACAAAAACTTGAAGAATGTAAGATGGGAAGGAGGTTAAAATGCTTTTAAGTTGGGTGATTCTACCTTCATTAGATAAAAACGAGTTAGTCCAACATTTGAGAGCATCAATTTTAGATAAGAGATTATAAAATTGCACCAATTTTGTTCTCCCTTTGAAAATAGGTACCCCAAGATACTTGAATGGAGGAGAAGAGATTGAGAAGCTAGTGAATTGAGTAGTCCAATGTTTAACTACAGAGTTAGCTTTCATACTAAAATACAGTTGGAATTTAGTAGAGCTGAAAGATATACCAGAGACCAATTGAGAGTGTTGAAGGCACTAGTGGATCAGTTTAATATCATTCTTGTTGGCTTTAGAAAGCAATATAATGTCATCAGCATAAATAAGGTGAGTTGCCTCCAAATCTGGTTTGTGGTGAAACCTAGCATAAGACCTCTGCAGCAGAGCCTTATCAAAGAGTCTTGAGAAGTAATCCATTGCAAGAATCAATATAGAGTGAGAAAGAAGATTACCCTATTGAACACCTCTGGTAGCAGAGAAAAAACCATGTGACTGGCCATTGAGCAAGATAGAGTGTGCATTATATTGTTGCCACCTGGAGATGAGATTGCAAAACTCCTAGGGAAACCTTTAGCATGAAGAACTTTTAATATGACCTGCCAACTGATGGTGTCATAAGCCTTATTCAAGGTCCAACTTGTAGATCATATTACCTCGTCTACAAGGCTGATCAATGTCTAAGAATTTCTCTTCGGCAAGTAAGAAATTTTTATCAATAGACCTGCCTTTCAAAATTGCAGCTTGGTTAAGCTTGATAAGATGGAATAAATGGGGTTGAAGCCTGATAACAATAATCTTGCTGATCATTTTACATATGACATTAGTGAGGCTGATGGGCCTGAAGTGATTCCAATTGCTGCATTCAGAGGTTTTAGGGATAAGAACATAAGTGGAAGAGCTAATATAATTAGGAAGAGGGTTCCCCAAAAAGAAACTTTGGATTGCAGCAATGACATCTCCTTTAATTATTGGCTATGCTTTCTTGTAGAAAGCAGAAGTGAAACCATCAGGTCTAGCAACTCTAGAGCTATCAATACTATTTAAAGCCACCCAACTTTCAATTTTTGATGGAGGATGGGTAAGTTGAAGGTCCCTAGTGTAGTGTTGATCTTCCTGAAATAGCTATAGATCTAAGGGAATAGACATAGTATGGGGGCCTATAAGGATCTTGATGAAATGACTAACAACATTGTTAGTAATTCCCTCGTAATCAATGATCCATCTTCCATCAATATCTCTGATTCTATGAATGATGTTGCACTTTCTTCTATACTTGATACATGCATGTTAATAGTATTTCAATCTCCCCCTAGCAATCTGCTCACTGTAGCCTTTTGCCTAAGGATTTTTTCTAGCTAATCTGTTGCAAGTAAGACCTTTTCAGTGCTTACCAAATAAGTGGATTCATCGACTAGACCNCAAGATGGTCATCTTAGCTTGAAAATTAGAGTTAAAAGTATAGAGATGCTCTCTGACCTTAGAAAAATCAGAGAACATACCCTTTGTGATGGGAAATAAACCCTCAAAATTTCAAGCCATGGTGAGATATTTTAAGCCATGGAGAATTAAAATACCACAGAGGGTATTTAATTTATTAAAAATAATATATTTAAAAAATAATTTTTATTCTTAGTTCACATTATTCTGCTCTATTCACTGAGCAAGAGAGTATTTTTCTTTTATTTTTATGATTTTTCTATGAAAAATTATGAATTTTTAAATATATGTTATTTATTTAATCAAGAAAAAGCTTTATTTTTCTATTTATCCCAATCACATGCCGCCTCATCCTCTTCTTCTCCAAAGCGCCACACGTCGTTTTTTGGTTTGGCGTTGCCATCCGACTCGACAGCCACCTGTCCAGCTGTTCACACACGAAGGCTCCGTCTAGCTCTATCTTGTCCGTCCATCCGATACACGCTTGATCAGATGACTCTCCGTTATCTTCCCCGATGTCCAAAACCTATGAACTGTCCAACTTTAAACCCTACGATCTCGGCCTAGACTCAACCAAATCACTTCAAGTTTATTTCCACATCTTCATCTACTCAAGATGAGTCTATTTATACAGTTACATTGCTATGAATTGCAAGTTTTCTTCACAAAGGTCCAAACTGAGCCCAAAATTAGGGTTAGTGAGCTATACATTTGCTCAAGTGGTGAGGCCTTGATTAGGTGCTTGTGGAAGTTTCAAAGGAGTCTGGTGAACCTTGTGGATGTATTTATTTCCTCTGGTGAAGGCTCCAAGTATGAGTTTGATCAAAAGGTGGAGCAGCCTTGGCCTAAGGATAGTTTAGAAGGCTCAACAAAGAAGGATTTTGATGGGGAACTTCCTCTCTTGCTCTAGTGAAGCTCAGGAGCAAATCAATTTGGGATTTTGGGGAGTTCTTAGGAAGGCTGAAATTTTCCCTGATTTTAATCTCAAAAATTGAGCTCAAGTGATGGGGAAGATGGCCATAGAATGGTTGTAATGGGGTTGTGTAGTCTTGGAGGAGCTCTGGAGATAGTTTAAACAGGGTTCCCTCAAGAAAATTTTTCTTGTCCCCTTTAAGCCATGAAAGAGTTATTTAAGTAAAAAAGCTTAGGGTGGCTGTCATGGCCTTCATTTGGGTGCATGGAGGGTTTCAAAATGCTAAACACCAATTAAAGGTAGAAACATTGGATGGGTGAAATTCGGTTTGAACTTAAGCATGGGGGTCTCAGTTTTGGCTCCTCAGAGGAATCTGTCATAACAATTAATTTGGGCTGGTGAGAGGTTTTGGCAAAGATATCTTTGGCTTAAGAAATTTATGAAACAAATCCCTTGATTTAGGGAATTTTTAGTCCATGGCTCATCTAGGGTGGATTAAGTGAGTCTAGCTTGGTCACTAGGGTCCAAAAGTTGGCTGTAGAAGTCTTGCCTTGATCAATTTGACATGGCTAGGTCAATTTTTGTGCATGGGTCCAATTTGGGTCCAAATGGCCAAAGGTTGGGTTTGGGTTAGGCAAGCCATGATTTTGAGCCCAATTAATTGATCAACTTTGTGTAGATGATTGTTATAAAGATTTCTGGTGAAGGATTGAAGTGATTTTGAGTTCAATTGGAGGCTCAATTTGAAGGATTATGGGATTTTGGTCAATTTAGACTAGACTTGGGTCTAGGTCAGGCTAAGGTTGGGCTAAGTCCAAATTGATGGTTGGAAATGGTCCATAGGAATGTCATGAAGAGTTTTCAACATAAATTGGGTGTTAATTTTGAGGTTATGGTATTCAATTTGGTGGAATTTGGGGACATAGCCAATTTGGGGCAAATTTGAGGATTTTTGGATGTGGATCAAAATTGAGTGCAATTGAGGTTTTAACATGACCAATTGAGGGTTAAATTTGATGTGTCAGATTGTTATGAAGAGTTTAGGATTCAAATTGGGGTAAATCAAGTAGGCTATGGGGTTTAATTAGGTAAGATTAGGTCATAGGATCAAAATTTGAGGCTTAACTTATTTCAAAATTGTGCTCAAAGAATGGGCCAATTAGACTTGGATTTGGTTCAGATTGGTCATGTGAAAGATGAATTTGAATTTAGGATTGAAATTGAGGGAAATTGGGGTCAAATTGATGGACATTTGAGGTGAATTTGGGGAAATTGGGCCTTTAAAGGTAATTTGGGGGTTTTGGTCAAAATGGTCAAATTGGGTTCAATTGAAGGGTCCGAATGGGTTTTGGAGACATTTGGAGTAATTTTGGAGGTTTTGGAAAAGTTTGGGGTGACAGCGGTATTTTGGTAGTTTTGACAAATTTGTGGGTATGTTGGTAATTTTGGAATTTTTGGGTGATGTTGGGCAATATGGATAGTTCCAAATGGTTTGAGATGATTTTTGAACAAATTTAGGTATTTTGGATGAATTTGAGTATTTTGACCAAATTTAGGATTGCAAGGGCATTTAGGTAATTTGGGTGGATTTAGGGCAATAGATGAGGTTAGACATTTTGGTAGAATTGGGGTGCAACCAACTTATTAAGCCATGGACAAATGAAATCCCTATTTGGGTCCTCTATGTTCTGGTCTTAGCTAAACCCTAGCCTAGGGCTAGTAGGTTTAGGGGACCATCTACATGAGTCTCCCAAAAGATCAAGGGATCAAAGTCAACAATATGGGTTCAGGGTTTGTGAGTGATTGTGGGTAAAAGTGAGTGTTAGTGAGTGAAATAACTCTAGACCAACACCTAGGGTCAACCCTAAGGTCAAGCTCTCCGATGGGAACTCTCCTTGAGATCCTCTATACCGACCCCACCTACTAAGTGCTAGAGGTTAGGACCAATATGTGGAACTTCAAGTTGAGCAAAGAAGAGATTAGAGTTTCTAATGGTGAGGATTCTTTTTCTAGTTTTTTAAGAATATTCAACAGGAAAGTCATATGGCTAGACATTAGGCAACTAAAGAGGGAAAACTAAACCTCAACCAAAAGTGAGGTCAACAAATGGACCCCCAATAGATGTGGTGTGCTGGACAAGTCCAGCACGCGTATTGAAATTGACCGATGAGATCAGATCAACAAAACCAACACAAACTCCTAAGTCAATAGAACTAGAAAGGAGTGTAGAATTTGAGTGCTAGTTGCTTTCGCTAATGAATTAGCAAGGGAATATCTGATTGAAATCAAGAAGTAGGAACTCTTGTTGGGGATTAGAGCGCGAGCTTCAAGTTATCAAATTTCAGGTTCTTACTGGTGATGAGAATCAATATTTAGGTGCTAACCTCAAGATGAGAGTTGAAATTTAGGTATCAATCCTGGAAAGGTAAGTCAGAATTTAGGTACCGACCTCGAAAGTTAAGAGTAGGATGCCATGTTCCATTAAAGGGAGTCTTACTCCTATCTTGAAGATGTGTGTAGAGAATTAAATGTCATGGTCCCATTCAAGGGAGTCTTACACAAATCTCAGAAGGTTGAGAATAGGATGTGATGTTCCATTCAAGAGAGTCTTACTCCTATCTCAAAGATATATGTAGAGAATTGGATGTCATGGTCCCATTCAAGGGGGTCTTATACAAATCTCAGAAGGTTGAGAATAGGATGCGATGTTCCATTCAGAGGAGTCTTACTATTATCTTAAAGATATGTGTAGAGAATTAGATGTTGTGGTCCCATTCAAGGGGGTCTTGTACCAATCTCGGAAGGTTGAGAATAGGATGTGATGTTCCATTTAGGGGAGCCTTACTCCTATCTCGAAGATATGTGTAGAGAATTGGATGTTGTGGTCCCATTTAAGGGGGTCTTACACCAATCTCAGAAGGTTGAGAATAGGATGAGATGTTCCATTCAGAAGAGTCTTACTCCTATCTCGAAGATATGTGTAGAGAATTGGATGTCGTGGTTCCATTCAAGGGGGTTTTATACCAATCTCAGAAGGTTGAGAATAGGATGCGATGTTCCATTCAGAGGAGTCTTACTCCTATCTCGAAGATATGTGTAGAGAATTGGATGTCGTGGTCCCATTCAAGAGGGTCTTACACCAATCTCAGAAGGTCAAAAATAGGATACGATATTCCATTCAGGGGATTCTTACTCTAGATATGTGTAGAGAATTGTATGTCATGGTCCCATTCAAGGGGGTTTTACACCAATTTCAGAAGGTCGAAAATAAGATGCGATGTTCCATTCAGGGGAGTCTTACTCCTATCTTGAAGATATGTGTATAGAATTGATTGTCGTGGTCCCATTCAAGGGGGTCTTATACCAATCTCAGAAGATTGAGAATAGGATGTGATGTTCCATTCACGGGAGTCTTACTAATATCTGAAAGATATGTATAGAGAATTGGATGTCATGGTCCCATTCAAGGGGTTCTTATACCAATCTCAGAAGGTTGATAATAGGATGCGATGTTCCATTAAAGGGAGTCTTACTCATATCTCAAAGATATGTGTGTCACACTAGAGAGGAAAGCACTGGGACTTATATCCAACCCAAAGGGATAGTGGGAAGAGAGTTGGCATCTCAGAATTGGCTCCAAGAACAATACAAATATAGTGTAAAAAGTCTGTAGTGTTGAGTCCATAAATATGTATCATGTGAAGATAGGTATTGGTGAGAAAGATTTGTAAGACCTTATTAGATTTTACGCAGGATGTGAAATTCCATGGGGATTGTGAGGAGAATTAGTATAGACGAGGATAGTCGCGCGGCGCGAGCAAAGAGTAGAAGACCTCGAAATCGAAAGAATCAACTCAACGGATTAATTTTATTTTCTTGTTGTTTTTATCATATTTGATTTTCAAAATATGTTTTAGAATTCAACTTTAGTTGATTGATGATTTCAAAAGAGATTTTTTTTTTGAATTTTATTATTATCAAGTTTTCATTGTTTTGTTCTTTGTTCATTGTAGTTCCGAACAAACGTATGGTTTTGTGGCTTTCATCCATCACACAAAGGGAAATTGAGCAAACAAACAAAACTTCTGAAAGAGATTTCATTAATCCACTTCAACAGGCATTACAGATTAAGTACAGGCCAAAGCCTCAAAAAGTACAATATGCCGATCACATCAAAGTACATCAGAAAATATCTCATGTTGGGTACATAGAAGCTGAGTATATTCAATATATATATCATCATATCTACAGCTTCAAAATGTAGTACAAAAAGGTATCCTCTGAGTGTCCATCTCTAGTGGGATGAGCTCCTGATTGAGCTGACCTACTAAGCTACGCTCTAGGATAAGAGTTCCCTTTGGATGTGCTTAGAGGTGAAACCCTCTCATGGCTCGTACAATAGTAGTTCTTCCAACTCTGGGTCCAGCTGGAATCCGTATGGCATTTTACTGTCATCCATTCTTCAGAAAGTCCAACTGGAATGCAGTGTTTGACAATGTCTGCTCCATTTCCTTTAAAAACCTGCATTGAACCCACTGGTAGTGGAATCTCCATGGATCCTCTGAACTCGCCAGGGCCAATGATATCAATTTCTTTTCTAAATAGAATGTTGCTTTTGCTAATGAAAGAGACCATGCAGAAAGGCCTCATAAAATCATGATGATCTATATGTGAAGGAATGCAATCACCCTCATCGTAGATGTTGATGATGCAGCTGTTAGGAATGCAATTGGGTGGAAGTATGCTCCATCGAACCATTCTCTTGATCATCCATCTTATCATGGGAGGTAACGGGTCCACCTCATCGTGCCGCAGAATCCTCGGGGGATTCCCTTGTCTATCCTTGGTGAAGTTGTAAGAGCAACCACATTGTATAGTGATCCTGCCCTTCCCACGCATCCATATTCGTGGCTCAAAATAGGTTCTTTCCATCAGAAGGCCTGCTCGACCTTTGTACCTCAGATAAAAAATACAGTCAAGAATACTTCTTTCATCGCTTTTAGATAAGACCATGGTGTACAACTCCAAGCCTTTTAGTATAATGATGAATCTTCCTTGTACTTCTTAATAGAATTCAAACTCCCTTTTGTTCACTTTACTCATTTTATATTATTATGCCATGCTGACGATCAGCGGCTGTCAAAGGTTCTCCCTCATTTCAATGTCAGCAGAAACCCAAGCCGATGCTGTCTCCAAAGTGCCATGCGTCTTTTTTTAGTTCAGCGTCACCATCTGACTCGATAGCCACGTGTCCCACAGTTCACGCACGAAGGCTCTGTTTAGCTCGATCTCGTCTACCCATCTGATCACGCTCGATCAGACGGCTCTCCGTCATCGTCCCTATTGGCTAAAACTCATGAACCGTCCAACTTTAAACCCTAAGATTTCAGCCTAGACTCAACCAAATCACTTTGGGTTTATTCCTACACCTTTATCTACTCAAGACGAGTACATCTATACAATTACATTGCTATGAATTGCAAGTTTTCTTAACAAAGGTCCAAACTAAGCCCAAAATTAGTGAGCTAAACCTTTGCCCAAGAGGTGAGGCCTCAATTGGGTGCTTTTGGAAGCTTCAGTGGAGTCTGACAAACCTTGTGGATGTATTTATTTCCTCTCATGAAGGTTCAAAGTATGAGTTTGATCAAAATGTAGAGCGACCTTGGTCTGAGGATAGATTAGAGGGCTCAACCAAGGGGGATTTTGATGGGGATCTTCCTCTCTTGCTCTGATAAGCTCAAGAGAAAATCAATTTGGGGTTTGGGGGAGTTTTTAGGAAGGCCAAATTTTTCCCTGATTTTGAGCTCCAAAATTGAGTTCAAGTGATGAGGAAGATGGCCTGAGAATGGTTACATTGGGGTTGTGTGGTCTTGGAGGAGCTCTGGAAATAGTTTAAACAAAGTTCCCTCAAGAAAATTTTTCTGGTCCCCTTTTAGCCATGGAAGAGGGGTTTAAGTAAAACAACTTAGGGTGGCTGTCATGGCCTTCATTTGGGTGCACTATGGAGCTTAGGTGGAGGGCTTCAAGATGCTAAACACCAATCAAAGCTAGACACATTGGATGGGTGAAATTGGGTTTGAACTTAGGTATGGGGGTCTCAGTTTTGGCTCCTTCGGTGACTATAGTGGTTGGCCATGACAAGGGAGGTGCTTAGGTGGCTAAGAAACCTCAGAGGAATCTGTCACAATAATTAATTTGGGTTGGTGATAGGTTTTGGAAAAGATATCTTTTGCCTAAACAATTTTGGAAAATAATCCCTTAATTTAGAGTACCTTTGGTCCAAGGCTCATCTAAGGTGGGTTAAGTGAGTCTAGCTTGGTCACTAGGATCCAAAAATTGGCTGTAAAATTCTTGCCTTGATCAATTTGACATGGCTAGGTCAGTTTTGGTGCATGGGTCCAATTTGGGTCAAAATGGCCAAATGTTGGGTTTAGGTTAGGCTAGCCATGACTTTGAGCCCATATGATTGATCAACATTGTGTAGATGATTGTTATGAAGGTTTCTAATGAAGTATTGAAGTGATTTTGAGTTAAATTGGAAGCTCAATTTGAAAGATTTTGGGATTTTGGTCAATTTGGACTTGTTGGACTAGACTTCGGTCTAGGTTGGACTAAGGTTGGGTTAAGTCCAAATTTTTGGTTAGAAATGGTCCATAGGAATCTCATGAAGAGTTTTCACCATAAATTAGGTGTCAATTTTGTGGAATTTGGGGACATAGCCAATTTGGGGCAAATTTAAGGATTTTTGGACCTGGATCAAAATTGAGTGCAATTGAGGGTTTATCAGGACCAATTGAGGGTCCAATTTGATTTTTGGGACTGTTATGAAGAGTTTAGGATTCAAATTGGGGTAAATCAAGTAGGCTATGGGTTAAATTAGGTAAGATTAGGTGATAGGATCAAAATTGGGGGTTTGACTTAGATCAAAATTGGGCTCAAAGCATGGGCCAATTAGGCTTGGATTTGGTTAAGTTTGGTCATGTGAAAGATGAATTTGAATTTAGGATTGAAATTGAGGGGAATTAGGGTCAAATTGATGGACATTTGAAATGAATATGGGGAAATTGGGTCTTTAAAGGCAATTTGGGGGTTTTGGTCAAAATGGTTAAATTATCAAAATTGAGTTCAATTGAAGGGTCCAAATGGGTTTTAGAGACATTTGGAGTAATTTTGGAGGTTTAGGGAAAGTTTAGGGTGCCATGGGTAGTTTTGTAATTTTGGTAAATTTGGGGGTATTTTGTAATTTTGGAATTTTTGGGTGATCTTGGGAAACTTGGATAGTTTCAAATGGTTTGAGATGATTTTTGAACAAATTTGTGTATTTTGGATTAATTTGAGGATTTTGACCAAATTTATTGTTTCAAGGGCATTTAGGTAATTTGGGTGGATTTAGGGACAATAGGTCAAGTTGGACATTTTCGTAGAATTGGGGTGCCAACCACCTTATTGAGTCATGGACCAATGAAATCTCTAGTTGTGTCCTCTATGTACTGGTCTTAGCTAAACCCTAGTCTAGGGCTAGTGGGTTTAGGGGACCATCTACATGAGTCTCCTAAAAGATCAAGGGATCAAAGTCAACAATTTGGGTTTAGGGTTTGTGAGTGATTGTGGGTGAAAGTGAGTGTAAGTGAGTGAAATAACTCCAGAACAACACCCAGGGTCAACTCTAAGGTCAAGCAGTCCTATAGAAACTCTCCTTGAGATCCTCCATACTTACCTCACCTACTAAGTGATAGAGGTTATGACCAATATATGGAACTTCAAGTTGAGCAAAGAAGAGTTTAGAGTTTCTAATTGTGAGGATTCCTTTCTAGTTTTCTAAGAATAGTCAACCGGAAAGTCCTATGGCTAGACCTGAGGCAACTAAAGAGGGAAAACTAAACCTCAACCAAAAGTGAGGTCAGCAGGCACAAGTGGTGCCAACCGGTCCGGGATGACCGATCGAGGCACAAGTGGTGCTGATGCAAGCGCAAGTACGAGATACAAGGTGCAAGTACAAATGTGAGATATAAGGTGCAAGTGCAAGCTACAAGGTGCAAGGTGCAAGTGCAAATGCAATGTGCAGAGTGCGATATATGACATGTAATATGTAACATGCAAGACATGCACATGCAAACAATGAGGTGCAAATGCCCACATATGATAGCAAGCCACGCTCGTACTAATAGCCTCACTTGGGAAATCTAGAGCTGACGCACTTGGATTTGAGGCATCGCTGCCTCCAGCTTTGGCATGTTAAAGTGGAGGTTTTCCCCCACTAATTTCTTATAGGGAATCTCTCCACCGTTTGTAGGGCAGACTAGCTACAAAGCTTTTTTTGTGCTACGAACACCCACGATCTTGTAAGATGAACTAGTTATAAAGTTTTTTCCGTCCTCTAAGATCGAACTCAACTAATCGATCCAAGAGGGATTAAGAGTGCCCAAACCATGAGAAATTGGGATTCTGACCCAGCAGGGTAAAGATCTAAGGCTCATGACAAATTGGAGAAACTCAGCTCTACCAAAGGTGTTTGACCACACATAAGAAGTCTTAACCTAAATGCTAGCTCTAGGAAAACCAAAGATCCAGCACACAGGCACGTCGGCGCAAGCACCCCGTGTGGGCGATCGAACCCACATGCCTAGACTCCACTATTCCTAAGGTTGGCTAGGAGGTAGGGGATCTCACCACCGTGAAGGTAGTGGACGTGTTCTCTTTATGTTGAAGGAGAGCCCGCACGTCAAGTCGACCGTGTCCGGTTTGTGCGCTAGTGTACCTCACAACGAATCACATATACGAGCAAGAAATGAGGGCAAGGAGGTTAAGGAGGTGTGCAAAGTACATTTGGTAAATATCATAGTATATGAAAATACAATCAAAATGTACCTTTGAGAGGGGTTGTTCCATGTCGGCAAAAGAGGGGAACCCAGGAGGATGCCGACAGGAAGGAGCGCCGACGGAGGCCTTTCCCTCAAGGTGGAAGACCTTTGCACCTCCTTGAACAATGAGAACGCTCGTTGTTTGGCAACGTCGAAATGCTCTGACAAAGTATCTGGTCATCGGGAAGGTAGGACGGTGAGGTGGAGGAGTTAGCTCTCCGGCGGTGCGCACCGGGAGTGAAAGAAATGCGAAGGACAACCCAAAATTCAATGTTTTCCTCGCTGAATTTCTTTGGTGTAAATGCGACGCCGGTGAATCACAAGGCCATCGTGGCAGAAGAGATTCGGTGAAGGAGGACGCCATGGATCTGGCAGGCTGGAGGCACAATGACCGACGAGGAGGAGGTTGGCGAAGGGTCGCTGGTGAGAAGAAGAGTAATGGGCTGTCTCGTTCGTGAGCAGAGGCCCAGCTAGCTAACTATTTCATAAAAATGAGAGGGAGAGGGAGCTACGGTCGGCGGAGCAGAACTGGTGGTGAGCGGCACCAGAGTGGAGGGAGCTTTAGCGGAAGTGACCTGCGGCGTCATTGTCGTCGACGAAGAGGGGGAGACTGACAGGTGCTTTGTGAGAGAGTCCGGAGGGGGATTAGCCAGTGTTCTCAAGAGGGAAGACTGGAGTTGAGTCTTCGGCCGCCGGTGGGAGCGGCGGTGCTGCGGGATGCCTGCCGAAGGGCAGTCGTCGGCGATGAGTCCCAGCACAGAAGGAGATGCGACTAGGGTTTGCGAATTTTGTGGAAGCTGTGAGGAGGAGTGATCGGGATAAGAGGGAGGTAGCGTGGGTTTTTCTTAAAAAAGATAATATTTTATTATTATTATTTTATTATAATAATAATATCATTATTATTATTTAAGGCCCCATTTCGTGCAGTTTTTGTAGAACGCGCAATCGTGGTGAAATGAACTTTCCCTCTAGGTAAAATTGACTTTACAGATGCACTGGCATGGTCCGCTTCCTTGTTCGGGGTCATCTAGATGATTTTTTTGATGATCATGCCAATTTGAGCTAATTTCACGCGCAACGCGATGAATAATATTCGTCAACCTGTTCGAAGTTGTCTGATGTGCTAAATGCCAACCGACATTCGCCTAGGTGAAAGTCGAAGCCTAGCAGATTAACCTTGGATACATGCCCCTCAACACACGCTGAAAGTTTCTGGGTGGGTGTCTAAACTACTGGATGTTACGGATGAGCCGTAAACTATCCCGAGTCATGCATATGGACACCCTATACTGATGAAATCAAAAATTGATGCCAACAATTACTATAAAATTTAAATAAATTCTCTTAGTCATTTTTAAAGTCAAAATTTTACATCCCTAATATAACTTCATATACATAATCATTTTTCAAATCAAAATCAAATTTTATNAACTAAAATTATATCGACATATATGTCCCTCTTATGTAAAATCAATGTTCCGGATGCGCTCGCACGGACTATTTCTTCACATGTGGTAGTTCAGTTATGTTCACTTACAATCAAATCAAATTATTAAAATTGCAGCATGGCAAATGAAATTATTTTGTCTAATTAGAGCCATTTAATGAGCTAAATGCCAATCAATCCTGGCCAAAGCAATGGCCACAGTTTAGCAGGAAGCTCACGTCAGCAAGTCGCTCAATCTGTGTTGAGAAGTCTTGAATAGTTGTCATGTGAGTCTTTATTTCATTCAAATTTAATTTTGGTGGTGATCAATGAATTTTGTGTAAAATGTGATGTTTATGTGTGTTTTGCAAGCCGTAGCGTTCGTGGCTTTCCATTGAATAAAGGGCTTCCTTAAGGCTTCTAGATCCTATATGAACCCTCTTTTGGCTTCACCATGTTGGTCTTAGCCATCCCAACAAAAGGTTGAGGGATTGGGACCCCACCCATGGAGGCCTCACAAAAGAGCTAAGAGGATGTTGGAATTGCTCAAGGGTGGGGCTCATCACTAGTACTCTAGGATAGTCAATAGGTAAGTCCTAAGGCTGGATCATTGGCTCTAAAAAAATAGAAAGAAACACCTTACGAAAATGAGGTAAACACAATATTATTTCATTTTTAGTGATATTGAGAGAATCATGGAAATACTTTTTCTTCTATTTCTCATGTAGTCCCCGGTCATTCTGCTGGAAAAAAAAATCCTATAGCCTTGTTTCTTAGAGGATTCATTTTAGGACTTAAAGAATATTTGATCAACTCTTTCACAAATGAAACTAGTACGCTAGGTCAAGACTTTAGGTGACAACTTCAGCTTCTTCTTCCTAGAAAGATGATCAACTCGATGATGTTTATATTTGAACTACACAAGAGCTATGAAATGCTAACTCTAACAGCTTTTAGGATATCCAACAACTCAATCAGCGAGGAAAATCCTAGGCTGATACATTAAGTTATCTAGTAAATAGTAACATGTCCAAGAGGTGGAGAATAGGTTTCATCAGTTTTAACTGGTAGTTTTATCATCATCTCCTTCGAGGAGTAAAATTTCTTTTGGAATTAAATATAGTCTTCGCTTGTTAAGATTGATATATCCTCCTTAATATCTATGAACTTCCATTGGTTCTCATGGAGGCAAAGTTCACCAGATGTTGGCATCTTAAAGACCACAAAAGATCTTCTCAGAGTATTGCCACAACAAACTAAGTGAACTCTAAAGTGGAGCAAAAATACGCCAAGAGAACTTTGGTTTGGCACAATATAAGAACAAAGTTAACTATGGGGATGACACAATAGTAGGGCAAGTGAATACCAGAAGTGGCATAATAGTAGGACAAAGAAACCTCTTTGGATTAGAAATAGTAGGGTAGGGTTTTAGATTCTAAATGTACCTGCAAGAGCCTACACGAGTCATTCAATTTTATGCAATCAGATATAAGTACTACCTACTCTGCTTGAAAATGTGTGCCTCATATAGTTTCACATGAAAAATAATGTGATTTGTCTGGTTATGCTCAATCACAATCTATGACGCATTTTCTCAGTTGTAGGAGTGTGGGCTAGTTGGTTCTATACCATATGTTAAAAGTTCCTTAGACTAGTGTAGTATCATACATATAACCTGACCTGCCCGCGACCCCGATATCTACCCAATTCTAATGGGCTGCCCCCAACCTAAACTTGGTCCTCGTTCGCTATCCTTTGTTTTGGGCCTTAAAAATTGGCTTAATCACTGACCTGCATCTCCATTGTTTTAGCCGACCACCACCAGACTCTGTTAGTCACCACTGCCCACTATCGAAAACATCAAATTTTCTAAATTTTAAAGAAATTTCACTTAAAACTCATGATTTTTATAAATTTAGAATGAGCAACCAAAATTGAATTAATTTAAAAGGCAAATTATATGCCATCAATAAATTTTCATCACTTCAGATTTTGAGGCTCAATCCAAATCTTGGGGTTTTTCTTGACAAGAAACCTTAAAACTCTTTTAAAGTCATCCAAAGCTCTGACTTTAACAAATTGATCAGCTTGACAAGAAGACTGAATGACAAAAAATCAGCCAACCCGATTAAAATCAATCACAAATAAAGCCATTAAATTAGTTTTGAAATCCTTTGGTGGTTCATTGGAGGGTTGAAATCTGGCATGCTTATAATCAAATTAAGTATCTCAATGCGATGAATCAAATGAGCTGAAGATCACACAATCCTAACTTCATTAAGGCACATCATTGTCCACAAATTTTTTTTCATTCATGGTATTCTCTTTCGGTCATTGGATGGAGTGATCCAAATTCTTTCATTATTTTATGGGAGGAAACTCCTTGACAATATAACTAGAGGCCTATGCCCATCATATAGGGGGGCTAAAATTCCTAGACTTGGAGCTAGACTGAGAACTGAGCAAAGAAGGAGCTAATATCCAACATTGTTTTGGACCGAAAACTAGGTGAGCACTTCTTGCTCATGCAGCTGCCAATCACCGCCAACCACCACTCAACGATCTCTGTTGACCGCCAATCACCGCCCCCTGCTCATTACAACAAAGCATCGTGTGGAACAACAACCTATAACAGAGAGCAATGAAGTGCACTACGGGGTAGTGCATCATCTCGAATGTTGTGTAAGGACATACCTTTAGAACGATGCTTCGATTTCCCGACAACTAATCCTAGTTGTAACAGCTCATGACCATTGTACAATAGGTCCTTCAACATATGAACATTTTACTTTGAGGAACTGTGTAATATTTTCACGGATGTGGGGCATGGGAATGTATGTTCACTCGCCAAAAAATATTGGATCATTCTGACTTTGTAATAGCACGTATTTTTTTTCCTTTTTGAGGTTTCCACTTAATAATTATGGTTTCTCTACATCCCTCTTCTCTTACATGTGTGTGTACTTTCGTGCAAGACTAAAAAGCTAAATAGTTATTTCACCGTAGAGAACCTTCGGACACACAACAAATATAAATGTCTTAGATACTTTATCAACTTATCATAATTTTTATATCAAATATCATCATTTTAAGAAACTTATCTACAGGTTAAAAGCATACTTATAATTTCACATAATTTAAATACATTGCACTAAAAATGTTTATATTTATGAAACTAGCACATCTTTGAATTGCTGAGCAGATGCATTTATGTGTGTCATGCTCAAATCGTCAATAATTTAATAAAATTGAAAAAAAATTGGTTGGACTTCTAACTTAAAATTTAATATTTTTGCTAGAATTTGATAAAATGGATGAAAGAGAGAGTTAGATTCCTAAGTAACAATATTTCATGTGCTTTATGTAAATGCCCCTCTCAAAGAAATAAATAAATATTACAAAACCACCAAATGGCAAAACACAAGAACAAAACATAGCACATCAAAGTTAATTAGGGAATACTCTAAAAATGAAAAATCCTATAACTGCCAGACATATTTTATGAATTTGGAAATAGTAAAGCAATCACCGCCGTTAAATAATTGATCAACGATTAAGCTAAAATATTTTTTTTTAATTTTATTCATCAAATTTCAACTTTGATATAGAAAAGCTCATACAAACGCCAAGTATTTGGTGTGCTTCTGTCAGTACTAGTTGTAGTTTGCCAATATTATTCTTTTTCAATTGTTTTTTCTATTTTATAGATAATATTATAATTAAAAAAATTAAAAAATCCATGCTCTTAGTGAATTAATTAAGATAATATTTGGAAGGAAGAAGAGAAAGATTAATTTTATAAACATCTAAAGAAATATTCACAATTTAGCACAATTGCTATGTCATTAAAAAATTTATCTAATCATCATATTTTTGAATCATAAAGCACTTAAAGTATTTCAGCCAAAAAATACGAATAAACTATTTTTTTTGGCAAAACTATTTGTCTGATTAGACGAGGCAAATCAAATTAATGGTATGTAGCTAAACTCAAACATTATCAGTATAATTAAAAATTGCTTAAGTTTTTTGAAGCGCCAAAATGCTATCATCAAAGATTAAAATTATTAGACTGATTTGGTCAATATTATTCTTCAACGTATTTGGTACTTGTCCGCCATCTGTGTCAATTGTTTTATAATCAAATTTCATTAATGTAGTATAAAATAGCTTTAAATGGTCATTAAAATAGCCAATCATTTGGCATTATCATCAATATTTATATTGGAGTTTGTTTGAAACATAACTTCTTCCTTGCAACCTCAAATTTTAGGTTCAATTCAATTTTGACTTACATGTCAAAATTTAGAATGTATTTCAATGTTATTAGATTTGCAATAACAATTTTGATTGATTGACCTCGCATTGCGTCAATCTAAATGCAAATTCAACAATTTTGAAATTTAACATCATAAAAAAAATGTCGGAATGACCTCAGCAATTACTTTTGTTAGTTGATAGAAACGTTGTTACTCATTATCATAAAAACATGATCATTCCATGTTTATTTAATAGAATAGTTCTTTAATATAGTAATTTTGAGGATCTAAGACGCTTTGATAATTAATATCATTTTTAAATATGAGATTTTGTCGCATTTTTCGGTAAGTGCCGGCTGCCCTGCTGCCCTGCTGCCAAGTGTGTGAGAGTTTGAAGTGTGTTAGATAAGACCTTCTCTAAGAGTTGTAAGAGGAGAGGAAAAGTCAAATATTTCTTCTTCATTACATTTTTAAGAGAAAATTGAGTGTTATTGTAAAGAGAAAAAGTGATTCAAAAGAGCTCTAAGGGATTTGCATTGGGGAGGAGATGAGATAAGTTGTTTTACTCTTTTTTTTTTTTATTTTGTAAACTTATTCTTTTATATAAAATTCATCTTTTGTTGTATCTTTCTCATGAATTTTGAATAGATTTTCTTTATCCTTCTTCCTACGCAAAGATATAGTCATGTGATGAATCATGATTGTTGTGCAATTTTTTAATTTGAAAATTGTGATGATTCAAACTTTGAACTTAATTTACTTTTCGATCTAACCAAATGAAATGTCAAAATTTTTTGTGCAACATATGATCCGAGAGGGCTTTGCTTTCTACAACAAAGCAAGAATCACGTTTGATTTCATGAATAAGAAAGTAATCCATGAGGTTGAGTGCAAATAAATCGAGAAATATTCATTGATGGGCATAAAATTGGAGATTTTAGGGTGATAGAATAAAATCTCAAATTTGGCGAAAGCATTCGGAAACTAAAGAGAGATGTTAACTCTCAGGCGACGGGAATGCGGGAATTTTGGAGTGTAAGTCCGTATCTTCCCAACCTACCACAGATTTAGGGACCTAACACTGGATTAGCCAATATTCTTTGTCTCTTATAAAATGGATAAGGAATATAAATGCTCTTATTCGACACAATACAATTTTCTACAATTTGATAATTCACTAACTATAACCTCCTTGTAAGGGGAAAGATACTTTCTTAAATTTGTCTTGTGGGATCAATACTCAGGAATTGATTAGAGCCCTTTTTTATTTGAGCGATATGTATATTTGCGTTTGCAACCTAATGACGATTTGAAATTGAAAGTACACCGTAATTCAATAGGAGTGGTAGATTTGAATAATTTAAAAGAAAAACTGACTATACTGAAGTAAATTTTATTGTGATTGATCTGCATATTTCCTAGCACAGTTGTCGTGTGTTGTGGTGTTGAAAAATATTGATAGCACATACAAATTCTTGCATCAACGTACGGCGCGGCGAATGAAATTTTGTAGTCCAACCAGAGTCGTTTACCGAGGCAAAAGCTGATCGATCTTTGCCCAAGTAATGACTAGAGTTTAGCAGAATGCTCATGGCAGTGAGTCGCTCAATCCATTCTAAAAAGTCTCGAATACAAGTCATAAGAGTCATTATTTTGTTCTAATTTAATTTACTATCAACCAATGAATTGTGTGTAAATTGTGGTGTTTATGTGTGTTTTGTAAGTCATAGTGTTCGTAGGTTTCCTTAAAGCTTCTAGATCCTATAAGAACCCCCTTTGACTTTCATGATGTTGGTATTAGCCATCACAACCAAAGGTTGAGGGCTTCGAACCACCCATGCGAGGCCTCAAAAAAGAGCTAAGAGATGGTTATAATTGCTAAGGGATGGAGCCTGTCACTAGTTCTCTAGGATAGTCAATAGAAAAGTGTTAAGGCTAGATCGTAAGCTCCAAAAAGAGGAATGGAAAGACCTAACAAAAATGCGGTCAACACCATATTATTTCATTTTTAGTGATATGGAGAGAGATATGGAACTACTTCTTCTTCTATTTCTCATGAAGTCCTAAATCATTATGGAAGAAAAAAAAATTATCTAGACAAGTTTCTTACAGGAATCAATTTTAGATATTTCAATGCCTTTCTCTTATATTCAGTCAAATCTTTCACAAATGAATCCACTCAACTAGGCTAAGAATTTTGGCAAAAACTTCAACTTCTGCTTCCTGAAAAAGATGATCATCCCAATGATGTTTATTTTTTTCCTACATAAGAGAGCTATGAAATGCTAACTCTGACAGCTTTTAGGATGTACAACAACTCAATCACTGAGGGAAATCCTACGCTAATTCGGTATGTTATCTAGTAAATAGTAATATATTCTAGAGGAGGAGAGTTCAAGATAGTTGTTTCACCACCATGCCTTTGAGGAGTGAAATTTCTTTCGGAATAAAATATAATCATATTTTGTTAGGATTGATATAAGCTCATCATTATTTATGAATTTCCACTAGTTCTCAGGGTGGCAAAGTTCACAAGATTTTTGCATCTCAAATAACAGAAAAAATCTCCTTAGAGTTGTGCCACAACAGATTAAGAGAACTATAAATTGGAGTAACAATAAAAGAAGAGAACATTGGGTTGGCACAATATAAGGGCAAAGTGAACTTTGGGGATGACACTAAAGCAGGGTAAGTGATTACCAAAAATGGCATAATAGTAGAAACCTATTTGGATTAGAAACCCTAGGGCAGGGTTTCATATTCAAAACTTTTATGCAAGAACCAATACTAGTCATCTAATTTTATGCAATAAGATATAAGTACCTCCTTAGTTGCTTGAAAATGTGTGGCTCATGTTGTTTCACATGAAAAACTATCTGATCTTCACGGTTATGCTCAAGCACACTCTATGATGCAATTTCTCATGGGTAGGATTGTATGCTAGTTGAGTGTATAGCATCTCATAAAAGTTCCTTGTACTAGTGTGGTGTCATACATTTCACTTGATCCGACCTCGAACTCGGTCCCAACCTTAATCGAATGGGTTGTTGCCAACCTAAACTAGGTAACCCATATGTTATCAATAAATTTTTATCATTTGAAGTTATTTTGGAGGCTCCATACAAATTTTTAGATCTTTCAAACTCATTTAAAATCATCCAAACCTATGATTTTAACAAACTAGTCAGCTTGACCAGAAGGACTCAATGGGAGAAAAATAACCCAATCTGAGTAAAATTAATCAAAGGTAAAGCCATTAATTAGTTTTGAAATCCTTAGATGGTTAATTGGAGGGATGAAGTAGGAAAATGTTATAATCAAATTAACTATCTCGATGCTATGTGATGTGCCCCTAGTGTGTGCTATTTTTCTGCGTATTTTATGTCAATTTAAATTCCCTGTAATAGTGTCAAAAACTTGACCTATCCCAAAATTACGCAGTAATTTAACTTTCAAACATATGGCCAAAACTTTGACCCAATTTATATTAAGTAGTTAAAATCAAAATGTTATAAAATATATAAAATAGTTCACACATTAGTGTTTTACGCAAGTGCACGTATCACTTCAAGTAATATAGGGCTTTCCTAAAAACCCCCAATATCGATCCCACGAAGAAGTGAGGGAAGAGGTCCTTAGTCAAATTCTAGTCTACTAGTATTAGTCCTTCGATTGGAAGATCAGTTTAAGTGATTTTTCTAACAAGTACTCCTAAATAAAAGTCTTAAGTTTAAAATAACTAATAACTATTACTAAATAAAAATATTAATTCTAAAGATAACCCTTGCTGGAAGAATTGGTTTGGAGAATTTTGAGATGTTAAAAACTATTGTTTTTATGTAGTGATTTGGATAACGTAAAGGAATGAAATACATTAAATATTGTATGTGCGAAATAGGAGCACTTTTAATTCTCTACCCTTAGTCAAGTGTTATAGAGAATCGTTTGCTAATCTTAGGTTTAGTCTCTAAATCTGTGGTTAGGCTAAGAGAAAAATGGATCTCAATTCAGAGCTCTCACTTCCCTTACTCTGAAGTTTAACTATCGCTTTAATTCTTAAACACTAAGACCAAATTGGGGATTTTAGTCCGTCACCCTAGAATCTACAATTCCTCGCCCAATAATATATATATTTCTCTATTTATTTGCATTCAACCCCATGAACTTCATCAATCATGGAATTTTAATGTGGTTTCACTTTGTTGAGAATTACACCGTCCTCTCGGGTCTTAATGCAATTACAACGAATTAAACACTACCATGGGCCCTTATTGTAATGTAAAGGAAGTGCAAGTAAAAACCATAACATTTAGAATCAAAACTTCTTCTAGCATGCATCCTAATGTCCTAAAGATGAATCCTACTCATTAAAAAAGAAAAGTAAATTAAAAATAATGACATAATCTTCTCATGTCATTCTTTTTAATAAAAAGAAAGAGTAAGAAAGATACATCACAAAGCACAAAGAAAACACAACGAAAAACTTGATTACGTCAAAGCAAATCCATGAGATAAGAGTTTATAAAATCATAAGATAATGAAGAGCAAAACACTTAGCCTTTTCTCCTTGAAACAAAAATGAAAATCTTTCTCACAAAGTCTCCCGCTGATCCATGCAATGCTAGTACATCTCCTTACAGATTCTCTCAAAATCCCTTCTCTAATCTCTCCAAAAAGGTAGAAACCTACATTTCTACTCCAATTCTATGATCTATAAACAATCTTCATATTTTTCTTCTCACACACACCTTTTCTGACAGAAAATCACTCTGTTATAGTGTAAGGGACGAATTTCCCAAGAGATGCCTCAAGCAACCTTCCAAAAAGTAGCCAAATACATTGAATCTCTGCCATAACCACCTAAAGTCACGTCCAAGCTGTCTCGAAAGTTGACGGTGCCATTTTGGGTGCTTTCGGTGCCATCTTTTCGTCATTCTCTGGATTGGGGCGGCTTTGGCACCGGTCTGCAGTAGCTCCACGATTTTGCTCCACTTGGCTCTATTTCACCCCATTTCAGCTGTGTTTCGTTCCTAACAGATAAAACTACAAAATAAGCATGAAAAAAATCTTTCTATAGAGTGTAATATCATTCAAAAATATGTGGGAAGTGTAAAAGAGATCAAACATAGAAAGGCATAACGAAATGTGTCATGACAAAATTTTCTTTCTTGCTCGTTTTTGCTCAAAATTGCACCGTTTTTACTTTTTTCTCTCCAAAACTCTATTTTATGTACCTGAAACCAAACTTATGCAAAATATATTCTTTTAAAGTGTAATATCATTAATAAACATTACAATTGAGCATATAATATATATGAAAAAATTGGTAATTTTTAGGCGTATCAAAATCCCCAAACTTAAATGTTACTTGTCCTCAAGTAACACATTTACTACATAAAAATATGACTTTGGTACAGAGTTTAACTTCTAAATTTGTATAATTTGGTCTACTAAATATAATAGCACAACTTAAGAAAAAGGTTTACCAACTTAAGGCAAAACTAAAAGTGTAAGAATACTTAGTAGTCAAGTCAAAGATTTCTGGTTCTCTATTCATTTCAAGAAGAATTGCAATTTCTCATATTAAAGTTAGTTAGAATATACATATAAAATTAACTTCATGAGATCTTTGTTATTAAGGTTGCTAATAGTTAAATACAAGTGAAAATGTAATAAAGCCTTCTTCCTCAAGTTGATTCAAGTGAAGCCAATTTTTTATTAGGCATCTTCTCAAGCTTTTCCTCACATAATTTTCTTTTCTTTTTCTTTTTCTTTTTCTTTTCTTTTGCTTTTAGCTCTTCTTTTTCTTTTCTTTCAGGATCATTTTCATTCCTTTCTCTTTTTTTTTTCATGTCAAGATTACTCTATCTGGATAACCTTTAATGATTTTGAGCTTCACTATCCTCTTCTTAAAGTTAAAAACTTTTCACATTCATTCAATTTATAAATTCATATTAGATTTGAAGATTTTTCATAAAATCTTATTTTTTTTTCTTACATGAATCTCTAAGATTTTTAATACTTCAAAAATACAATCTCCTTTACTTTAAATAGGAAAAGCATAGTCTTACCCTTTCATACCAAACATCTTAACTCTAGAATTAACATTCTTTATTGAAAACTTTTACTTAAGTCTACTATATATTTAGAAACACAAATATAGTTATCTAAAGTTAACCTCTAATACTGAAGGTCATGTCAAACTAAATTTTAAAAATATAGTTAATTAAGGACAAATAAAATTTAGCTTCTTTCTTTTAAAAGAAATTTTTCTTCCCCCCAAACTTGAATTTTAAAATATTTTGCAATTAATTCCATAAAATGTAGCAGGAAGAAAAAGTAAAATTTGAATCTACTTATTACTGCAACATCCTATCAAATTCATATACATTCATAATCTGGATAAAATGACTGCAGGTGAAACTAAATCTAGCCTAAAATATGCTTACAATAATATTAAACTAAAAGGAAGTACACTCACTTTAAAATTTTATTTTTCCTCCTACCCCTAAACTTAATTTTTAACATATATAGCATTTAGTACAGAAGATATAAGTAGGAAGAAAAACATTTTAGAAATCTATGTACCAAAAATGTTTATCAAAAACATCTATAATTATTTATCACGATAGAAAACATTTATTAGAAATTAAATCTAAACTAAACATGTTTGATAAAATTGAAAGAAAGGTCTAACAAGCAGAACAGGTATTGTCATATGAATATATATATATATATATATATATATATATATATATATATATATATATATATATATATATATANCGCAATGTCAAAAGTAACTTCTTGTTTGTTAACTCTCATAGTTAAGTCTCCCTTTTGAACATCTATCATAGCTTTTCGAGTAGCTAAAAATAGTCTCCCTAAAATTATAGGTATTTCTTTATCTTCCTCCATATCTAAAACAGCGAAATCCACACGAAAGATAAACTTATCAACTTTAACTAATACATCTTCTATAACTCCCTTAGGATATGTAACTGAATGATTCACTAACTGAAGAGTTACAGAAGTAGGTGAGACTTCTCCTAATACTAATCTTTTGAAGATTGATAGAGGCATAAGATTAATGCTGGCTCCCAAATCACATAAAGCTCTTCTATAAAATTTTTCACCGATAGCATATGGTATAGTGAAACTACCAGGATTTTTTTAATTTTTCAGGAAGATTTTTCTGAATAATTGCACTACACTCTTCTCTAAGTGTACAGTTTTGTTATCTTTGAACTTCCTTTTCTTGTTCAGAATATCTTTCATAAATTTCACATAATTGGGCATCTACTCTAAAGCTTCTACGAAGGGAATCTCTTGTTCAGAATATTTTTCATAAATTTAACATAATTGGACATTTGCTCTAAAGCTTCTACGAAGGGAATATTTACCGTTAACTTCTTAAGAATTTCTAAGNCGTGAACTTCCATTTCTTGTTCAGAATATCTTTCATAAATTTCACATAATTGGGCATTTGCTCTAAGGAGAACTTCCTCTTCTTGTTCAGAATATCTTTCATAAACTTCACATAATTGGGCATTTGCTCTCAAAATATCTTTCATAAATTTCACATAATTAGGCATTTGCTCTAAAGCTTCTACGAAGGGAATATCAGTATATCTTTCATAAATTTCACATAATTGGGCATTTGCTCTAAAGCTTCTACGAAGGGAATATTTACTGTTAACTTCTTAAGAATTTTTAAAAATTTGGAAAATTGTTTATTCTGTTTATGTTGCTTCATCGTTAATTTCTTAAGAATTTCTATAAACTTGGAAAATTGTTTAACCTTTTTGTGTTGCTTCAATCTTTTAGGAAACGGTGGTGGAGGTTTCTCCAGTTAACTTCTTAAGAATTTCAAAAAACTTGGAAAATTGTTTATTTTGTTTGTGTTGCTTCAATCTTTNCTTTTATAAATTTCACATAGATGGGCATCTGCTCTAAAGCTTTTACGAAGGGAATATGCACTGTTAACTTCTTAAGAATTTCTAAAAATTTTGAAAATTGTTTATTCTATTTATGTTGCTTCAATCTTTGTGGAGACGGTGGTGGAGGTTTTTCCACAGTAATTTTCATTGGTGTAAATGAATACTCTAAATTTGGGTATTCATGATCCTTTTCTTTTTTGGTATTCACTTTTTCTTTTTCAGTTTCTATTTCTTGTTGCACTCTTGTCTCCAATTCTGTTTCACTTCGTAATTAAATCGCCTTGATTTGCTCTTTTCCTTGATCTTTAGGATTTGGTTTCACAGTACTTGAAAAAGTTCCTAATGTTCGGTTACTAAACGCAGTAGCGATATGCCTTAATTGGTTCTCAATATTTTTAATAGCAGTTCTTTGATGTTGTAATTAATTTCCTTGAATCTGTAATTGATTTCTTTGATTCTGTAATTGTTGACCCATGTTTAATATCAGCTTTTCCATAGATAACTTCTTCTCCTATTTGAGTATTCATGTTAAATCCTTGAGGATAAGAAGGTCTATAGTTAATATTTCCTTGGTTGGATGAATGTCCTAATGGGTTTATTGAGTTGTTTGCATATTGTTGATTTGTAGAAGAATTGTTATTCCAATTAAAATTTAGATGATTCTTCCAACCTGGGGTTTGAATATGGGTTGTTGGGTCTATTTTTAGCATTTAAGGTTTCATATGAAGGTGGAACATCCACAAATTGCCCAGATGAATTTTCTTCTTTCATAGGAGGTGTTGAAGAATAATTCATTCCATAATGATCTAATTTCTTTGATATTGCAACAATCTGCAAAGCTAACAATTGCATCAAAATCATGAATACTAGCTACTCTTTTAGGATTTACCCGCTCAGAGGGTCATTGAAAATTATTGGTAGTCATTTCTTCTATTAATGAATAAGTCTCATCAAAAGGTTTTGACAATAAAGAACCACCAGCCGCAACATCTATAATCGATCTAAGAGATCCCACTAATCCATTATAAATGTTTGAATTATCAACTAATCTGGTAATGAATGATGTGGGCACTTCCTAAGAAGATCTTTAAATCTCTGAATTTAATAACAATCTGGTAACGAATGATGAGGGCATTTCCTAAGAAGATTTTTAAATCTCTCCCAAGCTTCGCAGCATCTATAATCGATCTAAGAGATCCCACTAATCCATTATAAAAAGTTTGAATTAACCATATCTATAATCGATCTAAGTGATCCCACTAATCCATTATAAAAAGTTTGAATTATCAACCAATCTATAATCGATCTAAGAGATCCACTAATCCATTGTAAAAAGTTTAAATTATCAACCAATCTGGGACAAATGATGAGGGCACTTCCTAAAAAGATCTTTAAATCTTTCCCAAGCTTCATATATCGACTCTCGAACGAGGGCATTTTCTAAGAAGATCTTTAAATCTCGCCTAAGCTTCATATATTGACTCTTAATCAATCTGACAGAATGATGTTATGTCATTTCTTAGTTTAGCAGTCTTGGATGGAGGGAAGGTGATCTCGTATGGATTAGGTTGGAAAAGGAGAGATTTCATGCAGGATCATTTGGGAAGCTTGAATTGAGAGAAGATGGGCCTTTTAGAGTATTTCAGAAGTTGAACGACAACGCTTATAAGATCGACCTATCGGGGGACTACAACATTTCAGCCATGTTCAACTTTGCCGACTTAACATCATACTCTGAAGAGCTTCGAGCTTCGACAAACGAGGTCGAAGCTTTCCTATCCCTTGGAGACTAACGCGGGCGCTGGGATTGGCGCCCAAAATTGGGCGCAAAACAATGCCCTGAAGCGGGGCACTTCAAAACAGTGGGGTAGAAGCCCCGCAAAACCTCGCGAAACCTCGCGAAGCGGAACAAGGTCCAACAACCTCGCGATGGCGGTAGAACACGCGATAGATGGAGGGATCGTGAATTCTCGCGATCCAAGTGAGTTTTACACACCCAATCTTTTCTGAAAAGTGTGTTTTGCATTCTTCTTATCTTTTCCACCCATTTCTTCTTGTGTAGAAGTAGGAGGTTTTAAATAGCTGCCCCCTAGGTGTGTGGGGGACAGCTTACTAGAGTTGTCTTCTAATCTCCTGCTATAAGCAACGACAGGTAGTGCTTTGGCTGCATCTTGCTCTGAGGTGGTGTTGAAAACTTCAAATTCCTTCTGCTTCTCACCGATCCCTTTTGCCTACCACTCCACTGGCCACTTACCTCCCCAACATTCCTCCACCACTCTATCACCACTCCTATTTCCTTGACGATCTTTCCTTTTAATCTACCTACAACTAACCAATCCACCCCTACAGCTAACCACACAGCTTTTCGCTATCGCCTTCGAATCTCTTCCTATACCTCGAGCTAGGGATTTGTCTATTATTGTATTTCCCTTTTGTTGAGTCGTGTTGTGCTACTAATTTTATATTAATAAAAGTTTACTTTTTGCATTACGCTATATCCCAACTTGTTCCGGTATCACTCACTTCTCCGCTTCCTTCTTGTCACATGCAACCCTCGATGCTTCTTTTTCCATTCGCTCGGGCTCGGCATCAACTTCCTACAAGAGCGTAGAAATCCTGGTAAGATAAGTAGACAACCTCCCTACTTCCACTTCTTCCTTCTTCCTTCTTCCCTCCTTCTTTACTGATCAGCTAGGGCACACATAATGCTTCTTTTCTTCGCTGTGTTTCAATCTCTCGCTCTTTCCATTTCTTATGGTTCAAATGGGGCATGTGACTCTTAAAGACGAAACTATCTGACAATTATACCAAACCCTTGCTGCCGTTTCAAAATTTCCTCTCTTTTATTATTAGTATTTTTATATAAAACTCAGTTATCACAGGCTCTTAGGCTTATTGGCTTAGTGGGAACTTGACTCGGTCCTTAAACTTGCTGAGCCAACTTGGGCATTGGTTTTATCGAACTAGTAAAAGAGCATTTTTGTCAGATTAATTGAATCATAATAAGTATAAGCTCACTAATATTGCCCTTAAACTGATTAAACTGATAAAATGGAGTCGGTTTGCTCTTTAGACTTGCTGAACCATCTTACATATTATGTCAATCTTGCTATTTTAGCTTTTTGAATTGTCTATATAGCTCAGTTATCAGACTTAGAACTAAGTGTGTTGTTTTGACTCTTAGGCTTGTTGAATTGGTAAGAAGATAAAATGGTTGTTTGGACTGATGCCAGAGTTAACCTAAACCACAAATAAAATAGAAAATATTATTTCTGAATTTCAATGGTTACAACCACGACTCTTGAAAACAGAAAATAACGTTAATAAACATAATGACACTAGGTCATAATAACAAAAGACACAAATATAGACTTCAACTGGGACTACGTCAGCAGCTAGATTTGAGGTAAGGGATGTGGTAGCTGCTGGACTAAAGAGGGCAGGTTGCTGGGAAGGTTGTGGAAGGTGGCAGCGGGGATGTTGGGGAGGAAGGACTATGGGAGGCTTGTGGCAATGGTAAGGAGAGGTTATAGGTAGTAGCAATGGAGAGGGCAGGGAATTATAGCAGTGGCGAGGGGATCTGGAAGTGGTCACAGCAATGGAAGTGAGCGAAGAGGTGTTGTTAAGTAGATGGGAGAACTGGAAGTGGGCGGTAGCGCAGGGAGGATGTGTGGGGGAGGGGGTGTCTAGCGGCTAGGGAAAAGGGAACATAAGGATTGGAGAAGGGGTTTAAGGAAGATACAACACCATCTTGGAGTAGGATACAGTCGGAGCACCATCATTTTCTCGGATACAACCTAGAATAGGGAGAACAGCTCCACAATGGAATCTGAAATCAACACAGCAAAAAACTAAACCCTAAATCCAAAAATCAACAATTTAAAGACTCCTACAAGGGAAAAATAGAAAAGAAAAGCTCCCATAAGAAAATCACAGAAAATGAAGATGGGAGAAGTGGTTGGCTCAGCCGATTAGCTTGTTCCCGCTCTCATGCGGGAAAAATGCCGCAAACATGTCAATCTCCCAGGGTTCGGGGAGCTTCGACCTTATTTGTCTACCTTCAATCTTAGTGACACCTGGATCCCACTGTCGGTTGTATTATCTCCCAAAGCAACAAAGGAGTATACTCCACTTCTGATCATGTCTCCATATCAATCCGCTCTTCTGAGACTGTTGCTCGCATCGGTTCTGTTGAATCTTCCCAGAGTAACCCACGTCGGTTCAGTCTGGTGTGCAATGAGTAGCATGAACCTTCTTGCACAACTTTAAGTGCTCTGGTAGGTCGATCAAATAAACATTGTCGTTCTATAGCACATTATGATAAAATATGTCTCTGTATACTTTTGGCACACCCTGTGCTGGAACTATAGATAGATTAGTAATTTCACCATTCATGTATTGAGCCATCCCAATTGTAACTTGCTTCTCATACTCCTTGTATTCAGCTGAGTGCAGCTGATGAGTTGGGATGTGAGGAGAAATCAACTCTGGTGAAATTTATGACATGTTACACCCGTCTCACTAGCACCCACTCAGGAGAGACAATTTCTTCAATGATAGGGCCTGAATCCTATTAATGAACTTTCGTCCCCATCAAGCTCCTAGGGCCCATAAAAAGATTGGGTTCATCTTTCCTATCTGGACATTTGACCTGTATCCCATGCGAAATTGAAAATAACCTCTGAATAACTCCATGTGATATACCTGACACAAAATGACCCTACTTCTGAGATGTCTCATATCTGTGGTGGCTCTGTATTCCTTGTCGTCTCCTCCAGCGCACGACTCTTTTGGGCATCCAAGGTTAGTCTTGTTGGAGGTATTCTCAATGCCTACAAGATGCGAGCTCGAGGCACTCTCATCTCTTACTCAAACAGCCAATCCATTACATCAGAGTCACTAACTTCTAGAATAGCTACTGTTACCTCAGCTAGAATCTCTATCCTAGAGTCAACTTGAATTGGTGGCATCTCTTCATAGTTGGTTGCAAGTGGAGAATCTTCTTTGAAGTCGTCATTTTCTCTCGAATCAACTGTGTCATTTGCTTAATTTTTCAACAACACCATGCTTAGTGAAACAAATCACCCCCTAGTTGTGCATTCAGATTTAACATGCTTGAATTAATGGCACTTGCAACTCTTCCTGGCTGCGACAGATTTAGGGATATATATCGGTTTCACATGTTTACCACTCAAAATCAGCCTTTCCTCTGACGGGATCGCCTTAGGTGTTCCCCTGGGCATACGTGGGCTATAAGATTATGAGGTTGAACACTGACTGTAAGATGTAGGGTTCGCTCGGTGATGCGATCTCTCCACTTCTGAAGCTAGATTTCGCACCATCTATCTATAGTAAAGCTGGTAGGATCTAATACTGCATTTCCCACTTCATTTTCAAATTCCTTTGTTCTTCATAGATGGTATTCTCTCTCTACCTATGATACCAGATTCTCAAGTGTTGTGCTCTTTCTTCTTCACCACTGAAAATCTCTCTACGAAAGGGGTTGAAATATTATCCTTTTTCTCCTCTTCGGCTTTCTCTGTCACCATCAAGTGTAAGTCCCTCATGGATGTCATCCTCATTGTCTGTCACTCTCTGTTAATGTCGGCGGATCTCCCGTTGTATCTCTTCCCGGGTAGGCTCAGGTATGTTTCTTTTTGGTGGCATCACTAAGATTTAGGTTTGGGAGGTGAAAGAGGGGGTGTGAGACTCATGGAAGGTGTAGGAAACTAATGTGGAGTTGCTGATTTTTAAAATCAGTAGAGGGGGAAACTGAGTTTAGGCTAATATGAGGCTATGGTTTGGGAACAAGAAAGAAAAAATTTTGTGGGGGAGGTGGATTGGGTAGGTGTGGATGCTAGGAAACCCTAGGATAGGACTAAAGTTAACCTGACTCTGACACCAAATGATACTGGGGTTAACCCAAACCACAAATAAATTGAAAAAAATTATTGTTGAATTTCAACGGTTACAACCACGACTCTTGAAATCAGGAAATAACAACTAAAAACGTAATAACGCTAGACCTTGACTACAAAGGCACACAAACATATACTCCGACTAGGGCCACGACAGCAATTAGATTTGAGTGGAGGGTTGTGGTAGCTGTTGGACTCAAGGGGGTGGGCTGTTGTAGTGTTTGGGGAGGGTTATGGAAGGTGGCAGTAGGTATCCTCGGGAGGAAGTACTGTGGGAGGCTTGTGGCAATGGTAGAGAGAGGTTATATGCAGTGGCAGTGGAGAGGGCATGGAGTTGTGGTAATGGGGAGGGGATTTGGAAGGGTCCACAAGAGTGGAAGTGAGGGGAGAGAGGTGCTCATATAGGTTATTTGCACGATCGGATATCATGTGAATGTAAGTCATAAATTCTAAAATAAATTGCAGGATTAAACATTAGATAACATCATCTCAAAGACATAAAACCAAATAATATGATAGTTGGGAGGTCACCGAGGTTCTCCTCAGATTCGTGATATCCCCTACTTTTCATTTTTTTGGATTTCTTAAAATAAATATTCTTATTTGAACCATTCTCATTTGACTTTCCCGTGTCCAATCTTGGAAACCCAAATTTAAAATTTTGAAGGCAAAAAAGCCACTGATCTTAATCGAGAGTTTTTTCTAATTGACTCCGATCGTTTAAGATGCAATTAACTATAAGGGTTTGCCTCTATAGGGATCTTAGAACCCAGGTAGAATAAACATTATCTAATTCTTATATTAGGTAGGGAAACTTATCGGTCATACATAAAATGTTTCGTAGGTCAAATGGATGTCACAATATTCTTTAGTTTGGGTGGTTGAGCCTACTACAAGTGATATGTCTATCCTTTGGGATAGTGCATTACTCGTGGTATCGCGCTCGGCCGTCCAAGCCATCCAATATTTGAGACTCGTTTAATCTCATATATTTTCAAAATTAAACTATTACTTACAAAATCAAAAAAATCATATATTTATATTAAAACTATTTTTATATTTACAAAAAAATCATCCCTTGTCCAAAATAACGGCCGACGGCGCTCGGTACAGTTAGGGCCTGGATTGATGCCTATGCCAGCAATTGAACTGACTTGTTAGTTCCCGCTCCCATGGGAGAAAAATGCTGCACCCGATGTCATGGACTTAATAAACCTTCATATATGTCAACCTGGCTACTGGAGATTGTTTAATTGACATAGTTGTCCAACCCTTATTAAGGGCCCGTTTGGGGGGGGCTTATTGAGGTGCGACGACATTTTGAGAACGCTGTCGTACTGTTTGGATTTCACATTCATAGAGCGATTTCCTACCACTGTCATATGCGCGTCGTCATTTTGTTAATAGGGGCGATCGCGGGACTATCCCCGCGTCCTGCGTTCGCTGCTCGCGTTAGGGTAATCAATTTCTCCTATGCCCTTGTCGTCTCTGCTCTCCCTCGCCCCCTCCCTCTTTGATCTTTCTGCTCTTCACCCTTGCCGTGATTGTTATCGCATCAAGGAGGTATTTCCCTAATGTCCAGCTGCGAAATGGTTTCCTATTATCATTCTCTACGGTTATTTGTTTCTGGATGTGTGTTGGAAGGAATGATTTTTCTTTTTCCCATTCTCTCTTATCATTCTCTGCAATTTCTGTTGTGTAATTATTTGGCATGGGAATGTTGGTTTAGGAGTCATTTGCTTCACCATAAACAAATTTAGGGTTGATTTTTTGTTGCTATATACTGTGCGGCAATGTTTTTCTATTGATCTGGAGGAGGTGGAATAGTGGTATACCAACTGATGAATGTGTCTAATAAACATTGCTTTTTGAAAATGTGGCTGTGAGCAGTTGTGATTGTTATGGTTGTCGATAAATCTGGAAACCATAAAGTCCTCCTCTTTCATTTTTTTGTTAGAAATTTGGGTCCAAAGTGTTGCTGTAAAAGTCCTCTTTCATTTCGTGCTTTTAAGTCCTCTTTCATTACCCATCTGCATGTTTTGGAAGTTTTCGGGGAGATAATGTGATATGGAGTGATTTCAAATGAGTACTGAGAGAAGAAATTGGCTGCAGTTTAGCTGTGAAGTGGAGTGATTTCATTGTTTTGTTATATCTGAATTAGCTGCAGTTAATGGATCATGTATTTGCTGAAGTAGCTTGATTTGCAGTTTCTGGTTTTATATATATGATGCAGCAGTTTGTATTTTGGTTTCTAGTTACTAGCTGCAGCAGTTTGTATTGGTTGCGGTTCATGGTTCATGTAATGGCTCTGGTATTAGCTGCAAGAGTCAATGGCTCTATTATTAGCTGCAACAGTCAATGGCTCTATTATTGGCTGCGGTTCATGGTTCATGTTGTGGCTCTGTTATTAGCTTAGCTTTCTGTTTTGATGCTGCAGTTTCTATTTTTTATTTTGTTGCTGCAGTTTGATCTGCATAACATTTGTGTATGGCTATGTTATTAGCTGCAGCAATTCAAGATTTATGTTTTCGATAGAGCAGTTTGTATAGGGGTTTTTGGTTATAGTTGTACTACCTGCAGCAGCTTGTATTTGAGTTTCGGTTTAGGGATTTTGTGCAACAGTTTCATCTGTTATTGTTGCAGTAGTTTCATAGTTATGCATCCTACACAATTTCGTAATGAAACATTCGTGGCTTTCCTTTTATGGATGTAGGTCATTGATCGAACCACATAATTCTATCGTGCACTTGTATTTCTGTTTTGATTTGTTAATTGCAATGCTGTGGAGGTTATTTGCTTTAGTTACTGTTTAGCTTCTACTTTTGTGATGGAATTTGCAGCATTTTCTGTGATGCAAACTGCGGCAGTTTCTCTATTTGCTGCAGTTTGATTAGTTGCTCTTTTTGATTGGCAGCAGTTTGATTGGTTGTAGTTTGATTAGCTGCAGCATTTTGATTCATTGCATGGAATTAGCATTCTCGTTGCAGCAGCTTGTGACATGGCTTGTAATGGCTTGTAATTGCTACAGCAGTAAATTCATATGTAATAGCTACAGTTGATTACCTACAGTTTTTGTTTTTGGTTCATGTTATAGTGCTATGGAACCTTACACAATTGTTTTATAAAATATTTGTGGCTTTCCTTCTGTAGATGTAAGTCATGGACTGAACCACATAATTTCTTCTGTTCAGTATGGAATTGTGTGATGCTTTCTGGACTTTTGAATTTGGCAATATATTCATAGGATTTCACTATATTTCTTATAATAGTTGTGTTATGCTATTATGTGTGATACTATATTTTGTTTTAACTTTTATGTCTTCATGTATTGAAAGTTTCTTGTTTTAAGTATGTTTATATGGAGTTAGGTTGGAAATGACCCATAATTAGCTTTGTGCTTGTGCAATTATTTTTTAATATTTTTCTTACACATGTTGAGCATAATGCAATTCTTCATATAGTTTCATCATGGCTAAACCAAATGAAGGTGCTCCATCAGTTATGTGGGATAAGGAAGTTACAAATATTTTTTGTAATCTTTGTATCACCGAGATTGAGATCGGAAATAGACCAACCACTTATTTCAACAAGGAAGGTTGGCAGAATATATCTAAAATGTTTAAAGAACTGACCGGAAGAGATTATGACAGACTGAAGTTTAAAAATAAATGGGATCAATTGGAGTGAAAAATCTGGAATGAGCTGAAACGTGGATCCACGGGGTTGGGCTGGGATCCCATTAAACCGATAATTGATGCTCCTGATGGATGGTGAGCCGAGAAATTAGAGGTAAAATAGGCATTATCATTTTGTTTATTCAAAATATTTTTGATTTAGCCAATTATCCCCCTAAACCTCCACTTCAATGTAATGTTACAGGCAATGCCGACAACGAAAAAATACAAGCAGAGCGGGATTGAGTCGGATCTTGAAGTTAAACTTGACATAATGTTCAAGCGGGTTGTGGAAACTGGAATGCATGCGTTTAGCCCTAGTGAGATGGGGTTTGCAAGAATACCAGATGATTTTCCACCAGAGCCGGTGACACTTAATGAAGAAATACATAGTATTAACCAGAGGGAGATGGGGGAGTCAAGCTCACAATCAAATAGGCCCAGGATAGGAAGGAAGAAAGAAAAGGACACTTTTGTGAAAACTTCATTTGACCGACTCATAGATGTTTTTGGAGCTCCATCGCCTGCTCCACTTTCTGACAGCACTATCTTTGATTGTTTTTGAATTTTGTCTACTATCCCTCAAGTAGTTGCGGACAAGCGTTTTCATGCAAGGTGTATGAAAAAACTATAAGATCCAACACGTAGGCAAATATTCATGGTGATGGAACCAGAGTTGCGCCTCGATTATTTGCGTGTTCTTGTGGATGAATGAGTTTTTCTATGTTTTGTTTTGTTGTATTATGTACTCGTGTTATGTAATCACTTGTTATTTGGAGTTATGTTTTCTGTTTTTAAATGTACTTCTATATGATTCTCTGAATGTCTATTAGTAGAGTTATATACATTTTATTGTAAATGGCTGAGTGTTCTCATTTTTTATTTATTGCTCACTCTTTTGATTAGTAATTGTTGAACTAACCGACATTCTTTATTCCTTTAGGATGGATCCGCAACATGAACGTCGTTAGAGAATGACATGGGCTGCAGCTATTGTCATTATAAGTATTACCGATCAAGCAGTGTTCGTATACCTCGTATGACCTCCAGCTTTGTTGGGGATAAATGAGTTGGTGAGATGATTTCTGGACATCCAATTAGGTTCAACAACATATTTCGAATGACTGTACCGATATTTATGGATCTCCTGCAGGAGTTATCCCTGAATCACGGACTCCAAGGTTTTTCGAGAACGACGAGAATGGAGGTATTAACTATAACACTATATATTTTGTCACAGAATGAATCAATTAGAGGTGCTATGGAGAGATTTCAGCATTCATCGGAGACAATAAGTCATATTCAGACACTAGATATCATATTCCTAATTTTGAGAGAGCAAGTGGCACCATTCGTGGTAGGAAATAAATATTTAACAAACGTCACTCTTTACGAGGGGTAATTGAAAGAACGTTTGGGGTTTGGAAGAAGAAATGGGCCATCTTACGTGATATGTCATCATATCCATTTCAATAGCAGGTGCATATTGTGGTGGCAACAATGAGACTTCATAATTTCATCCGACGACATCCTTCACGTTCAGATACGGACTTCAGTATGACTGATAACGATGAGTTGAATGTCTATGAAGAACCTTCAGAAATTTTGATTAGGTCTTCAGTACCTGAGGATGAGAATGACTGTAATGAATTTGAAGTTCATGACGCGGAGGGTGTGATTGAGATGACTGCCCTGAGGGAGTCTATAGCAGATGCTATCTATGGCAGTTAATCAACCAAGTCTTTTTTTTCTTCGTACATTATAGATTCATTTTAATGTGTACTTTTTTTTCTTTTTTTAAGATATGACATTCGATTTTTTTTTTTTTTTTCGCAATTATACCAACATAACTTCTAGGATTTCACTGACAAACAGAATTGTTTTGTGTTACTGTGGACTACCGGCTCCGTTACTTACGTCGCATCAGCCTCATAGCAGTGGGAAACAATTCTACGGTTGTCGCAGGGGTGTTTCAGTTTGTTGCGATTTCTTCTGTTGGGCCGACAGTCTGACATGTTACACTGCTAGCAGTGATGGGAATTCAATGTTTTCCCAGGTTGATAGTGCAGTTGAGGATAGACGTAGTCAGAGTTTGAAATTAACTATTTTAATATTTCTTATTGTAACTGTACTTGTCTTTATCTTTTTATTTTATTTTATTTGATACTCACGAGAATGTGAAAACTGTATGTCATCTTTTGAAAGTAATCTGTGATGATTTTATGTTTCTGCGTTATATGCTTATGTATTACCAATAATCCATTCTGAATAAGTTGCCCCAAACAGGTTTCCCAGACGGGCATAAATTTGTTGGATTATTATATGTGTATATAAACATGAATTCTAGAGTTTGTTTAATTAGTGTAGCTGCTCAACCATTAGGCTTGTGAGTGAAGAGCTTTTGCTTGTTTTTGATTCTGGAGTTAACCTCAAATTCCAACGAAAATGCAATTTTATTTACTGAAATCAAATAGAGAATACAACCAAAGACATTCGAAACTAGGAAATAGCAAAAAACACTACACAAACCCAACTTGGGCTTAGGTCGAGGGTGGTGACGCTGTGGTTTATGGGGAAATAGCAAGTATGGAGGGTTGGATGGTCGGAAGAAGCCATGGTTGGTTGTTGGATGGCTGGAAGGTGGGTGACAGAAGGGTATGGTGAGGTGGCTGCAGCTGGGAAGTGGTTGGCAGGGTGTTGGAAGGGATGGGGAGGCTCATGACAACAAGGTGGCTGGAAGGGGGTGGCGGCAAGGTCGCAGGTGACCGGAAGGGATGGCAGCAAGATGGTAGTGGTTAGGTGGTTGACGGTTGTAGGAAAATAGCGAAAGGGCCGGGTGGTTGAAGCATACACAGTGACAACGACAGCGGAGGGAGGCTGGACTAGTTGGTTTTGCTGAGGGACCGGTCCAGTAGGGAGGCTGGACTGGTCGACTACTATTGAGCTGGATATAC
>JXCR01148271.1:151708-180113 GCA_002079205.1 Phalaenopsis hybrid cultivar
TCAAGCCCTAATTTGAAAATGACGTTTTTAGGAGGAAGGGGATGATGAATAGTGGCGGTTGACCGGTNCTCCTCCTTTTTTTGGTACACAATGAATTGGGCTTACCCATGCACTATCTGAAATAGAATATATAATTCCAGTGTCTAACCATTTCAAAATTTACTTTTTTACTACTTCTTTCATTATAGGGTTTAATCTCCTTTGTGGATCAACTCTTAGTTTTTAGTGTTCATCTAATATAATTCTGTGTATACAGATTGAAGGACTGATTCCTTTAATATCTGCTAAGGTCCAACCAAAAGCTCTCTTATATATTGAAGGATTGATTCCCTTAATATCAGCTAAGGTCCAACCAAAAGCTTTCTTATATCTTTTTAATGTATCTAAAAGTCTTTGCTCTTGCAAATCATTTAATTCTTAAGATATAATAACAGGTAATGTAGATGAGTCGGTATCTATCAGTCTTTGTTCTTGTAAATCATTTAATTCTAAAGATATAATAACAGGTAATGTAGATGAGTCTCCCAAAAATACATACTTCAGGTAGTTAGGTAATGTTTTCAACTCAAGTTCAGGTGGTTTAATAATTGATGAAGATAGATTCTTATCAGCATTCTCTATAATATCCGACATTTCAAATCTTTCCTGAACATAATCTTATTCTTCATTCTCTAATTTTTCCAGAATAATTTCATCATTTTCTTCGAATTGTTCTTCAAAATACTTTTTATCTTCGAAATGTTCTTTAAAATGTTCATTCAGTAGATGTTCAATAATTTGCATGCGAAAACATTCATTATCTCTTTCAAAAGCAGGGTATTTCATAGATTTTGCAATGTTAAAAGTCACTTGTTGATCATTTACTCTCACAATTAATTCTCGTTTTTGAACATCTATCATAGCTTTTCCAGTAGCTAAAAATGGTCTCCCTAAAATAATAGGTATTTCTTTATCTTCCTTCATATCTAAGACAATAAAATCCACCGGAAAGATAAATTTGTCAACTTTTACTAACACGTCTTTTATAACTCCCTTAGGATATGTAACTGATCGGTCTGCTAATTGAAGAGTTACAGAAGTAGGTGAGACTTCTCCTAATCCTAGTCTTTTGAAAATTGATAGAGGCATAAGGTTAATGCTGGCTCCCAAATAAAATAAAGCTATTCTATATAATTTTCAACGATAGCACATGGTATAGTGATGTTGGCTCCCAAGTCACATAAAGCTCTTCCATAAAATTTTTCACATAAGATTAATGCTTGCTCCCAAATCACATAAAGCTCTTCCATAAAATTTTTCACCGATAGCACACGGTATAGTGAAATTACCAGATCTTTTAATTTTTTCAGGAAGCTTTTTCTGAATAATTGCACTACACTCTTCGCTAAGTGCAACAGTTTCANTCATACAAACTTTCACAAAACATAACATCACATTTATATATAAACTCCAAGAGATAAAATAAACGTTCCATAACACACATAAATTAGGTATTTTCTCAACCTCAATACATTAATTCAACGTCACAATCCAAGCCACAACACTCAGAATGCTGAAAACAAAACATCATATGCTTAGTCTCAACTATACAGAGATCTTTAAGCATAATTCTAAAGCAAAGTAAATATAAATTTCAAATCTAAACACACAAACATAAATGCAACATATGAGATCTATTACTCATCGGATTCTGTGCTCGTTTCTCCTCTGAGATCACCCATTGATTGCACATGGACGAAGAGGTTGTAGAAGGGTCGGNCAAGTGCCAGTGTTTTGACACGAGAATCAAAAGTGTTGAAGAAAAACTAACATACCCGTACTCTCACATTTCCCAATCGTCAGTTTCGCGTCAAATACTGGTAAATTTCATTCATTTGGTTTCTCGTTGGGACAAAATTGGAATAGTGGCATACAGGAACATTATCTATCATATATAACTCATTTATCCTTGCAGAAGTGAAAGTAATCCATCTACCTCACACATAAACAACTCTTTGGTTGATTCCATGTAATTTTGCATAAAATTCTTTTACCACAGGAACTATCACGGTGGCAGTAGTGTAGCACAACACTTCCCATCTTCACCGCACTATCGTTTCTTCAATATCCATCGTGGGATTATTCAATCCGAGATTCATGAATCCTCATTCTTTGATTAATCTTTTCTTCATCTGCAACTTGTTGAAGATTCACTGCGCTTCCGCACTAATGAACTTTTGCCGATTGAAAACTCGCATTCTGGGATTATCAAGGGAATTGGACGCTGTAGGAATGAAGTTGACAGAGTTATTCTTCGTTCTTGGGGAGAAAATATGAACTAGAGTTTTAATTTTTAAGTTTAAAAATACTATTCCCGCCCAAAAACCGTCAAAAACCGCTCATCGGACACAAGAAACCGCCTCTCATCGGTCTCGCCGTCGACGGCGTCGATGGCGCCGTCGGCACGCCTATGTATTAATTTTTTCTTAACTCTCGAGAAAAACCAGTTGTCGGCACCCAAGATAAAATTTTCACAGTTTCGCTCTGGTCCAAATGCGTTTCAATTTTTCTTTATGAATCCAATTTTTAAGATGTTTTAAGGGTAAATAAGAGTAGTAGAGCTTNAGTATCAAGTTCAGGTGGTTTAATAATTGATGGAAATAGATTCTTATCAGCATTTCCTGTAATATCCAACATTTCAAATCTTTCCTGAACATAATCTAATTCTTCATTNGGTCACAGTAAATGGCCCTAACCAACGAGTTTTCAATTTCCCAGGGAATAACTTCAACCTTGTATTGTAAAGCAAAACTTCTTGTTTTGGTTTAAAGTTCTTTTGGTTAATCTTTTGAGCATGTCATAACTTTAATTTTTCCTTATAAACTCTGCCATTATCATAAGATTCATTTCTTAATTTGTCCAATTCATTTAATTGAAACAATCTCTTCTTACCATAATCTTTCAAATTATAATTGAATTCTTTAATCGCCCAATATGCTTTATGCTCCAATTCTACTGGTAAGTGACAAGTCTTTCCAAAAATCAGTCTGTAAGGAGTCATTCCAATAGGAGTTTTATAAGAAGTCCTGTAAGCCCATAATGTTGTATCCAATCTAGTGGACCAATCTATTTTACTAGGGTTCACAGTCTTTTCAAGTATTTGTTTAATCTCTCTATTTGAAACTTCTGCTAATCCACTGGTTTGAGGGTGATAAGCAGTAGAGATTCTATAAATAATATTAAATTTTTCTGCCAATCTCTGAATATATTTATTCCTAAAATGGGATCCTCCGTTTAATAATCATCCTAGGCATTCCGTATCTACTGAAAATATTTTTCCTTAAAAATCTTGAAACATAAAATTAAACTTTTCTGCCAATCTCTGAATATATTTATTCCTAAAATGGGATCCTCCGTCAGTGAGAGATTCTATGAATAATATTAAATTTTTCTATCAATCTCTGAATATATTTATTCCTAAAATGGGATCCTCCATCAGTGATAATCATTCGACATTCCGTATCTAGTGAAAATATTTTTCATTAAAAATCTTGAAACACTTTTAGTGTGACAACGAGGTAACATTCCGTATCTAGTGAAAATATTTTTCATTAAAAATCTTGAAACACTTTTAGCGTCACAACATTAAGAATCTCTGAATATATTTATTCCTAAAATGGGATCCTCCATCAGTAATAATCATCCTAGGCATTTGTATCTAGTGAAAATATTTTTCATTAAAAATATTGAAACACTTTTAGCGTCACAATGAGGTAAAGCTTGTGCTTCAATTTAGTGAAAATATTTTTCATTAAAAATCTTGAAACACTTTTAGCGTCACAACGAGGTAAACCTTAACTTATTTCTAAAATGGGATCCTCCATTAGTGATAATCATTCTAGGCATTCCGTATCTAGTGAAACTTTTTTTCCATTAAAAATCTTGAAACAATTTTAGTGCCACAGCGAGGTAAAGCTTGTGCTTCAATCCACTTAGAGATGTAGTCTACTGCAATTAATATATATAAGTTCCCAAATAAAGAAATAAATGGTCCCATAAAATCTAATTTCCAAACATCAAAGATCTCAACCTCCAATATGAAATTTAGATGCATTTCATTTCTTCTAGATATATTGCCTACTCGTTGACATCAATCATAAGTTTTTATATATCTATAAACATCTCTAAATTTAGTAGGCCAATAAAATCCAGCTTTTAAAATTTTATAAGCAGTTTTATCGCTCTCAAAATGTCCTCCAAATTCAGAATCATAACATTTTTGAATAATCAGTTCAGTTTCTTCATAGGGGGCACATCTCCTCATAATCAGATCCTTACATTGTTTATATAAATAAGGCTCATCCCAAAAATATGTGTTCGCATCATGAATGAATTTCCTTTGCTATTGCAATGTCAGCATAGGTGGCAAAATATCACTGTATACCATGGTATTTTCCACTCATTAATATAATAAAGTTGTTCATCACGGAAACTGTCTGTAATTTCGTATTTTCCACACACTAACATTATAAAGCTGTTCATCAGGGAAACTGTCTGTAATTTCATTGTTAACATCAGACAATTCATTGTTTTCTAATCTTGACAAATGATCAGCAATTTTATTATCAGATCCTTTTCTATCAATAACTACAAGATCAAATTTTTGTATCAATAATATCCATCTAATCAACCTTGGTCTGACATCTTTCTTTTGCATCAGATATTTATCAGCTGAGAGATCAGTGTGCAGAACACATTTAGCTTCAATTAAATAAGATCAAAATTTATCTAAAGCATATACAATAGCTAGTAGCTCTTTTTCAGTAACAGTATNAAATTCCAGTGTCTAACCATTTCAAAATTTTTTTTTACTATTTCTTTCATTATAGGGTTTAATCTCCTTTATGGATCAACTCTTGCTTTAGAGTGTTCATCTAATATAATTCTGTGCATACGGATCGAAGGATTGATTCCTTTAATATCTGCTAAGGTCCAACCAAAATCTTTCTTATATCTTTTCAATGTATCTATCAGTCTTTGTTCTTGTAAATCATTTAATTCTGAAGATCAATACCATATAATGTAAACGAGTTTTCTAAAAACACATACTTCAAGTGGTTAGGTAATCTCTTCAACTCAAGTTCAGGTGGTTTAATAATTGATGGAAATAAATTCTTATCAGTATTTTCTGTAATATCCAACATTTCAAATCTTTCCTGAACATAATCTAATTCTTCATTTTCTACTTATCAGCATTTTTTGTAATATCCAACATCTCAAATCTTTCTTGAACATAATCTAATTCTTCATTTTCTAATTTGTTCCAGAATAATTTCATCTCCATCTTCAAATTATTCTTCAAAATACATTTTATCTTTGAAATGTTCTTTAAAATGTTCATTCAGTAGATGCTCAACAATTTCCATGCGAAAACATTCATTATCTCTTTCAATATCAGGGTATTTCATAGATTTCACAATGTTAAAAGTCACTTCTTGATCATTTACTCTTATAGTTAATTCTAATTTTTGAACATCTATCATAGCTTTTCCAGTAGCTAAAAATGGTCTCCCTAAAATAATCAGTATTTCTTTATCTTCCTCCATATCTAAGACAATAAAATCCACCGGAAAGATAAATTATTCAACTTTTACTAACACATCTTCTATAACTCCCATAGGATATGTAATTGATTGGTTTGCTAATTTGAAGAGTTACAGAAGTAGGTGAGACTTCTCCTAATCCTAGTCTTTTGAAAATTGATAGAGGCATAAGGTTAATGCTGGCTCAAATCACATAAAGCTCTTCCATAGAATTTTTCACCGATATCACACGGTATAGTGAAACTAGCAGGATCTTTTATTTTCTCAGGAAGCTTTTTGTGAATAATTGCACTACACTCTTCGCTAAGTGCAATAGTTTCATAATCTAAGAACTTCCTCTTCTTGTTCAGAATATCTTTCATAAACTTCACATAATTGGACATTTGCTCTAAAGCTTCTANTTCTTTTTCAGTTTCTATTTTTTTGTACTCTTGTCTCTAATTCTTTTCCACTTCGTAATTGAATTGCCTTGATTTGTTCTTTTCCTTGATCTTTAGGATTTGGTTCCACAGTACTCGGAAAAGTTCCTAATATTCGGTTACTAAGCACAGTAGCGATATGCCCTAATTGGTTTTCAATATTATACTTGGAAAAGTTCCTATTGTTCGGTTACTAAGTGCAGTAGCGATATGCCCTAATCGGTTCTCAATATTCTTAATAGCAGTTCCTTCATTTTGTAATTGATTTCCTTGAATCTGTAATTGATTTCCTTGATTCTATAATTGTTGACCCATGTTTAATATCGGCTTTTCCATAGATAACTTCTTCTCCTTGATTTGAGTATTATTATTAAATCCTTGAGGATAAGAAGGTCTATAGTTAACATTTCCTTGGTTGGATGAATTTCTTAATGGGTTCACTNGTATCCACTTTCTCTTTTTCAGTTTCTATTTCTTTTTGTACTCTTGTCTCTAATTCTTTTCCACTNTCTTTATTCTGTTTATGTTGCCTCAGCTTTTCAGGAAACGGTGGTGGAGGTTTTTCTACGGTAACTTTCATTGGTGTAAATGGATACTCTAAATGTTTACGTTGCTTCAATCTTTGAGGAAACGGTGGTCGAGGTTTTTCCACAGTAATTTTCATTGGTGTAAATGGATACTCTAAATCTGGGTATTCATGATCTTTTTTTTTTTGGTATCCACTTTCTCTTTTTCAGTTTCTATTTCTTGTTGCACCTTGTTTCCAATTCTTTTCCACTTCGTAATTATCGCTTTAATTTGTTATTTTCCTTGGTCTTCTTATTTCCAATTCTTTTCCACTTCGTAATTGTATCGCTTTGATTTGTTCTTTTCCTTGGTCTAATTCTTTTCCACTTCATAATTAAATAACCTTGATTTGCTCTTTTCCTTGACCTTTAGGATTTGGTTCCACAGTACTTGAAAAAGTTCCTAATGTTCGGTTACTAAGCGCAGTAGCGANAAAGGGATACTCTAGATATGGGTATTCATGATTCTTTTCTTTTTTGGTATCCACTTTCTCTTTTTCAGTTTCTATTTCTTACCTTGTTTCCAATTCTTTTCCACTTCGTAATTATCGCTTTAATTTGTTATTTTCCTTGGTCTACTTGTCTCCAATTCTTTTCCACTTTGTAATTGAATTGCCTTTTGCTCTTTTATTTGATCTTTAGGATTTGGTTCCACAGTTCTTGGAAAAGTTCCTAATGTTAGGTTACTAAGCGCAGTAGCAATATGCCCTAATTAGTTCTCAATATTCTTAATAGCAGTTCCTTGATGTTGTAATTGATTTCTTTTAATCTGTAATTGATTTCCTTGATTATGTAATTGTTGACCCATGTTTAATATTAGTTCTTCCATAGATAACTTCTTCTCCTTAATTTGAGTATTTCTGTTAAATCCTTGAGGATAAGAAGGTCTATATTTAATATTTCATTGGTTGGATGAATGTCCTAATGGGTTTACTTAACTGTTTGGCCATTGTCGATTTGTAGAAGAATTGTTATTCCAATTAAAATTTGGATGATTCTTCCAACCTGGGTTATAATTTATTTGTAGAAGAATTGTTATTCCAATTAAAATTTGGATGATTCTTCCAACCTGGGTTGTAATGGTTTGTAGAAGAATTGTTATTCCAATTAAAATTTGGATGATTCTTCCAACCTGGGTTATAATAACATTGTTGATCTGTAGAAGAATTGTTATTCCAATTAAAATTTGGATGATTCTTCCAACATGGGTTATAATAGTCAAATAATGTTGTTGGATTATTATTAAGAGCATTTAAGGTTTCATATGAAGGTTGAACATCCACAAATTGCCTAGATGAATTTTCTTCCAGAGGTGTATTTAAAGTCTCATATGAAGGTTGAACATCCACAAATTGCCCCAGATGAATTCTCTTCCATCATAGGAGGTGTTGGAGAATAATTCATCTCATAATGATCTAATTTTTGATATTGCAGCAATCTGCAAAGCTAACATAGATATTGCAGCAGAATCATGGATACTAGCTAACAACAATCTACGAAGCTAACATAGATATTGCATCACACAATGATCTAATTTCTTTGATATTGCAGCAATCTGCGAAGCTAACATAGATATTGCATCAGAATGATACTAGCTACTCTTTTAAGATTTACCCTTTCAGAGGTCCATTGAAAATTGTTGGTAGCCATCTCTTCTATTAATGAATAAATAGCTACTCTTTTAAGATTTGCGCGCTCAGAGGGCCATTGAAAATTGTTGGTAGCCATTTCTTCTATTAATGAATAAGCTTCATCAAAAGGTTTTGCCATTAAAGAACCACCAGCCACAACATCTATAATCAATCTAAGAGATCCCACTAATCCATTATAAAAGGTTTGAACTATTAACCAGTCTGGTAACGAATGATGAGGGCATTTTCTAAGAAGATCCTTAAATCTCTCCCAAGCTTCATATATTGACTCTCCATCAATCTGACAGAACGATGTTATGTCATTTATAAGTTTAGCAGTTTTGGATGGAGGGAAATATTTGGATAGAACTTTCTGTGAAAGTTCTCCCCAGCTTTGGATGGAGGGAAATATTTGGATAGAAATTTCTGTGAAAGTTCTCCCCAAGTTCTAATACCTTGGATGGAGGGAAATATTTGGATAGAAATTTTTGTGACAGTTCTCTCCAAGTTCTAATAGTTATATATTGACTCTCCATCAATCTGACAGAATGATGTTATGTCATTTCTAAGTTTAGCAGTTTTTTATGGAGAGAAATATTTGGATAGAAATTTCTGTGAAAGTTCTCCCCAAGTTCTAATAGATCCAAGGAAATATTTGGATAGAAATTTTTGTGAAAGTTCTCCCCAAGTTCTAATAGATCCTGGTGGGAAATATTTGGATAGAAATTTCTGTGAAAGGTCATTTTTAGTTTAGCAGTTTTGGATGGAGGGAAATATTTGGATAGAAATTTCTGTGACAGTTCTCCCCGAAGTTCTAATAGATCCTGGTGCTAATATATTTGGATAGAAATTTCTGTGGCAGTTCTCCCCAAGTTCTAATAGATCCAGGTGCTAACAAGTTTAACCACATCTTAGTCTTATCCCTCAGTGAAAAAGGAAAAAGTCTAAGTCTAATAACATTGTTTGAGACTCTATCATATTTAAAAGTAGCACATAGTTCTAAAAAAACTATCGAGGTGTAAGTTAGGATCTTCATTTGGTGTGCCTCTAAATTGATTTTTTTGTACCATTTGGATAATAGCAGGTTTAAGCTCAAATGAATTAGAAGCTACATCAGAATTTTAGATAAATAAGTGAATTTCATATGCTGTAGGATTTGCATAATCTCTTAAGGGTCTAGGTTGGTGTTCATTCTCTATTCCTTGATTGTTCATAATGTTTTCAATTGTATCACAATTTCTAGGTTTTCTTTTTAATTTTCTAATTTTCCTTACAATTCGTTCTAATTCCGAATCGTATGGTATAAGATTTTCAGGTCCAAATTTGCGCATACAATTTAAAATTAGTACTCAGTAATATAAATAAAAAAATAAATATAAATATATAAATACATAGATAAGTTGCAATTTAAGTAAAAACTTTTTAATAATTCCAATATGTCNCGAAATCTCTCACTTTCCCTCCATTCTTACAATTTATTGAAGAATTCCTCACAATTACATGCTCTAGCAAGCTCTCTACACACTAATGTAGTCTATCTAACCTCCAGGACTCGAAAAGTCTCCTCCTCTTCTGTTCATTTTCGGCCAAAATGTTCTCTTTAAAGATGTGGATGAGTTTTCCCAAGATTTGCTTACGCACCCCTCCAAAATTCGGCCTTATCCATTATACATGTCACATAACCGTTGATCCCGCCGTCGGCAACCTCAATGGCGTCGTCGATAGCCTTCTAGAGAATTTGTCCTGTAGCCTCAAGAAAAGCTCACCGTCGGTGGCCTCGATGGCGTTGTCGGCGCCCTAGTGCAATTCTCCACATTTTGGTCCTTTTTGCTCCAAATTCGCTCCCTTTTGCATCTTTTTGCTCCATTGACCCTAATTCATCATTCCTGCAACAAAACATCAAAAATATCTTTCCTTAAAGTGCAATATCATCAAAAACAATATAAAATAAGAATGAAAATCTCAACATTTTTTTCTTAGATATCATTATAAACAGTATAAAAGAGGTATAAAAATCTCAATATTTTTTTCCTTTGGTCAATTAGCAGAATACCATCAGTGTACGATGAAGCTCTTGGAACAGATTCCTGATGTGACTTTCTATAGGAATCCTAGGGGAGATATTGCCCATGCCGATGCTCTAGCAAAACTCGCTAAGGAAATGACATGTCCCTCAGAGGATTCCATTGAAATCACAGTGCAAGGAAGACGAGCCTTGTCTTAGATCGACCTAAAAAATCTACACAAGCTCGGAAAAGAAGAAACAATAAATACAGTTGCAGACATCAATGAAGATTGACACAAGCCATTAATAGAATATTTGCATACTAGAAAGCTGCCAGAAGACAAGACTGAGGCACACCACATCACAAGAAGGGCTATGTCTTAAGCTCTGATGGGAAACGTTCTATACAAAAGATCATTCGATCAAATGTGGCTATGGTGTTTGAGCAGAGCCAAAGCACATAATATTGTCAAAGAGGTGCATGCCATATTGTGTGGTGCTCTCCAGTCAGAGCCAAAATAGAAAATAAAGATTAAAAGACTCAAGTATTATTAGCTAGCAATGATGTCCGACTGCATGTATATAGCCATAAAATGTCACCAATGCCAAGTGCATGGGGTGGTCTTACACCAGCCTCCGAATGTGATACACCAAACTGTTACCTCGTGGCCATTTGAGTATTTGGGCACGAACATAATAGGTCTGATACACCCTCCATCTTCCAAAGGACACATTTTTTTACTTGCTGCTATATATTACTTCTCCAAATGCGTAGAGGCAGTACCGTTACGTGAGGTTACGACACAACACGTCCTTCATTTTTTCAAAAGCCAAATTGTCAACTGTTTCGGAGTACCGCGAAGAATAATTTCCGACAATGGGACAACTTTTAGAAGCACAAAGATTAACAATTTCGTCAAAAGACATAGGATAAATTGGAGATACTCTATAATTTACTATCCCATAACAAATGGTCTGGCTGAAGCCTTCAACAAAACACTGGTAAAGCTTTTGAAGAAAACACTGGATGAAAACAAAAGGGATTGGCACAACAAACTATTAGAAGCCTTGTGGCCTTTGGATGATTTTCAAGACTCCCACTCAGTGTACACCCTATATGCTCGTGTACGGGTTCAAAACCGTGCTACCACTAGAAGTCCAGACACTGTCTCTTAGAGTTGCTGTTGCTAACTAACTCAAAACAGGAGAAAGTGGAAATCTCAGACTTGAAGAACTGGAAAGTCTTGAGGGAAAATGACTAGAAGAACAACAACATCTGGAGCTTTACCAGGTGAAGATGGTACAAGCCCATGACAAATTGGTCCGCCCAAGGACATTCAAAATTGATGACCTCGTACTTGTGCTCAAAAGGCATATTCTTGCAAGCCGCAAAATAGGTGGAAAATTCAAGCCAACTTAGGAGGGAGTATTTGTCATTGAAAAGGTCTACACAAGAGGATCCTACCAGTTAGTGGACTACCAGGGTGAAAGACCCATGTTCCTAATAAATGGACGATATCTGAAAAATCTATTACACAACATGATATCGCTTGCTTTGAAACTTTGAAACTGTGATTATTTTTGGGTTGTCTATGTAGCCAAATGTATATGACCGGGTCCAAATTTTGTAATTAACCTCAATATAATGAAAATTTTGAGAAAAAAATTTTAAACTTCAAATTTTCTCCTTTCCACTTTTGAGCATAATGTTACACAAAAATTAAACAAAATTCATACATAAACAAACAATTCATTTCATTAAAATAAGCTAAAAGTTACCTCAATAAATACTTTGTTTTGTTCTTGTTCATGTCAAGTTTCGGCCCACTGACGTTTTTCCTGTCGTTTGCAGAAAAATGTCAGGACAGAGGCTGATCTTTGCTTTTAAGGATGGCTGGAGCCTCTCACTAAATGAGGAGATGGCGCCGCAGGGCGGTACAATATACTTCAACATGGATTTTAACTAGGTCGACATGGACTACGAAGGTCCTCTCATGAATGTAGTCAGCTACAGGGAGAAAGAGGGATTGTCTTCACTGTTGAGGGTGACCACCAGAGATAATGCATCACATAAAGGCAAGAACGTGATAATAGAGCAAGATCCGATGGAAGGGCCAACCCGTCTGCCTTCCATGGTAGCTACACCAGCTGGAGGCCTAGTAGTCGCCAATAACGAATGACTACCAGATGCTTTGCTTCTCAGGATGCAACGTAGAAATGCCAGCCGCAAGAAACAGAGGGCTTTTCTACGAGAAGAACGCAGACTTCAGAGAGAAACAAACAACTTACTCACCCCAATTCTTGAGGGGCATATTTATGATCCAGGCATGAATGAAACTTCTGCCAGCCTACCCACCACATATGAAGAAACAAGGTTAGTAATAAAGCCATAGGCACCTTCATCTTTAGATTTTTTATGCAAGGGTTGCCCGATGTGCAACGCTGAGATACCTGCAGGGACATCAGCCACATGGGCGTTTGTAGAATGCTCAGATTGCAATGTTCAACATTTACAATGCTTTAGTACATTGGAAGAGTATATCTCCAGCACTGATGGGCCTCAGACTTCATATTTTATGATGGATGAGCCATATGTCCCACTGGGGACAGATCAATATATACCATAGAGCCCAGGGTCATACATCTTGATAGATGCCAAGTCTCGTATTCTAGATTAGCTAACACCAGTTTGGGTTCCTGCCAATGTTCAGAGGGAGAAACGGCCGCGACAGCTACCGACTCATAGTACAATGGAGTACTACAAAATAAGCAAAGTGAATAAAAGAGAATTTGAATTTTACAAAAAAAGTCTAAGAAAGAATCGTCAACATACTAGAAGGTCTGGAGCTGTATACCAGGGTTTTCTTCGAGAGTGACGAAAGAAGAATTCTCGACTGCATCTTCGATTTGAGAGATAGAGGCCGAGCAGGCCTTCTCATGGAAAAAACATACTCTGAGTTGAAGAAATGGATGAGAGGAAAAGGAAGAATCACCATTCCATGCGGATGTTGTTATAATTTTACAAATGACTGACAGGGAAATCTGTCAGGGATCCTTAGACATGACTGGGTAGATCCACTACCTCTTATAATAAAGTGGATGATCAAGAGAATGGTCAGATGGAGCATACTGTCAGCTACTTGTATCCCAAATAACTGCATCATCAACATATATGATGAGGGAGACTGCATACCTCCTCACATTGATCATCACAATTTTGTAAGACCCTTCTGCACGGTCTCATTTCTAAGCAAGAGCAATATATTATTTGGTAAAGAGATTGACTTTGTTGACCCTGGCTAGTTCAGAGGAACTGTAAAGATTTCACTGCCAGTTGGTTCAGTTTTGGTTCTGAAAGAAAATGGGGCAGATGTCGCCAAACATTGCATTCCAGCAGTACGACACTGTAGGGTGCCTATGACCTTCCATAAGATGGATGACAGCAAAATACCATATGGATTTCAGCCAGACCCAAAATTGGAAGAGCTACTGCCGTACGAGCTATGAGAGGGTTGTACCTCTAAGTACATGTGAAGGGAACTCTTATTTAGGAGCATGACTTAGAAGGTCTGCTCGATCAAGAGCTCATCCTACCTGATACAGATGGTCAGAGGGTTCACTTTTTTTACAGCAACATGATATGTATCTGATATATTCAGCCTATAATGTATTCATGGCATGAGGATGTTCTGAATGTACTTCAACTTGGACTATATATTGTATCTTTTTAGGTGTTAGCCTATGTTTGATCTGTGACATCTTTATTGGAGCAGATTAATGGAAATTTCTTTCAGAAATGTGTCTTTTTGTCAGTTACCTTTTTGTGCGATGGATTGAAGCCAAGAATCACGTGTTGGTTCAGAATTTCAATGAATGAAGAATGAAACAACAAACCTTTAACAATAAATAAATTTAAGTAAAAATAATCACAAATGAATAAACAACAAAACAAATTTCTTTTGAAAATCAACCAATTAAAATTAAAATTTTAAAGACATATTTTTGAAAAATTAAAAGTGATAAAAACAAAAAGAAAATAAAATGAATCTCTTGAGAGGATTCTCTAGGTTTTGGAGTTTCTTACTCTTTGTGTACGCAGTACAACCATCTTTATCTGCATTAACTCTTTTTACATCCCCGCAAAATTCTGCATTCTGCACAAAACCCCACAAAACTCTACAAACCTTCTTCAACAAAATCAACCTTTTCACATGACACATTTATGCAAATTCAACATCACAAACGCTCTACACTGTTTTCATATGACTCATAGAGTCAGTACCCAAATTTTGACTCCCCATCTTCGAGATTGGTATAAGACCCCCTTTAATGGAGCATGGCATCCTATTCTTAATCTTCGAGGCCGGTCCCTGACTTCCGACTCTCTTTTCAAAAATGATAACTAAAATTCAATTCTCATTTCAGAATCAGTACCTAAATTCTGATTCCTTCACATATTTTCATATTCTATTTACATTTTTCCCACGAATTCCCATGTGTGAATCTGCATATTTTCTGCATAAGAGCACATATATTTTCTTATGACCTCTTGGGTTGGATGTGGGTCCTAGTGCTTTCCTTCCTAACGTGACACATATATTTTGTTGTTACCCCTTGAGTTGGATGTGAGTCCTAGTGCTTTCCTTCTCAATGTAACACACATATTTTCTTGTCACCTCTTGGATNTCTAGAAAATTTGTCCTGTAACCTCGGGAAAATCTCGTCGTCGGCGGCCTCGAGGGCGCCGACGGCGCTCTAGTGCAATTTTCCACATTTTGGTCCTTTTTGCTCCAAATTTGCTCATTTTTGCTCCATTAACCCTAATTCATCATTCCTGCAACAAAACATCAAAAATATCTTTCTTTAAAGTGCAATATCATTAAAAATAGTATAAAAGAGGTATGAAAATCTCAACATATTTTCCTTTGGTCGATGGACTTCATACATTTCTTGCGCATATGACAAAGTCTTTGGTGCCATAAACTTGCAGCAATTCTAGCTTCAACTACTTCAATGAAATTTTCCATTTCATTGATCATTTAAAGAGTGTCTTCAATGTTGCCCCTTTTCATCACCATTGCCTATTTGGTTACCTTCCACAAATCACCAGTTAAAGTAGTCATAAACCTTGACTTTGCTAGCTTGCTAACAGAGATAGGATTTCTCTTCAGACTTGGAACATGTCTTGCTTTAGTATGCTTCCAGACAGTTTTTTTTTGTAGCTTGATATCTACATCATTCTTTCTTATAATATATTAGACCTTGTTGTCTCCTATATAAACCTTCCATAATTCACTATAAGTGTAATTTTTAGTACTTCTTTATTGGTGCCTACCTGAAAAGAGACAATTGAACCTATTATCTAAGATTTAGTGCTAATTATGGTTAACACCTAGGAGTCGCCTCAGATTTGAATTAAGATATTTGTTAGGAGATTTCATTCTTGTCATTCACAATAAGCTTTTCTTGAAGCTTTGCAATCCTTCTTGAAATGTTTTTTTTTTAACCTTTAGTTTCAATATTCTCCTCTGCCATTTCATCTACTTGACCTAGACTTCCTTTTTTATACTTTAATGCATCTCTACCTGAATTTGAGTCAAGATTTTTACTCTATTTTCTACATTCAAAATAGAACCTAAAGATTCACCATTCACTGACTTATTAGAAATTTCTTCATCCATCAGAAATCATATGATGTCATTGAAGTTTAAATTTGTTTCATAGAATAACTACTCACTATTGAGATCAAATCCATCCAACTGTTCAACAATGCAAATAGTATCAATAATGTCCTAAACTCATCATCAAACATAATCCATATAGAACATAATTGACTCATTATAACATTAAAATTTTTTAGATGTTGTATCACTGAATTGGTTTCCACCATCTTAAAGTTCAATAACATTTTCATCTAAAAAAACTTATTTTAGTGGATGGTTTTCATATATTTTTTTCAATGACATCATTAGATGCACCATAGTTTTCTCAATCACTATATTGAATGCAATAGAAAAGAAAAGTGATAAACATATCAAACATAGTGTTATTTGACCCAACACTTTCCATCCCTCTATGACCGAAGGCTTTGGTTTCTTTATGATTTATTGTAGTGGCAAATATAATTTTTTGATACAGTTAATCCTTCACTTGCATCCTCCATAATGCAAATTTCTATCCATTGAACTTCACCACTTTGTAACTTACTTTATCAGTCATTACTCATACTCGAATCAAGTGCTCCTCTCTGATATCACTTTATTGGTATGGAAACCATTATTTCTACCAGAGATTCAATCAAATTACAAATAAAAATCACCCCACATAATATGATCACACTGATTTAAGATAACTAAAAAAAATAATCGAATGGAAGCATAACAACAATAATAATAATGCACATTATGATTTAGCATAAAAAAGCACAAGAAAAAAAAAGTATGAACCCACACCACTTAAAAAATTTCATTGAAAAATTCAGAAATATATTGTATATTCACTTAGATCTCCTCTCCACAATCATTGGAATTTATAGAGCTTTGCTTAAAACCTCTGGTTTCAATCTTACAAGAGAAAATCATATTGAAATTCTCCTCTAACACTACTATGAGTCGCAAGAACCACTGTTCAAACGCCGCATGCAATAGATTGCCTAAATGGTTGATTTAAACTGAAATGGAAGAGTAACTACACCTATAATACTTGCACCACTCCTTGGCATGAGAATGCCACAACCTCTATAACCAAGTGCATAGGCACCTGATATACGACACGTGCATACCCCAATGTGAGTGCGCCTACATGGGTGCGGGTGCATCCATATGGGCTAGGGTGCGCACTCTTGGAGTAGGTCCGTTGCTCCTCAAATATCTCTATTTCTTGCCCAACTGTGGGTGTTCATCCATGCTCCACACCTCAACAATCATAAGAATAATATATGGTTTAAGAATATGCACCACAAAAATTTTATTGATTTCTTCTTAAATTATTGAATACGATATTAATAATATTGTACTATATAAAAAAAATAGAAATTCTATTCAATAATAAATTAAACCATTAAATAAGAATTTCAAAATTTATGAGTATATATAAAACATAGATTTTTCCTCTACATAATTTCAGTCAACAGGGCTTATTTTAATATGAGATGTAAGTTCTCTATAAAAGTAAACTCTTATAATTAATTATATCTTAGAAGAGGTTTTCTCATGTGAATTTTTAAACTAAAGTAGTGGCTCATGTCTCTATGAATTTCAAATTTTAGTTTTCGAGATTTCCATTTTAAAGATTTAATTAGCAAAGCTATAAATTTGAACAATTATTTTTAGATGAAAAAAAGAAAAATAAAAAAAAATTCTTGAACATAAAAAATCTTGATGACACTCACTCTATTCTTTTTGGCCTTTATATACTTAAAATTGAGACTTATTATCATTTGAATTGTTTGTTTTATTAGAGTACTAGGACTTATATTTCAAGAATAAAAGAGTATTGAAAAGCTTAAGAGGTTAAGACTCATGATGTAAGAAAATAAATTTACTTTGGATCCTTAACTAATGTTGAGAAATTTGGGAAAAGAAAAACAGGAATCGACACCAATCCAAAAGAACACGTAGAGAATTAATGAGGGTCGGCAAAGATGCCTACGTCCTCGGGAGCAGAGCGATGAGTTACTTTCAATATTCAGAAAACAGATTACAAAATAGAGGATACCTCCTGTGGTTACTAACCCTAGGAACCTTAAGTACAATATGTAATTACAACATTACCCCTGTACCGTACCGCGGGATTTTGCCCCACGCCCCCAACCCACATAACGTAACTTCACAATTTGGACAGATTATTTCGCTCCGCTCCGGTCTGCTTCGCTTCGATCCAGTGTCTGTCCCTATATAGTATATGAGCCATACCATAACAAATCAACCTTGGCGAATATCGAGCCCCTTAGGAGAAAAGATACCTAGGAGTTACACCTGAACCAATGTGGGTTGGGCCACCATGTTTCTATAGTAACTGCAAACATTCAACAAGTCCAAGAAATGCAAGAACTTGTTGATAGTAACTGGCTTGGTGAACATATCAGCTGCATTTTCATCAGTATGAACCTTCTACAACATTATCTCACCAGAGCAATCAATTCTCTGATCTTGTGATAACTGGAACCAATGTTCTTGGTTCTCGCATGGTACACCTGGTTTTTAGCCAGATAAATGGAATTCGGACTGTCACAATGCAACTGAACTCCACCTTGCTCAACGCCCAGTTCCTTTACCAGCCCAACAAGCCACAAGGCTACTTTTACAGCTTCAACTACTGTCATGTACTTAGCTTCAGTTGTAGATAATGCCACAATAGACTAAATTGTTAATTTACAACATATAGGTCAGTAAATACATACCAGCTATAGACCTTCTACCATTAAATCACCAGCATAGTCAGAATCAACGTACCCTACAACTGAAGGATCATCCTACTGACTGCCAAAAATAATTTCATGTCCTATTGTACCATTCAGATACTTGAAAATCCACTTGACTATTTCCCAATGTCGTCTTTCAGTTTAACCATGTATTTGCAGACTTGATTAACAACATGAGCCAAATCAGGACGAGTACATACACTTGCAAAAATTAAGCAACCAACTGCACTGACTTATGGAATCTTTGTCATGTCTTTGATTTTTGTATTTATCTTAGGACACTGTTCTAAAGAAAGCTTAAAATGATTTGCCAAAGGGGTGCTTACAGGCTTTGCTTTGCTCATCTAAAACCTGTCCAACACTTTATCAACATAGCCCCGTTGAGATAAACATAATCGTCTTGAGCCTCTATCTTGATGAATCACCATTCCAAGAATCTTCTTCGTAGGGCCTAAGTCTTTCATGTTAAATTCCTAACTCAATAAAGCTTTTAAACCACACACGTCATTCATATTCTTTGCAGCAAAAAGTGTATCATCAACATACAATAACAGAGAAATAATATAACGATCATCAAGGCTCTTCACATAAACACAACAATCATACTCACATCTCTTGTAGCCGATCTGAATCATGTAGGAGTCAAACCGCTAGTACCATTATCTTGGAGAATATTTCAATCCATACAACAATTTCTTTAACCTACAAACAAGATGCTCCTGTCCAGGTTGAGTGAACCCTTCTGACTACTCCATGTAAATATGCTCCTCCAGGTCACCATGCAAGAAAGCAGTTTTAACATCCATCTTCTCCAAATACAAATCTCAAATGGCTACTAATGCAAGCACTTCCCAGATTGAAGTATGTCTGACCACAGGAGAAAAGATTTCATCATAATCTAGCCCCTTCTGCTGTGAAAATTCCTTTGCTACCAGTCAAGTCTTGAACTTTTCCCTTTTTTTTTTCTAATACTGTTGGTTTCCTTTTGTACACACACTTGCAACCAATAGTCTTATTTTCCTTAGGAAGCTGAACTAGTTCCCATGTGTGATTTTTCTGCAAAGACTCCATTTCCTTAACCATTGCACCCATCCATTTCTCTTTCTCATAACTAGTTATAACTCCTTGAAAAGTGGTTGGATCATTGCTGCTGATGAGAAATGCACAAGAGACCAAGTCTTGATAACCTAATATGCTAGGAGGTCTTATGTTGGTGCTTCTCTGTCTGTCTCTGACTAGATTATAATTCTGCAGATCATCTGGAGTAGAACCACCAGGTGTTGGATTTGAACCTTCGACTCTCTCAGTTATTTCTGGATGTTGTTCTAAATCCATATGCACTGCATCTAAACTGGAACTATACCCTTGCATCTTGTCTTGATTTTACTGTAACATGGACTGTTCATAAAAAACTGCATCTCTGCTGATCATCATCTTCTTTGCAATCGGATCCAAAAACTTGTATCCTTTCACACCTTTCTTATAGCCCAGAAAGATGCACTTCTTGGATTTTGCATCAAGTTTTAATCTTTCATTTTCAGGTACATACACATAAGCAGGACAACCAATAATCCATAAATGATCGAAATTAATTAGATTATCTATCCATACCTCTTCTGCGACCTTGCCACCTAACGATGCCCGAGGTGATCTATTGATGAGATAACATGTCATATTCACAGCATATGCCCAGAAACTCTTAGGAAGCCCTGCATTCAATCTCAAGCCTCTTTCCCTCTTAGTTAAGGACCTATTCATCCTTTTTGCCACACCATTCTGCTGTGGTGTCTTGAGCACTAAAAATGTCTCTAAATTCCATGCTCCTCACAGAACTTCTGAAACCGCGAATATGTGTTCTCTGTGTCATTATCGATCTCAAATACTTGATCTTTCTGCCAATTTGGTTATCCACATCATCTTTTCACAACTTAAATTTAGAGAATACTGCAGATTTTTGCTTAAAAAAATACACCAAAACTCTCCTGGAGAAATCATCAATAAAAGTAACAAAATACTGAGATCCTTCCAATGACAATTCCCTGGTAGGACCCCATACATCAGAATGCACAAAATCAAGAATCCCTTTAGTTTCATGTTTTCAAGTCATAAAACTGACTCTGATATGTTTTTCAAGAATAAAGAACTTACAAAGATCCATGCAATAGATTTATTCTATGCAATTCTGATCCCATGTTCATTGAGATGACCCAGACGCAAATGCCATATCTTTGTATTATCATCATCTAACTCCAAAGAATGAACTACATCTATAACTGTACTCCCAAGTAGTTTGTAGATATTGTCTGCAGTTAAATTTTCTTTCATCACCATCAGTGCACTCTTAACAATTCTGATGGATTCCCTATCCTCATCTGCCTTAGGAATAAAACTATTTTTATGTAGAGTTCCCAAGGAAATCAAATTCTTCTTCATATCTAGAATATATCTGACATCACATAACATTCTAACTGTGTTATCATACATCTTAATTTTGACTTCTCCAATAACAAAAATATTACCGCATCTCTTATCACCCAAATAGACTGAGCCAAAATTAGTTAACCTTTATGAAGTAAATCATTCCCTGTTAGGCGTTATGTGATAAGAGCACCCTGAATCAAGAATCCATGCATCCATAAACTGAGTTTATGAAACTGAAAGCATATCATCATCACTGCAATCTGAATTGTCATTCTGCACCACATTTCTAGACTTCTATGATGCATCACCTTTCTCCCCAGTCTGCTTTTTCAGCTTTGGATAATCTCTCTTCATATGACCTGGCTCATTGCAATTGTAGCAATGAATTGTTTTTTTGCCTTTGGACTTGGATCTAGAATCTAGCCTTCTAGAACCCTCCTTCTCTTTCTTCCTTCCACGATCCTGCTTACCCTTAACATATAAACTGTTACCATGAGAGCTTTCTCCTGCATTATGCTTCCACTGGTTGTGAGCCAACAATGCTGCAGTAATCTCATCAACTTTGATAGTTTCTTTCTCATATGTAAGAGTAGTCATCAGGTGTTCATATAAAGAAGGAAATGAACACAACAAAATCATTGCTCAAACTTCATTTTCAATATTCACATCAAGCCGTGACAAATCTGTGATTATTTAATTGAAGCCATTAACATGCTGCGCCAGATCATAACCTTCTTGTATCTTTAGCCCACACAACTTTTACTTAAAATACAATTTATTCGTTAGAGATTTAGCCATAAACTGAGTTTCCAATTTCTTCCATATCTCCCCTGGAGATTTTAGATTCATCACGTGACACATAACTTCATATGCCAGAAATATTCATATAGTTGATGACGCTCGTTGTTGCAATTCTTCCCAATCTTCATCCTCCATGACATCTAGTTTTTCTACCCACAAAGCTTTCAAGATTCCCTGTTGAGCCAACAGATCTTTTTCTCTTGTTTGCCACAATCTAAAGTTACCAGTTCCATCGAACTTCACCACCTCAAATTTTGTACCAGAAAATGTCATTTGAAAACAACTCCTGCAACAAATTATTCTATAAATTCCTCTATAAATCCTTGCTCAAAATTTTTTCAAAAAATATCCTCAGAATTTTTCCAAAATATCCTGAAATTTATCCTTGAAATATTTGAAATTTTCCTTCTACGTAAGAATATTCCTCTGCCTGAAATATTCCTTCTGCTTCAGTTGACGATCGAAAAAATCTAGAATCAAATCTGTGAACCTTCTTATTTCTAGGAAGCAAATTCGGAAGGAAGATGACGGATACTGCTCGAGATCCCTTTTATGGAAAAATCAAGAAGTCCCGCGCCCTTCCCAAAATTTTGGCCCGCTTCTTCTCGCCAATCGCAAAGGAACTCCGGTAATTCGGAAAAGCAATCTTCGGAAAACCGATCTAGCAATTCGATAAAGAAATCTACGATTCCTTACTTCCTTCTGCTGCGCTCCGTCTCCAGGTCAATCCTCCCAGTCACGCGCGAATCGCGAACAGGAACTTCCCCTATCTCGCGGAGGAAGCTCCCTGCGCTTTCTGCACCGAACCACACCGATGCCTTCTGCACCGAGCGTTCACCCGCATTTGCAAAAGCCTTCTGTGTCGAGCGTTCGCGCGGGTTCGCAAATGGCGTCACAAGTTGCCGCAATTCGTGAATCCCTGCTCTTTCTTCGCTCCTCTGCCCTAACCGAACTCCTCTGCGTCACCGAGATTTTTCTTCGTTGCCCTCAAACCATGCTCTGATACCACTTGTTGAGAAATTAGAGTGAAGAAAAATAGGAATCGACACAAATCTAGAAGAACACACAGAGATTTAACGACAAAGATGCCTATGTCCTCGGGAACAGAGCGGCGATTTACTTTCAATATTCACAAAAGATATTACAGAATAGAGGGTACCTCCTGGGGTTACTAACATGTCTATTTATAACCCCAGTAGTAAACCCTAAGTACAATATGTAATTACAAGATTACCCCTGTACCGTACCACAGGGCTTTGCCCCCGCACCCCCTACCCACATAACGTAACTTCCCGATTTAGATAGATTCTTCCGCTCCACTTCGATCCAGCGTCTGTCCCTATATGGTATATGAGTCATACCATAACAACTAAGTTGAGATCTATTAGTGCACTAGATTCTTGAAACCTAATCCAAAGGTATACAACGAACTTATAAAGCTCAATCAAACCTTGGACTAAATAAGTTTGAATATTGGAAAATAATATTGCCTAGAAAGGAATTGTAGCCAAACCCACATAATCATCTAAAATCCAAGAAGTCTGATCAAATTAAATGTAAGATTTGTAAGACTATTATTTAGTAAAAGGGGAGTATAAGTCTTACAATTCCAATACCGGAGCCAAGCTGTCTAAATATATCTAATTTGCAACTTTTCTAACTAATGCATATTTATAATTTATAAACTTTTATTTAATGGATTCATATTGAAGGTTGCATTTATGCATTAAAATTTAGGATTTGAAGGCTAATCAGAATTTTAAGCAAAAGGGCGACTATGCACACTTATCTGTTCTATTATCATAGACATAGAGTGTTGAATCAGGCATATTACACTTTAGGGTCAACTTTTCCTTAAAAAATAAAAAACAAAAATTTCGCTAATTTGATTATCAATGTAAATGCACAAGGACTGTCTGGTATGTATTAAATGCCCCAAATATAATATAGAAAAAGAATATTAGTTTAAATAGCTTACATTTGATGAAAATAGTACAAAATAAAACTATTTGAATAATATATTAAGATTAAATTTATTTTTTATGATATCAATATCGAGTAAATATATTCGTCATTTATATAATTTATTTAAAGTTAAATTTATGATTTAATGCAGCTGGGTGACTCCACGTGTATTTCTATGCAATTTATTAAGGCAAATTTTAACCAATTTCGTAGATCCATCCATCATGTTCCATTTAGGGCCCTCAAAAAACTTATAGTTCGCGAATAATTCATGTTTAGCTCATCAGGGAGTTCGTGTTTGATTCGTTCAATAAGTAAACGAGACGAATACAAATCATATTTTTTCGTTTGGTTTGTTTAATGAATTAAGCAAGAACAATAGTGTGTTTGTTCGTGTTTGAATCGTTATTGTTTGAAATATAAAATTATTTAAAATAATTATAAATAAAAGATTAATGATATTTTTAAAATAATTATATACTCAAAATATTTATCATTTGTTTTTTAAATTATATCCTATAAATTATAATATATAATAAACTATTAATAAGAATATATTATTATTAGTACCATAAAATATTTTACTACCATAATAACACCACCCAATACCACAATAACACTACATACCAAACCGCGACAAATCCTCACAATAACACCACAAAATTGTTACAAAATTCTGCAATAATATCACAATATAACAAAAAAAAAAAACTATTGCAATAACTCTGCCGTCACGTCGCCTCAATAACACCACGGTTCCACGACAAACCATGCCAATTACACCACAATACTATCACAATACACCCGCAATACAATGCCTTAACGACCGCACGATAACACCCACTACCGCACACATAATAACACTAATTATTTTTCAACTCCACATGCCAATAACTCCGATCACCACAAATAAACCAATAACACCGCAGTACTACAATAATAACACGGCCAAAAGCACCACTTGTCGCGGAACCGTAATAAAACCGGAATGCAACACAAATTACACCACTTATCACCCAAATAACAACACCAATAATACCACTTATAGCGGAACCTCTTCAACCCTTTAGTACAACCTATATAAAACTACCAATAACACCTGAACGAAATATTTGAAATAGTTTTGAAGTAAATCGGATAAATTTCGAACAATTCAAACTAAACACGAACAATAACTTAATGAACAATTTCGAACATGAGTTTACTTTAAATAAATTTAATTTCAAATAAACTAAACATGAACACGAGCTCTATTTCGGATTCAGTTTGTTTATACCCCTAATTAAATTTGACCTCTATGTTAAACATTTCATATATTTTTTTTAAAAAGAAAAAAACAATAAAATCTTATAAAATATGCTAAAATTTCCTTGCAACTTCGGCCTACCGTACTTTAAATTGGGCCCAGAAAGGCTACTTACGTCCAGCCAGAAAAGCCAGGAAAATCAGAAGCGCACCCGAGATGCAAACTTTGCCCACGCTAGCTAATGATGCTCCGCGTGGCACGTGCACATGGACAAAGGGGCCCACGGAAAATCCGTTACCAGCTTGATTTCAATTAAATTACTCCGCGGTGAACCTAAGAAACCTCTATAACCGCTTTCCGCTGTTTTCTCCTTTTTNAATACTGTACTTTTATACCTGCAAATTTTCATGCTAAACAACGACGTCACCCTGCATGAAAACTAAAAACATCAGGATAGCCACATAACCATAACCCAAAACCAAAATTAAAATCAACCAAGATAAAATTCACCGCACAACATTCAAAATATAAAAACAACTCAAAATTTAATACAAACCCACAAAAACAACAATTGCAACTAAATTAAGACGTCTCTCAACCATAACCAGAACCAAAACTAAAATCAACCAAGATAAAATTCACCGCCACAACATTCAAAATATAAAACGAAACCAAAACTAAAATCAACCAAGATAAAATTCACCGCCACAACATTCAAAATATAAAACAACTCAAGCAAAACAAAAATTAAAATCAATCAAGATAAAATTCACCGCCACAACATTCAAAATATAAAACAACTCAAAATTTTAATACAAACCCACAAAAAATAACAGCTACAACTAAATTAAGATGTCTCTATTGGATGATCGGGAATCCCTTGGAGAAGGTAATACCCGCTACAACATTCAAAATTCTACAACATTCAAAATATAAAACAACTCAAAATTTAATCACAAACATCACACAAAACTACAACGCTACAACATTCAAAATATAAAACAACTCAAAATTTAATCACAAACATCATACAAAACCACAACTGAACATGCAAAATATAAAACAACTCAAAATTTAATCACAAACATCACATAAAACTACAACTTCCGACATTCAAAATATAAAACAACTCAAAATTTAATCACAAACATCACACAAAACTACAACTTCATTAAATTAAGATGTCTCTATCGGATGATCAGGAATCCCTCGGAGGAGGTAACCTACGGTTGCTAACGAAAAAATATAAAACAACTCAAAATTTAATCACAAACATCACACAAAACTACAACTTCAACTATTCGAAATATAAAACAACTTAAAATTTAATCACAAACATCACACAAAACCACAACTTCAACTAAATTTAAATATAAAACAGCTCAAAATTTAATCACAAACATCACACAAAACTACAATTGCAACTAAATTAAGACGTCTCTATCTGATGATCGAGAATCCCTCAGAGGAGGTAACCTACGGTTGCTAACGAGGCTTCCCACAGTCTTGATGATCGGGAATCCCTCGGAGGAGGTAACCTACGGTTGCTAACGAGGCTTCCAATGGTTTAAATGAAATCAAAATTTAATCACAAACATCACATAAAACTACAACTTCAACTAAATTAAGATGTCTCTATCGGAATCCCTTAGAGGAGGTAACCTACAGTTGCTAACAAGGCTTCCCACGGTTTAAATTAAATTATGGAACTCAGGGAAACCTACGGTTGCTAACGAGGCTTCCCACGGTTTAAATGAAATTATGGAGCTGATTAAGTTGGGTTTAGTAAGTTCATTTGGACTGAGTGAATCCCACAACTTCAACTAAATTAAGATGTCTCTATCGGATGATCGGGAATCCCTCGGAGGAGGTAGAGGCTTCTCACGATTTAAATGAAATTATGGAACTCATTAAGTTGGGTTTAGTAAGTTTACGGTTGCTAACGAGGCTTCCCACGGTTTAAATGAAATTATGGAACTCATTAAGTTGGGGTAAATTGCAACTAAATTAAGATGTCTCTATCAGATGATCGGGAATCCCTCGGAGGAGGTAACCTTGGTTGCTAACGAGGCTTCCCACAGTTTAAATGAAATTATGGAACTCATTAAGTTGGGTTTCATAAGTTGCTAACGAGGCTTCCCAAGGTTTAAATGAAATTATGGAACTCATTAAGTTGAGTTTAGTACACAACTTCAACTAAATTAAGATGTCTCTATCGGATAGAATCCCTTAGAGGAGGTAACCTACAGTTGCTAACAAGGCTTCCCACGGTTTAAATTAAATTATGGAACTCAGGGAAACCTACGGTTGCTAACGAGGCTTCCCACGGTTTAAATGAAATTATGGAGCTGATTAAGTTGGGTTTAGTAAGTTCATTTGGACTGAGTGAATCCCACAACTTCAACTAAATTAAGATGTCTCTATCGGATGATCGGGAATCCCTCGGAGGAGGTAGAGGCTTCTCACGATTTAAATGAAATTATGGAACTCATTAAGTTGGGTTTAGTAAGTTTACGGTTGCTAACGAGGCTTCCCACGGTTTAAATGAAATTATGGAACTCATTAAGTTGGGGTAAATTGCAACTAAATTAAGATGTCTCTATCAGATGATCGGGAATCCCTCGGAGGAGGTAACCTTGGTTGCTAACGAGGCTTCCCACAGTTTAAATGAAATTATGGAACTCATTAAGTTGGGTTTCATAAGTTGCTAACGAGGCTTCCCAAGGTTTAAATGAAATTATGGAACTCATTAAGTTGAGTTTAGTAATTGCTAACGAGGCTTCCCACGGCTTAAATGAAATTATGGAACTCATTAAGTTGGGTTTAATAAGTTCATTTTGACTAAGTGAATCTAATAGAAAATAGTGATACCGGAACGAGGGAACCGTAGGATCCTAACCGGTGTCGCTCTAATCTAAAATAGTGATGCCGGAACGAGGGAACCGTAGGATCCTAACCGGTGTCACTCTAATCAACTTTATATGCCCTCAATAAATTTAAAGAACTTAAACCACATAGCACCCTGAATTGATATTATAACTCGACACACTATATAACTCAAACATGTCGCGGCAAGGAGCTTGGAGCTAGCATGGTGGGCAGCACGGCCATCTTCAACAGCAAAACCTGTCTTCCCAAGCTAAACCAATCTTCCTTCCTTAGACTTAAATAACAAAGCCATAGGATTTTGTGGTTTCTTGCTTATGCAACATAAATCCTCACCTTATCTTTAGGCCTTTGCATAGTCCTGCTATATAATATAAGCCCCAACTCATCTTACGATTCTGAGGTTGTCATTTGTCACGACCTAAATCCTCACATCTTCCAGGCTATTTGTGTGATCATTT
>JXCR01148271.1:196807-231884 GCA_002079205.1 Phalaenopsis hybrid cultivar
CGTTTAATCTTTATAAACATAATTTTGAATAGTTAATTGATGTACTTAACACATACAAACTTTCACAAAACATAACATCACATTTATATATAAATTTCAAGAGATACAATAAACGTTACATAACACACCTAAATTAGGTATTTTCTCAACCTCAATACATTAATTCAGCGTCGCAATCCAAGCCATACTCAAAACGCTAAAAACAAAATATCCTATGCTTAGTCTCAACTATGCAGAGATCTTTAAGCATAATTCTAAAGTAAAGTAAATATAAAGTTCAAATCTAAACAAACAAACATATGTAACATATGAGATCTACTACTCGTCAGATTTTGTGCTCGTTTCTCCTCTGAGATCACCCATTGATTGCACATGAACGAAGAGGTTGTAGAAGGGTCGGAAAGGAAATTCTTTAGTTGAATCTTCCTCAATTAATTTCATCCTCTTCATCAGTTTTATCAAGCTATCTTCTAAATGTCCCAAATGATCGAAATGTTCTTTAATCCTCCAGTCTAAACGATCGAAGAAATCGGAGATATTATTAATTTTATTCATCACATTTTATACCTCCTTTTCTAATTTCTTGATTCAGCGCAGGTTCACCAAAGACTTATCAGGGACTAAGGGTTGTACTGACAGAGAATTCTGAGAAGATTGATCAACTATCATAGCCATGTCATTTTCATCTTCAAATGATGAGAATCTTTCATTTGGATCCAAAGGTTTCCAAGGTAGCAGTACCTTCTCCCAGTTTTCATAGGATACTTGGGACTGACTGCAAAGTGAGAAAATTGTTGAAGGGTGTCCAAGTCCATAAGTTGATCCGTGAATGATCAGCCTAAGACTGACTTCAAAATTATAGATTCAATATCGATTGGCAGTCCTCTTTGGATGCAGTAATTCAAAATGACACTTTCCTTAGAAACTTTACCAACCTTCATTGTCAGTAACAGTTTCAAAGAAATGAAGAAGTGCCAGTGTTTAGAGACGGGATTCAAAAGTGTTGAAGAAAAACTAACATACACGTTTCTCTCGCATTTCCCAATCATCAAGTTCGCCCGTCAAATACTGGTAAGTTTCATTTATCTGGTCTCTCGTTGGGACGAAATTGAAATAGTGGTAGACAGGAACATTCTCTATCATATATAACTTGTTGATTCTTGAAAGAGTGAAAGTAATCCATCTCCCTCGCACATAAATATCTCCTTGGTTAATTCCATGTAAATTTGCATAAAATTCTTTTACCACAAGAACTACCATCGCGGCAGTAGTGTAGCACAACACTTCCCATCTTCACCGCACTATTGTTTCTTCAATATTTATTGTGGGATTATTCAATCCGCGATTTACCAATCCTCGTTCCTTGATTAATCTTTTCTTCATCAGCAACTTGTTCAATATTCGCTGTGCTTCCGCACTAATGAACTTTCGCAGATTGAAAACTCGTATTCTGGGATTATCAGGGGAATTGGACACCATAAGAATGAAATTGATAGAGTTTTTCTACATTTTTGGGGAGAAAATATGAACTAAAGTTCAAATTTTTTAGTTTAAAAAGACTATTCCCGCCCAAAAACCGCTCATTGGACACAAGAAATCGCTTCTTACCGATCTCACCATCGGCGGCGTCGAGGGCGTCTTCGGTGCGCTTCTGTATTAATTTTTTTCCTGGACTCTTGGAAAAATCCCGCCGTCGGCACCGTCGGTGCCCAAGGCAAAACTTACACAGTTTCGCTTTGGTCCAAATGCGTCGCAATTTTTCTTATATGGATCCAATTTTTAAGATATTTGAAGGGTAAATAAGAGAGTAGAGCTTAATACTACTATAAACTAGTGATAAATTCAAATAAAAACTACCATAATCACAATAAAGATAAACATAAATATGGGTTGCCTCCCATAAAGCGCTTGGTTTAACGTCGTCAGCTCGACCTATTCAAGATTCATTCAAGTTGACTGATCATTAAAACCTCTTTAAAATTTGGTCTTTTACCCTCATAATATGGTTTTAATCTATGTCCATTCACTTTAAATCTATTTCCCATTTTCTGATCTTCAATTTCAACAGTTCTGTAAGTGTAAACTTAAGTCACAGTAAATGGCCCTAACCAACGAGACTTCAATTTCCCAGGGAATAACTTCAACCTTGTGTTGTAAAGAAAAACTTCTTGTCCTGGTTCAACGTTCTTTTGGTTAATCTTTCGATCATGTCATAACTTTAATTTTTCATTATAAATTCTGTCATTATCATAAGATTCATTTCTTAATTCTTCCAATTCATTTAATTGTAAACCAGCATCTTTCAAATTATCATTGAATTCTTTTATCGCCCAATATGCTTTATGCTCCAATTCTACTGGTAAGTGACAAGTCTTTCCAAAAATCAGTCTGTAAGGATTCATTCCAATAGGAGTTTTATAAGCAGTCATGTAAGCCCATAATACTGTATCCAATCTAGTGGACCAATCTATTCTACTATGGTTTACAGTCTTTTCAAGTATTTGTTTAATCTCTCTATTAAAAACTTCAGCTAATCCACTGTTTTGAGGGTGATAAGCAGTAGAGATTCTATGAATAATACTAAATTTTTCTACCAATCTCTGAATATATTTATTCCTAAAATGGGATCCTCCATCAGTAATAATCATCCTAGGCATTNCAAAATACTTTTTATCTTTGAAATGTTCTTTAAAATGTTCATTCAGTAGATGTTCAACAATTTCCATGCGAAAACATTCATTATCTCTTTAAACAGCAGGGTATTTCATAGATTTTGTAATGTTAAAAGTCACTTCTTGATCATTTACTCTGATAGTTAATTCTCCTTTTTGAACATCTATCATAGCTTTTCTAGTAGCTAAAAATGGTCTCCCGTTAACTCTCATTATTAATTCTCCTTTTTGAACATCTATCATAGCTTTTCCAGTAGCTAAAAATGGTCTCCCTACGATAGGTATTTCTTTATCTTCCTCCATATCTAAAACAATGAAATCCATAGAAAAGATAAATTTGTAATAGATATTTTTTTATCTTCCTCCATATCTAAGACAATAAAATCCACCAGAAAGATAAATTTGTCAATTTTTACTAACACATCTTCTATAACTCCCTTAAGATATGTAACTGATTGGTCTACTAATTGAAGAGTTACAGAAGTATGCGAGACTTCTCCTAATCCTAGTCTTTTGAAAATTGATAGAGGCATAAGGTTAATGCTGCCTCCCAAATCACATAAAGCTCTTCCATAGAATTTTTCATTGATAACACACGGTATAGTGAAACTACCAGGATCTTTTAATTTTTCAGGAAGCTTTTTCTGAATAATTGCACTACACTCTTCGCTAAGTGCAACAGTTTCATTATCTGAGAATTTCCTCTTCTTGTTCAGAATATCTTTCATAAATTTCACATAATTGAGCATTTTCTCTAAAGCTTCTACGAAAGGAATATTCACCGTTAACTTCTTAAGAATTTCCAAAAATTTTGAAAATTGTTTATTTTGTTTTAGTCTTTGAGGAAACTGAGGTTTTTACATAGTAACTTTCATTGGTGTAAATGGATACTCTAAATCTAGGTATTCATGATCCTTTTCTTTTTTCGGTATCCACTTTTTCTTTTTCAGTTTCTATTTCTTTTTATACTATTGTCTCTAATTCTTTTTCACTTTGTAATTGAATCGCCTTAATTTGTTCTTTTTCTTGATCTTTAGGATTTGATTCCACAGTACTCAGAAAAGTTCCTATTGTTCGGTTACTAAGTGCAGTAGCGATATGCCCTAATTGGTTCTCAATATTCTTAATAGCAGTTCCTTGATTTTGTAATTGATTTCCTTGAATCTGTAATTGATTTCGTTGATTCTGTAATTGTTGACCCATGTTTAATACCAGCTCTTCCATAGATAACTTCTTCTCCTTGATTTGAGTATTACTGTTAAATCCTTGAGGATAAGAAGGTCTATCGTTAACATTTCCTTGGTTGGATAAATTTCCTAATGGGTTCAATGAGTTGTTTGCCCATTGTTGATTTATCAAAGAATTGTTATTCTAATTAAGATTTGGATGATTCTTCCAACCTGGGTTATAATAGTTCGAGTTTGGGTTGTTGGGTCTAGTAATAGCATTTAAGGTTTCATATGAAGGTTGAACATCCACAAATTGCCCAGATGAATTTTCTTCCATCATAAGAGGTGTTGAAGAATAATTCATCCCATAATGATCTAATTTCTTTAGTATTGCAGCAATTTGCGAAGCTAACATAGATATTGCATCACAATCATGGATGCTAGCTACTCTTTTAGGATTTACCCACTTAGAGGGCCACTGAAAATTGTTGGTAGTCATTTCTTCTATTAATGAATAAGCCTCATCAAAAAGTTTTGATATTAAAGAACCATCAGCCGCAGCATCTATAATCGATCTAAGAGATCCCACTAATTCATTATAAAAGGTTTGAATTATTAATCAGTCTGGTAACGAATGATGAGGGCATTTCCTAAGATATATTTAAATCTCTCCCAAGCTTCATATATTGACTCTCCATCAATCTGACAAAATGATGTTATCTTAAATCTCTCCCAAGCTTCGTATGTTGACTTTCCATCAATCTGAGAACGATGTTATGTCATTTCTAAGTTTAGCAGTTTTGGGTGGAGGGAAATATTTGGATATAAATTTCTGTGAAAGTAATGTTATGTCATTTCTTAGTTTAACAGTTTTAGATGAAGGCAAATATTTGGATAGAAATTTCTGTGACAGTTCTCGCCAAGTTCTAATAGATCCAGGTGCTAACGAGTTTAACCACATCTTAGGCTTATCCCTCAGTGAAAAAGGAAAAAGTCTAAGTCTAATAGCATCTTTTGAGACTCTATCATATTTAAAATTAGCACATAATTATAAAAAACTAGCGAGGTGTAAGTTAGGATCTTCATTTGGTGTACCTCCAAATTGATTGTTTTGTACCATTTGGATAATAACAGGTATAAGCTCAAATGAATTAGCAACTACATCAGGATTTTGGATAGATAAATGAATTTCATCTGCTGTAGGATTTGCATAATCTCTTAAGGGTCTATGTTGGTGTTCATTCATAATGTTTTCCATTGTATCACAATTTCTAGGTTTTCTTGTCAATTTTCTAATTTTTCTAACAGTTTGTTCTAATTCTGAATCGTATGGTACAAGATTTTCAGGTCCAAATTTGTGCATACAATTTAAAATTAGTACTCAGTAATATAATTAAAAATAAGAAATATAAATATATAGATATATAGATACGTTGCAATTTAAGTAAAATTTTTTTAATAATTCTAGTATGTCCGTTACTCCTAAAATTCTCCCCGGCAACGACGCCAAAAACTTGACCGACCTTTTTGGTAAATCAACAATTACAGAATTTGATGACGCTACTAGAAGATTTAAATTCCAGCAATAATGCCAAAAACTTGACTGTGACTTTATATATATGTTTGATTTAATAAAGATGTATAGATATGATATTTAATAATGTTAAAGTCGATTTGTCAACGCAAGTATACGTATCACTCAAGTAATATAGGGCTCTATGGAGTTCCTAGATATCGATCCCACAGGGAGAAATATAATACTACGGACTAAGATTTAATAAAAAAGTAATACTTCAACTACAACAACGTTCAAGTTGCTTATCTGTCACTAATAGGCAATTGTTAAAAAGATAATTTTGGATAGTAACTAATGATAGAGAATAACGTTTAATTGTGATATTCAATATATAAAGAAAGCACTTCTCATTGCCAAGAAATTATAGTGAATGGATAAAATGAATTAGTTCAATTATATTGGGTCAAATAGGAGCATACCTATTCTTTACCCTTTGGTCAAGGCATAAAGAACATTGATTAATCTTATGCTTGGTTACAGATTCTGCGGCTAGGCTGGGAGGATACCGGCTCTCACTTTGAAGTTCCCACGTTCCCCTCACCTGAGGGCTAACATCTATATATCAGCACCCAAACGATAGGACCGAATTGAGTATTTTAGTCTGTCACTCTAAAATCTCCAATTCAATGCCTGATAATTTTATTTCCCTATTTATTTGCTCACCTTGTCACTCTAAAATCTCCAATTCTACGCCCGATAATTTTTATTTCCCTATTTATTTGCACCTAACTTTCAAGGACTTTGACCTCCCTAAATCTTGGATGTAATCTTCACCTTAGTTGTAAAACTATATTTATTTGCACCCAATTTCCAAGGGCTTTGACCTCCTTGAATCTTGGATGTAATCTTCACTTTAGTTGTAAAACTCAACCATATCAAGGGCTTTGACCTCCCCGAATCTTGGATGTAATCTTCACTTTAGTTGTAAAACTCAACATATAAAGGCTTTGACCTCCCTGAATCTTCGATGTAATCTTCACTTTAGTTGTAAAACTCAACATATTGAGGGCTTTGACCTCCCTGAATCTTGGATGTAATCTTCACTTTAGTTGTAAAACTCAACTTATTTTAACAAAAGCTTTGACCTCCCTAAATCTTGGATGTAATCTTCACTTTAGTTGTAAAACTCAACATATTTAAGGACCTCCCTGAATCTTGGATGTAATCTTCACTTTAGTTGTAAAACTCAACATATTTTAACGAATACCTCCCTGAATCTTGGATGTAATCTTCACTTTAGTTGTAAAACTCAACATATTTTAAAAAATTCTCTCTGAATCTTGGATGTAATCTTCACTTTAGTTGTAAAACTCAACATATTTTAACAAATTATTTTAATCTTGGATGTAATCTTCACTTTAGTTGTAAAACTCAACATATTTTAACAAATCAATTCAATCACCAAGTTTACGCCTGATAATTTTATTTCCCTATTTATTTGCACCCAACTTTCAAGGACTTTGACCTCCCCACCCGATAATAATATTTCCCTATTTATTTGCACCCAACTTCCAAGGGCTTTGACCTCCCTGAATCTGATAATATTATTTCCCTATTTATTTGCACCCAACCCTTAGAATGTAACCTTTCACTTTAGTTGTAAAACTCAACATATTTTAACAAATCAATTGGTCAGATTGACCCGATAATTTATTTCCCTATTTATTTGCACCCAACTTCTAAGGGCTTTGACCTCCCTGAATCTTGGATGATAATAATATTTTCCTATTTATTTGCACCCAACTTCCAAGGGCTTTGACCTCCCTGAATCTTGGATCCTTCACTTTAGTTGTAACAGATTGAAAGTAAATTAAGATCAAAGTAAAAAGGAAGTTAAAATATCATCACAACTAACTTTCAAGGACTTTGACCTCCCTAAATCTTGGATGTAATCTTCACCTTAGTTGTAAAACTATATTTATTTGCACCCAATTTCCAAGGGCTTTGACCTCCTTGAATCTTGGATGTAATCTTCACTTTAGTTGTAAAACTCAACCATTTCCCTATTTATTTGCACCCAATTTCTAAGGGCTTTGATCTCCCTGAATCTTGGATGTAATCTTCACTTTAGTTGTAAAACTCAACATACTTCCAATGGCTTTGACCTCCCTAAATCTTGGATGTAATCTTCACTTTAGTTGTAAAACTCAACATATTTTATTTTGACCTCCATAAATCTTGGATGTAATCTTCACTTTAGTTGTAAAACTCAACATATTTTAATAATTCAATTGGCTAGATTGAAAGTAAATTAAGATTGAAGTGACAAGATCATCACAATTTCTTAACAATTTTAATGGCTTCACCAATTCAAATCACCATTTCACAAATCTCGAGATAAGGAGAAAGATAGAGAAAACTACTCAGAACTCATGGGGAAAGCCAACACTTGGAATTCATAAATAAAATCAAAGCCATACAAACTATAACAAGTAAATAACGTATCTCTAAATTTCTCCCTAAGAACACTCCTAGAAGCTCTTCTGAATCTCTTCCTTTCTTTACAACACACAGAATTCCTCTTCAAAGTAGTAAGAAGGAAGAAATCTCTCACTTTCCCTCCACTTTAACAATTTCTTGAGGAATTCCTCACAATTACATGCTCTAGCAAGCTTAAATGGAACCTATCTAACCTCCAGGTCTCCAAAAGCCTGCTCCTCTCTTCTTCTTCTCTTCTTTTCGGCCAAAATGTTGTCTTTAAAGAAATGGATGAGTTTTCCCAAGAGTTTCTTACGCACCCCTCCAAAATCCGGCCTTATCCATTGTACATGTCACCTAACCGTCGATCCCGCCATCGGCAGCCTTATAGAAAATTTATCCTGTAGCATCGGGAAAATCTTGTCGTCGGCGGCCTCGAGGGCGCCGACTGCGCCCTATTGCAATTTTCCACATTTTGGTCATTTTTGCTCCAAATCTTCTCCTTTTTGCATCTTTTTGCTCCATTAACCCTAATTCATCATTCCTGCAACAAAACATCAAAAATATCTTTCTTTAAAGTGCAATATCATTAAAAACAGTATAAAAGAGGTATGAAAATCTCAACATATTTTTCTTTGGTCAATGGACTTCATACATTTCTTACGCATATGGCAAAGTCTTTGATGCCATAAACTTGCAACAATTATAGCTTCAACTACTTCAATGAAATTTTCCATTTCATTGATCATTTAAAGAGTGTCTTCAATGTTGCCCCTTTTCATCACCATTGCCCATTTGGTTACCTTCCACAAATCACCAGTTAAAATAGTCATAAACCTTGACTTTGCTAACTTGCTAACAGAGATAAGATTTCTTTTCAGACGTGGAACAAGTCTTGCTTTAGTATGCTTCCAGACAGTTTTTTTTTGTAGCTTGATATCTACATCACTCTTTCTTATAATATTACAGACCTTGCTGTCTCCTATATAAACCTTCCATAATTCACTATAAGTGTAATTTTTAGTACTTCTTTATTGGTGCCTACGTGAAAAGAGACAATTGAACCTATTATCTAAGATTTAGTGCTAATTATGGATAACACCTAGGAGTCGCCTCAGATTTGAATTAAGATATTTTTCAAGAGATTTCTTTCTTGTCATTCACAATAAGCTTTTCTTGAATCTTTGTAGTCCTTCTTGAAATGTTTTCTTTTTACTTTTAGTTTCAATATTCTCCTCTGCCATTTCATCTACTTGACCTAGACTTCCTTTTTTATACTTTAATGTGTCTCTACCTGAATTTAAGTCAAGATTTTTACTCTATTTTCTACATTCAAAATAGAACCTAAAGATTCACCATTCATTGACTTATTAGAAATTTCTTCATCCATCAGAAATCATATGATGTCATTGAAGTTTAAATTTGTTTCATAGAATAACTACTCACTATTGAGATCAAATCCATCCAACTGTTCAACAATGCAAATAGTATCAATAATGTCCTAAACTCATCATCAAACATAATCCATATAGAACATAATTGACTCATTATAACATTAAAATTTTTTAGATGTTGTATCACTGAATTGGTTTCCACCATCTTAAAGTTCAATAACATTTTCATCTAAAAAAACTTATTTTAGTGGATGGTTTTCATATATTTTTTTCAGTGATATAATTAGATGCACCATAGTTTTCTCAATCACTATATTGAATGTAATAGAAAAGAAAAGTTATAAACATATCAAACATAGTGTTATTCAACCCAACTCTTTCCATCCCTCTATGACCGAAGACTTTGGTTTTTTTATGATTTATTGTAGTGGCAAATATAATTTTTTGATACAGTTAATCCTTCACTTGCATCCTCCATAATGCAAATTTCATTCCATTGAACTTCACCACTTTGTAACTTACTTTATTAGTCATTACTCATACTCGAATCAAGTGCTCCTCTCCGATATCACTTTATTGGTATGGAAACCATTATTTATACCAGAGATTCAATCAAATTACAAATAAAAATCACACCACATAATATGATCACACTGATTTAAGATAACTAAAAAAAATATTCGAATGGAAGCATAACAACAATAATAATAATGCACATTACGATTTAGCATAAAAAAGCACAAGAAAAAAAAAAGTATGAACCCACACCACATAAAAAATTTCATTGAAAAATTCAAAAATATATTGTATATTCACTTAGATCTCCTTTCCACAATCATTGGAATTTATAGAGCTTTGCTTAAAACCTCTGGTTTCAATCTCACAAGAGAAAATCATATTGAAATTCTCCTCTAACACTACTATGAGTCGCAAGAACCACTGTTGAAACGCCGCATGCAATAGATTGCCTAAATGGTTGATTTAGACTGAAACGGAAGAGTAACTACACCTATAATACTTGCGCCACTCCTTAGCATGGGAATGCCACAACCTCTATAACCAAGTGCATAGGCACCTGATATACGACACGTGCATACCCTAATGTGAGTGCGCCTACATGGGTGCGGGTGCATCCATATGGTCTAGGGTGCGCACTCTTGGAGTAGGTCCGTTGCTCCTCAAATATCTCTATTGCTTGCCCAACTGTGGGTGTTCATCCATGCTCCACACCTCAACAATCATAAGAATAATATATGGTTTAAGAATATGCACCACAAAAATTTATTGATTTCTTCTTAAATTATTGAATACGATATTAATAATATTGTACTATATAAAAAAAATAGAAATTCTATTCAATAATAAATTAAACCATTAAATAAGAATTTCAAAATTTATGAGTATATATAAAACATAGATTTTTCCTCTATATAATTTAAGTCAACAGGGCTTATTTTAATATGAGATGTAAGTTCTCTATAGAAGTAAACTCTTATAATTAATTATATCTTAGAAGAGGTTTTCTCATGTGAATATTTAAACTAAAGTAGTGGCTCATGTCTCTATGAATTTCAAATTTTAGTTTTCGAGAATTCCATTTTAAAGATTCAATTAGCAAAGCTATAAATTTGAACAATTATTTTTAGATGAAAAAAAGAAAAATAAAAAAAAAATCTTGAACATAAAAAAGCTTGATGACACTCACTCTATTCTTTTTTGGCCTTTATATACTTAAAATTGAGACTTATTATCATTTGAATTGTTTGTTTTATTAGAGTACTAGGACTTATATTTCAAGAATAAAAGAGTATTGAAAAGCTTAAGAGGTTAAGACTCATGATGTAAGAAAATAAATTTGCTTCGGATCCTTAAATAATGTTGAGAAATTCGGGCAAAGAAAAACAGGAATCAACACCAATCCAGAAGAACACGTAGAAATTTAATGAGGGTCGGCAAAGATGCCTACATCCTCGAAAGCAGAGCGATGAGTTACTTTCAATATTCAGAAAAGAGATTACAAAATAGAGGATACCTCCTGTGGTTACTAATCCTAGGAACCTTAAGTACAATATGTAATTACAACATTACCCCTGTACCGTACCACGGGACTTTGCCCCACGCCCCCAACCCACATAATGTAACTTCACAATTTGGACAGATTCTTCTGCTCCGCTCCGGTCTGCTTCGCTTCGATCCAGTGTTTGTCCCTATATGGTATATGAGCCATACCATAACAAATCTACCTTGACGAATATCTAGCCCCTTAGGAGAAAAAGATACCTAGGAGTTACACCTGAACCAATGTGGGTTGGGCCACCATGTTTTTATAGTAACTGCAAACAATCAACAAGTCCAAGCAATGCAAGAACTTTTTTATAGTAACTGACTTGGTCAACATATCAGCTGCATTTTCATCAGTATGAACCTTCTATAACATTATCTCACCAGAAGCAATCAATTCTCTGATCTTGTGATAACTGGCACCAATGTGCTTGGTTCTCGCATGGTACACCTGGTTTTTAGCCAGATAAATGGAGCTCGGACTGTCACAATGCAACTGAACTCCACCTTGCTCAACGCCCAGTTCCTTTACTAGCCCACAAGCCACAAGGCTTCTTTTACAACTTCAACTACTGCCATGTACTTAGCTTCAGTTGTAGATAATGCCACAATAGACTAAATTGTTAATTTACAACATATAGGGCAGTAAATACATACCAGCTGTAGACCTTCTACCATTAAATCACCAGCATAGTCAGAATCAACATACCCTACAACTGAAGGATCATCCTACTGACTGTCAAAAATAATTCCATGTCCTACAGTACCATTCAGATACTTGAAAATCCACTTGACTGTTTCCAAATGTCGCCTTTCGGTTTAACCATGTATTTGCAGACTTGATTAACAACATGAGCCAAATCAGGACGAGTACATACCATTGCATACATTAAGCAACCAACTGCACTGACATATGGAATCTTTGTCATGTCTTTGATTTTTGTATTTGTCTTAGGACACTGTTCTAAAGAAAGCTTAAAATGATTTGCCAGAGGGGTGCTTACAGGCTTTGCTTTACTCATCTAAAACCTGTCCAACACTTTATCAACATAGCCCCGTTGAGATAAACATAATCGTCTTGAGCCTCTATCTTGATGAATCTCCATTCCAAGAATCTTCTTCGTAGGACCTAAGTCTTTAATGTTAAATTCCTAACTCAATAAAGCTTTTAAACCACACACGTCATTCATATTCTTTGCAGCAAAAAGTGTATCATCAACATACAATAACAGAGAAATAATATAACGATCATCAAGGCTCTTCACATAAACACAACAATCATACTCACATCTCTTGTAGCCGATCTGAATCATGTAGGAGTCAAACCGCTAGTACCATTATCTTGGAGACTATTTCAATCCAGACAACAATTTCTTTAACCTGCAAACCAGATGCTCCTGTCCAGGTTGAGTGAACCTTTCTGGCTACTCCATGTAAATATGCTCCTCTAGGTCACCATGCAAAAAGCAGTTTTAACATCCATCTTCTCCAAATACAAATCTCAAATGGCTACTAATGCAAGCACTTCCCAGATTGAAGTATGTCTGACCACAGGAGAAAAGATTTCATCATAATCTAGCCCCTTCTGCTGTGAAAATTCCTTTGCTACCAGTCAAGTCTTGAACTTTTCCCCATTTTTTCTAATACTGTTGGTTTCCTTTTGTGCACACACTTGCAACCAATAGTCTTATTTCCCTTAGGAAGCTGAACTAGTTCCCATGTGTGATTTTTTTGTAAAGACTCCATCTCCTTAACCATTGCACCCATCCATTTCTCTTTCTCCTAGCTAGTTATAACTCCTTGAAAAGTGGTTGGATCATCGCTGCTGATGAGAAGTGCACAAGAGACCAAGTCTTGATAACCTAATATGCTAGGAGGTCTTATGCTGGTGCTTCTCTGTCTGTCTCTGACTAGATTATAATTTTGCAGATCATCTGGAATAGAACCACGAGGTGTTGGATTTGAACCTTCAACTCTCTCAGTTATTTCTGGATGTTGTTCTAAATTCATATGCACTGCATCTAAACTGGAACTATACCCTTACATCTTGTCTTGATTTTACTATAACATGGACTGTTCATAAAAAACTGCATCTCTGCTGATCATCATCTTCTTTGCAATCGGATCCAAAAACTTGTATCCTTTCACACCTTTCTTATAGCCCAGAAAGATGCACTTCTTGGATTTTGCATCAAGTTTTAATCTTTTATTTTCAGGTAGATACACATAAGTAGGACAACCAATAATCCATAAATGATCGAAATTAACTAGATTATCTATCCAAACCTCTTCTGCGACCTTGCCACCCAACGATGCCCGAGGTGATCTATTGATGAGATAACATGTCATATTCACATCATATGCCCAGAAACTCTTAGGAAGCCCTGCATTCAATCTCAAGCCTCTTTCCCTCTTAGTTAAGGAACTATTCATCCTTTTTGCCACACCATTCTACTGTGGTGTCTTGAGCACTAAAAATGTCTCTAAATTCCATGCTCCTCACAAAACTTCTGAAACCGCGAATCTGTATACTCTGTGTCATTATCGATCTCAAATACTTGATCTTTCTGCCAGTTTGGTTCTCCACATCATCTTTTCACAGCTTAAATTTAGAGAAGACTGCAGATTTCTGCTTAAAAAAATACATCAAAACTCTCATGGAGAAATCATCAATAAAAGTAACAAAATACTGAGATCCTCCCACTGACGATTCCCTGGTAGGACCCCATATATCAAAATGCACAAAATGAAGAATCCCTTTAGTTTTATGTTTTCAAGTCATAAAACTGACTCTAATATGTTTTTCAAGAACACAAAACTTACAAAGATCCATGCAATAGATTTATTCTATGCAATTCTGATCCCATGTTCATTGAGATGACCCAGACGCAAATGCCATATCTTTGTATTATCATCATCTAACTCCAAAGAATGAACTCCACCTATAACTGTACTCCCAAGTAGTTTGTAGATATCGTCTGCAGTTAACTTTCCTTTCATCACCATCAGTGCACTCTTAACAATTCTGATGGTTTCCCTATCCTCATCTGCCTTAGGAATAAAACTATTTTTATGTAAAGTGCCCAAGGAAATCAAATTCTTCTTCATATCTAGAATATATCTGACATCACATAACATTCTAACTGTGTTATCATACATCTTAATTCTGACTTCTCCAATAATAAAAATATTGCAGCATCTCTTATCACCCAAATAGACTGAGCCAAAATTAGTTAACCTGTATGAAGTAATCCATTCTCTGTTATGTGTTATGTGATAAGAGCACCCTGAATCAAGAATCCATGCATTCATAAACTGAGCTTATGAAACTAAAAGCATATCACCATCACTACAATCTGAATTGTCATTCTGCACTACATTTCTAGACTTCTATGATGCATCACCTTTCTCCCCAGTCTGATTTTTCAGCTTTAGATAATCTCTCTTCATATGACCTGGCTCATTGCAATTGTAGCAATGAATTGTTTTTTTGCCTTTGAACTTGGATCTAGAATCTCGCCTTCTAGAACCCTCCTTCTCTTTCTTCCTCCCACGATCCTGCTTACCCTTTACATATAAACTGTTACTATGAGAGCTTTCTCCTGCATTATGCTTCCACTGGTTGTGAGCCAACAATGCTGAAGTAATCTCATCAACTTTGATAGTTTCTTTCCCATATGTAAGAGTAGTCATCAGGTGTTCATATAAATAAGGAAATGAACACAACAAAATCATTGCTCAACCTTCATCCTCAATATTCACATCAAGCCGTGACAGGTCTGTGATTATTTAATTGAAGCCATTAACATGCTGCGCCAGATCATAACCTTCTTGCATCTTTAGCCCACACAACTTTTACTTCAAATACAATTTATTCGTTAGAGATTTAGCCATAAACTGAGTTTCCAATTTCTTCCATATCTCCCCTGGAGATTTTAGATTCATCACGTGATACATAACTTCATATGCCAGAAGTATTCATATAGTTGATGTCGCTCGTTGTTGCAATTCTTCCCAATCTTCATCCTCTATGACATCTAGTTTTTCTACCCACAAAGCTTTCAAGATTCCCTGTTGAGCCAACATATCTTTTACTCTTGTTTGCCACAATCCGAAGTTACCAGTTCCATCGAACTTCACCACCTCAAATTTTGGACCAGAAAATGTCATTTGAAAACAACTCCTGCAACAAATTATTCTATAAATTCCTCTGTAAATCCTTGCTAAGAATCTTTTCAAAAAATATCCTCAGAATTTTTCCAAAATATCCTGAAATTTATCCTTGGAATATTTGAAATTTTCCTTCTACGTAAGAATATTCCTCTGCTTGAAATATTCCTTCTGCTTCAGTTGACGATTGAAAAAATCTAGAATCAAATCTGCGAACCTTCTTATTTCCAGGAAGCAAATTCGGAAGGAAGATGACAGATACTGCTCGAGATCCCTTTTATGGAAAAATCAGGAAGTCCCGCGCCCTTCCCAAAATTTTGGCCCGCCTTCTTCTCGCTAATTGCAAATGAACTCCGGTAATTCGGGAAAGCAATCTTCGGAAAATCGATCCAGCAATTCGATAAAGCAATCTAAGATTCCTTCCTTCCTCCTGCTGCGCTCCGTCTCCAGCTCAATCCTCCCAGTCACGAGCGAATCGCGAACAGGAACTTCCCCTATCCCGCGGAGGAAGCTCCCTGCCCTTTCCGCACCGAACCGCACCGATGCTTTCTGCACTGAGCGTTCGCCCGCGTTTGCAAAAGCCTTCTGCGTCGAGCGTTCGCACACGTTCGCAAATGGCGTCACAAGTTGCCGCTATTCGTGAATCCCTGCTCTTTCTTCGGTCCTCTGCCCTAACCGAACTCCTCTGCGTCGCCGAGATTTTTCTTCGTTGCCCTCAAATTATGCTCTGATACCACTTGTTGAGAAATTAGAGTGAAGAGAAATAGGAATCGACACAAATCTAAAAGAACACACAGAGATTTAACGAGGTTCAGAAAAGATGCCTATGTCCTCGGGAACAAGCGGCGAGTTACTTTTAATATTCAGAAAAGATATTACAGAATAGAGGATACCTCCTGGGGTTACTAACATGTCTATTTATAACCCCAGTAGTAAACCCTAAGTACAATATGTAATTACAATATAATGTCTATTTGTAACCGTACCACAGGGCTTTGCCCCCGCACCCCCTTACCCACATAACGTAACTTCCCGATTTAGATAGATTCTTCCGCTCCGCTTTGATCCAGCATCTCTCCCTATATGGTACATGAGCCATACCATAACAACTAAGTTGAGACCTTATTATTGCACTAGATTCTTGAAACCTAATCCAAAGGTATACAATGAACTTATACAGCTCAATCAAACCTTGGACTAAATGAGTTTGAATATTTGAAAATAATCTTGCCTAGAAAGGAATTGTAGCCAAACCCACATAATCATCTAAAATCCAAGAAGTCTGATCAAATTAAATGTAAGATTTGTAAGACTATTATTTAGTAAAAGGGGAGTATATATCTTACAATTCCAATACCGGAGTCAAGCTGTCTGAATATGTCTAATTTGCAACTTTTCTAACTAATGCATATTTATAATTTATATACTTTAATTTAATGGATTCATATTGAAGGTTGTATTTTCTCATTAAAATATAGGATTTGAAGGCTAATCAGAATTTTAAGCAAAAGGGCGACTATGCACACTTATCTGTTCTATTATCATAGACATAGTGTTGAATCGGGCATATTACACTTTACGGTCAACTTTTCCTTAAAAAATAAAAAAAACAAAAATTTCGCTAATTTGATTATAAATGTAAATGCACAAGAACTGTCTGGCATGTATTAAATGCCCCAAATATAATATAGAAAAAGAATATTAGTTTAAATAGCTTACATTTGATGAAAATAGTACAAAATAAAACTATTTGAATAATATATTAAGAAGCACTTTTTTGTTTTTAATTTATTTAAGATTAAATTTATTTTTTTATGATTATCAATATCGAGTAAATATATTCGTTATTTATGTAATTTATTTAAAGTTAAATTTATGATTTAATGCAGCTGGGTGACTCCACGTGTATTTCTATGCAATTTATTAAGGCAAATTTTAACCAATTTCGTAGATCCATCCATCATGTTCCATTTAGGGCTCTCAAAAAAAACTTATAATTCGTGAACAATTCATGTTCAGCTCATCAGGGAGTTCGTGTTTGATTCGTTCAATAAGTAAACGAGACGAACACAAACAATATTTTTTCGTTTGGTTTGTTTAATGAATCGAGCAAGAACAATAATGTGTTTGTTCGTGTTTGAATCGTTATTGTTTGAAATATAAAATTATTTAAAATAATCATAAATAAAAGATTAATGATATTTTTAAAATAATTATATACTCAAAATATTTATCATTTGTTTTTTTAAATTATATCCTATAAATTATAATATATAATAAACTATTAATAAAAATATATTATTATTAGTACCATAAAATATTTTACTACTATAATAACACCACCCCAATACCACAATAACACTACATACCAAACCGCGACAAATCCCCACAATAACACCTCAAAATTGTTACAAAATTCCGCAATAATATCACAATATAACAAAAAAAAAACTACTGCAACAACTTTGCCGTCACGCCGCCTCAATAACACCACGGTTCCACGACAAAACAATGCCAATTACACCACAATACTATCACAATACACCCGCAATACAATGCCTTCACGACCGCACGATAACACCCACTACCGAACACTTAATAACACTAATTTTTTTTCAACTCCACATGCCAATAACTCCGATTGTTTCACCTCAAATAAACCAATAACACCACAATACTACAATAATAACCGGCCAATAGCACCACTTGTCGCGGAACCACAATAAAACCGGAATACAACCCAAATAACACCACTTATCACCCAAATAACAACGCCAATAATACCACTTATGGCAAAACCTCTTCAACCCTTCAATACAACCTATATAAAACTACCAATAACACCTGAACGAAATGTTTGAAATAGTTTCGAACTAAATCGAACAAATTTCGAACAATTCAAACCAAGCACGGACAATAACTTCACGAACAATTTCAAACATGAGTTTATTTTAAATAAATTTAATTTCAAATGAATTAAACATGAACACGAGCTCTATTTCAAATTCAGTTTGTTTACGCCCCTAACTAAATTTGACCTCTATGTTAAACATTTCATATATTTATTTTCCTCTGTTTATAAAAGAAAAATAAAATAAAATCTTATAAAATATGCTAAAATTTCCTTGCAACTTCGGCCTACCGTACTTTAAATTGGGCTGAGAANAAATTATATCCTATAAATTATAATATATAATAAACTATTAATAAGAATATATTATTATTAGTACCATAAAATATTTTACTACCATAATAACACCACCCAATACCACAATAACACTACATACCAAACCGCGACAAATCCTCACAATAACACCACAAAATTGTTACAAAATTCTGCAATAATATCACAATATAACAAAAAAAAAAAACTATTGCAATAACTCTGCCGTCACGTCGCCTCAATAACACCACGGTTCCACGACAAACCATGCCAATTACACCACAATACTATCACAATACACCCGCAATACAATGCCTTAACGACCGCACGATAACACCCACTACCGCACACATAATAACACTAATTATTTTTCAACTCCACATGCCAATAACTCCGATCACCACAAATAAACCAATAACACCGCAGTACTACAATAATAACACGGCCAAAAGCACCACTTGTCGCGGAACCGTAATAAAACCGGAATGCAACACAAATTACACCACTTATCACCCAAATAACAACACCAATAATACCACTTATAGCGGAACCTCTTCAACCCTTTAGTACAACCTATATAAAACTACCAATAACACCTGAACGAAATATTTGAAATAGTTTTGAAGTAAATCGGATAAATTTCGAACAATTCAAACTAAACACGAACAATAACTTAATGAACAATTTCGAACATGAGTTTACTTTAAATAAATTTAATTTCAAATAAACTAAACATGAACACGAGCTCTATTTCGGATTCAGTTTGTTTATACCCCTAATTAAATTTGACCTCTATGTTAAACATTTCATATATTTTTTTTAAAAAGAAAAAAACAATAAAATCTTATAAAATATGCTAAAATTTCCTTGCAACTTCGGCCTACCGTACTTTAAATTGGGCTGAGAAAGGCTACTTACGTCCAGCCAGAAAAGCCAGGAAAATCAGAAGCGCACCCGAGATGCAAACTTTGCCCACGCTAGCTAATGATGCTCCGCGTGGCACGTGCACATGGACCAAGGGGCCCACAGAAAAACCGTTACCAGCTGGATTTCAATTAAATTACTCCGCGGTGAACCTAAGAAACCTCTATAACCGCTTTCCGCTGTTTTCTCCCTTTTGCACCCCAAGATCCAGCGCCATATACCGGCCACTGTCCCGTCCCCAAAACCTCGCTGGTCGCAAGGAAAAATATAATTTTCAATGACATGACCAGCGATGCGAAACAGCAACGGCTGCAGCAGTAGAACGGGAAGACAAGCCCTTGACCGCATTCTTCTTCTCGCTTCATTGGTGGCTTTGATCTTTCTTTGTTCCTGTCAAGCATTTAATAAATCTTTCCGCTATTGGAAAGGATTGTCAAGGTTGTCACCATTTTTTTACTGTGATTCTCCAGGGAGAAAGTGGAGAGTTTATTTTTGAATTTTAATGAATTGGTGANTAGAATGGGAAGACAAGGCCTTGACCGCTTTCTTCTTCTCGCTTCATTGGTGGCTTTGATCTTTCTTTGATCCTGTCAAGCATTTAATAAATCTTTCCGCTATTGGAAAGGATTGTCAAGGTTTTCACCATTTTCTTACTGTGATTCTCCAGGGAGAAAGCGGAGAGTTTATTTTTGAATTTTAATGAATTGGTGAGGAAAGAGAAAAGACGAGAAGATGAATACCAGAGTGCGGATTGCGGAGAATGGACTGCGAGAAGTACCGAAGCACGAAAAAGTAAGAATTTTGGGCTGAAATCCGAGATGGCCATTGCTTTTTTTTTTGTTTTGAATCTTCTGATTACTTCTTGAAGAGTTCGGCAGCTGTTGTTTCGTGATCATTGGAATGGAGCTGTCTTCGATATTCATTCCTCTTCTACTTTGCCTTGTTTTATTTTCGGAGATTGTGGATTGCGAAGGTCTATAGTTATTGAATTAGGAACGAATCCAGTTAATTGTTTTGAGTGAGGCTTTTGCTTTAATCGGAATAAATTCTTTTTTTTGGGATCAGATGATCGTCTTCCTGTGTTTAATTTTGCTTGCAATCTCTTCACTTGAAAATTCTCGCATCTTGGACGAGAAAGCAAGCGCTGATCTTGGTAAAATTATTGCCAAGAGAGCTTGAGAAGCCTTGTCATTTATTTTGTGAAAGCAATGCCATTTGTTTTGTTTTAAATTCCTGGGAAATTGTGCCCCCTTGTTAATTCTGCGTTATACATTTATTCTTTGANGCGAGAAAGCTAGCGGCTGATCTTGGTAAAATTATTGCCATGAGAGCTTGAGAAGCCTTGTCATCTATTTTGTGAGAAAGCAATGTCATTTGTTTTGTTTTAAATTCCTGGGAAATTGTGCCCCCTTGTTAATTCTGCGTTATACATTTATTCTTTGATAAAAGCGCTTTGAATTCTTTTTTTTCTTTGTTTTAAATTGGTTTGTGATAAATTCCAAAATTTGGCTGAGGTTGCTAGCTGGACTTAAGACTAGATAGGAAATTAATGGAAATCTGCCCTGTTTTTGCTCTGAATGGTTATGCCATATACCGCTTGGCAAAAGCTCCTCTGAGATTAACCTCAATATGCCAAGCTTTGGCCGCTTTGGACCAATGCTGGTTGTAATGCCCAACATGTTCACTTTCATTCTCATTCACGTCTTAAAAACCAAATTTTTACATTTGAAGAATCATCTAAACATTTGGGTGTTTACGCTAATCACATCAAGTGAGACCCAAAAAATGAAAAAAAAGTCCTTTCAATGACCACTAATTCAATTTTTTTCCTGCAAATGTTTTGGCACTTTTTTTTATTTTAATTATTAGTTTTTTTCGGTTAAACAGATGGAAGAGAAGAAGATGGTNGAGCTCCTCTGAGATTAACCTCAATATGCCAAGCTTTGGCCGCTTTGAACCAATGCTGGTTGTAATGCCCAACATGTTCACTTTCATTCTCATTTACGTCTTAAAAACCAAATTTTTACATTTGAAGAATCATCTAATAATTTGGGTGTTTACGCTAATCACATCAAGTGAGACCCAAAAAATGAAAAAAAAGTCCTTTCAATGAACACTAATTTAATTTTTTCCTGCAGATGTTTTGGCACTTTTTTTTATTTTAATTATTAGTTTTTTTCGGTTAAACAGATGGAAGAGAAGAAGATGGTGGCCGTGGATGGGAGTAAAGAAACTAATTCAAGGAATGGCCCAAAGAGATGCTTGTGGAGGAGAGAGAAGAAAATTGCTTTGGAACAAGCTGTAGTANACACTAATTTAATTTTTTCCTGCAGATGTTTTGGCACTTTTTTTTATTTTAATTATTAGTTTTTTTCGGTTAAACAGATGGAAGAGAAGAAGATGGTNATTATTTTACAATGAAAGTTTGAATTTTTAATCTTGTATTTATAACTTTCTTCTTTGTTTGTCAGGCATATATAGAGAATGGTATTCCATCCACTCCAGAGATGGTCCTTGCATTGATGCTGAAGGTTTCTTTTTGTTCTACAACAAATTCATCTTTTTCCTCTTGAATTATCTACCTATTGTATATTATATTCAGGCAAAGGTGAATGTTGGTGGGCATTTGTTCACTTCAATGACTATTGAGCACCTCGTGCTTAGAATTCCTTACAACTCAAAGCATGTGAGTGGGGCTTCTTCTAGTTTTTGGAAAGAGCTGAACTTTTTAATGCAAGGAAAATAATTCCTTTAAGAGCTTTACTTTACAGATTTCACCAAAAGGTTTCAAAAGTAGTGAGGTGACAAGGAGCAGCCTATTCGGTTTAGATTGGCCGGAACCATTGGTTACATTTGCACTTTCGTGTGGAAGTTGGTCCTCCCCTGCGGTTAGTTTGTCTGAACCTTAATTTATTTTTTCTTACATTTTTCAAACTTTATTAGCTCCCGCAGGCATAAAGTGAGAAAAGGATACTATGTGATGCCGTGACTGATATCACTAAAGTCACATTATCGTTTTTTTTTTTGGTGCCTTATATTTCGTCTTATGTTACTGTATTGGTTTAATGTTGTGACATGTGATAATGTTTTTGAAAATGTTGCTCATGCTTTTAAGGAAAAAAATTTAGCGTAAAAGTGCTAAAATAAGGTGATCTCAAGGGGTTATTTGGTGGCCAGCATTTGTAGAGTATTGTATTCCATTTTTATGCATTTTAACCTTTTCTTTAGTAATTTATTTGAAGAGAAGAAACTGCAAAATTTTTAGGAATTTAAAATGCTTGGAATTTAATGTTGCACCACGTCATGATTTCCCCCCCACTCTAGTCCTAATGAAGTGTCACAATGGTCATACAACTCCTTGAAGGTTGTTATTTTAGTCTAAGTCTATGAAAATGTCAATTTAAAAATGTCAAGATTATTTTAGTCTATATTGAAAGACTAAGAGGACTAATTTGACACTTTGATAGTCTTTGGAGCTAAAATGGCCCCAGAAAAATAATCAACGGATTATTTTGACATTTTACTCATTTGAAATGTACGGTACAATTTATTTCAATGTATTCGATTTACATCGAAGGAAAATATAAGTACGACAAATGCTTGTGATTCCCAATGCAATCATTGACACTTGTGTCATATTTTCTCAAGTATAGGTGAGAATCTACACTGCGTGTCAAGTAGAGACGCAGTTAGAAGAAGCTAAGAGGGATTACCTGCAAGCTGCCATCGGTTTGTCAAAATCGAACAGATTGGCAATACCAAAGCTCCTTGATTGGTACAAGTTAGATTTTGCAAAGGACAATGAGTTGCTTCTGGACTGGATTTGCTTGCAGCTCCCAACTGAAATGAGAAAAGAAGCAGTTAAATGTGTTGAAATGGGTAGGAGATGTGCGGTTCCCCAGCCAATACAGGTGCTTCCATATGAGTTCAGATTCAGGTATCTTTTAACATTATAATGGCCTCTCTTTTGTTCTCATAATTTTGTACACATTTTTAATGTAAAACAGGAAAAAAAATAATCAATGATTTTCTTATGATTTTGGATTAGTGTCATATGCCGTGTTGATGAAACCTCGTTCTGATTGTTGTGCTTGTCGAGTCTTCTGAAGTTAAGGGTAGTCATTGGCACAAAAATGTTGTGAAGAATACTAAATTGGTTCATTTATTTGATGTATTCTGATATGAAGTATGAGAGAGAGGATATTGAGAGTTCATATTGCTTGCATTCATCTTTTTATAAAGTAGTTGGAGAATTATGGTCTGAAAAGTAAATTTATGAAAATATTGTGAAAATTATCATTTTTTATTTCTTTAAGAAGGAAGTTGACAAATTTCTCATACTTATAATGCCAAAGTTGATTATAAATTTTTTTTTCGTTTAAAAATTTTAATAAATAAAAAATTCTACAATCAAACACTAGACATATGAAAAAATAAGAGCAAGTTCACGATCATTTTTATTTTATTTTTAATTTTTTAATTTTACTTTGTTTATGTTTTAATTTAAATTAAAACATATTTGATTGAGATAATGTTTTTTCAAAACTATTTAAAGTGTTTTTAATTTGATTTGTTTTAAAAATAAAAAATAAAAACATATAAAATGTATATCACGCAAAAACATTTTTAAAAATAAAAGAAGAAATAAAAATAAAAGAGATACCAATGGGATCCAAAGTAGTGGGAAAATTGCTTCAAAGGAACCCTAAAATGGCATCCAATGTTTTCTGAACATGAACATGAGTAGTGTAATCATGATAAATCTAAATGTTTTCATCAAAATTTCATCCACATAAAGATAAATAAATACAAAAAGAAGAATAAAACCAGCAATCCTTGGCCTTATTGGAGGCTATTGTTGTTATATAGATCCAATAGAATTCCTTCTGATCGCCCCCAAGAGCTGAAAAGAGAACTCCAGTGTACTATAAGTCTGAATCATTCCTTTTATGAGCTATAAGATAAAATTGTCATAATGAGGCTGTAGATGGCGACAACGAAAGCATCACGTGGCAGAGGAGTTGCAACAAAAGAGCTCCTTGTACTAGATCTTGCTGTTGAGATGAAGTATCGCTTTCATGCTTTGAAGTTCATCAGCTGGTTTCTGCCTACTCTTTTTCATCTTCCCTTCTGTGAGAGAAGATTGGTTCCTAGTTGGGTGGTACGTATTATTTGGCATTTATGCTAAATAAAGAAAGAAACCTTTGCTCAATTGAGAAAAAAATATTTCAAGACATAATCAAGCTGGCTGTAGATAATTAGTTATGCAAATTAAGAAAAACACTTTATATTCTGAATTAAATTCGAATTTTCTGTGGGGCTTAGGCTTTTTATAACTGGAGAATAGGATTTATGAACATCTAACTAAATTTTGGTTGTTTAAGAAAATTAGCATTGACCCTAAATTTTGTGTTATATAACTTATCAAGAATTCAACAAAAACCGCTAATAAAAAAGAACTAATAACAATAATGATGATGATGATGATGATGATTTGATACTATTATTGTTGTTTTTTTTTATTAATCTGTATGCATATTTATATAACTTTGCAGAGTAATGAAGTACTAAATTGAATAATGATGCACATTAACTAGTGGTGAAGTGCTCTATTTAGTGTTAAAGTCTCTTGCCTATAGAATAAAAGTGTTCTAAATATTGTACAACGATGTACGCCGAACGAGCGGTATTAAAGACCCGATGATAACTCCTTATAGTAGCTACTCTTGAGCACATTATTCAGATTACATTAGATCATTTTATATACTATATATAAATAAACAATATACTTGGTTTAACATTATAACCCTTTTTTTCTATTACGGGCTAAAGGGTCTATCTTTGTATTTGTAAATATATAGTGGATCATTTTGACTGGGCTAGGATTTATAGTTTTTTCCCTTATCAAATTTTTTAAGGAAGATTTTCCGGTGCATGTTATCTTTTTATTATCTTATTTTGTGCTAGATTTTGTACAATATGGAGACATTAAATTATTATACTATCGATGTAAATTATTTGGAAGGCAATAACTTGGAGCCGTTTATGGGAAACGACATCTCGTTGATAGAATTCTCCACTTCATTGATGACTAATTAGCATAATACACGTGATTCTCACTCTAACAACAATCATTTCACGGTGCAATCATGAAGTCCAGGACACCAAGGCCTTACTCCATTTACCAATGCTACACATTATCTTGTTGGTGAGGAAACTTCCCTTGCACCATATAAAAATCATGTAAGAATCTCAAAATGAGAATTTTCCACTCCTGTGCGAAGTTTGACAACCGAAGATTGTGCAAACTAAAGAGGCACAACGACCTCAAAATTCTCTAATTAGAGGTACTAACTTGACCTGCAATTATGCAATTATTTAAGTCCTGAAAGATGACCAAAATATTGATCCAATTTAAATTAAGCGGCTAGTGTGCAAAACTAAATAATATGTAAAGTTGATAAAATAACTTACACACTAAGGGTACTACGCAATTATATCTATCGTTTCAATTAATATAGAGCTCTAATGGTGTCATAAGTGTGCAAATCTAATCAATCCTACAGAGATAGGCAAAACTCTTATAAGGTTGATTTTAATAAAATACTCTCTAAACTGCAGTTAACTTATTTAGAAAATGATAAAAAGTTTTTGTGAATCAATTAATCCTACAGAATATTAAAAGGAATGCTAAGTATGTTAAGCAAATGTAGAATTAAAATGCTAAGTAAAATGCTAAATACAGGACAATCTAACAGGCTAAATAAAATGTAAAGTTACCACTAAGCAATTCTAAACTAATAATGTATAGAAGAGTTCAAATTATATAAAACATCCTTGCAATGAGTTTATAATCAGTGTAGAACTCCAGTTATTTTAAATATTATTAATGTATTGTGCCAAATAAAAACCTACCTATTCCTTACCCTCTCTCGAGTGCATAAAGAACATTAGCTAATCTAGATTTAAGTCTCTAAATCCGTACTTAGGCTGGGAAGATACTAGCTTTCAATCTAGAGTTCCCACGTACCCTTCACCAGAAGCCTAATATCTCACTTTAGGTTCCAAACTTATGGATCAAATTCAGAATTTTAGTCTGTCACTCTAAAATCTCCAATTTACATCTATCAATACTTATTTTCCTGTTTATTTGCACTTAACCCCATGAACTACATCCACATTCATGATACTAAATGTGATTCTTACTATTTTGAGAAAAACATAGCTCTTTTGGGTCATTATGTTTCACAGCAGATTTAATCAATTGACTAGATCGATAAGTAAATTAAACAAGAAGATTAAATCATCAAAACCTATGGAATTAAAAACACTTCTACTAAACTTTATTCCTACACATAATTATTCCTCATTATAGGGAGAAAAACAAATAAATTACTTAGTTCTCACTGGGAAGAAACAACAACTCATGGATTTATAGATAAACATAAGTTTACACAATAAAATTAAGTAAAAAAAATAAAATACACAACTTATCTCAAACTCCTTCCCAAGCAATCCTTCTGAGTTCCTTTGAATCACTAACTCTCCTTACAATTCCACTCCAGTCTCACTTAGAATTATAGTGAAGAAGATATCTCTCACTTCTCCTCTTCTCCTCCAAATCTAAGCAAGCCACCAAGAAAGTTCTTCAAGCCTCCATGAACTTTTAAGCCCTTCTCTCTCTCTCTCTCTAAAAAATCCTCCTAGACTCTCCAAAAGTTTCTTTAAATAGTGCTCTCAAAATCACCAAAAGTCACTTCAAGCACCCATTTAAAATTTGTCCACATTCATTGAAACAGCATTGAAAACCGCTTTTGGCACCTAGGCACCAAATTCTAGCGCTTAGGTGTCAGTCTCTTTGTCTTATGGAACCTAGTTCCCAGATCAAATTTAGTCATTTTTCCTCCTTTGACTCTGAATTGCTCTATTTTTGTTCCATTTGCTCCACTTGCTCCATTTATTGTACCTGCAACCAAAAAATATTTAAAATACCTTTTATTAATGCGCAATAACATTAGAATGAGGCATTCAATGTGCAAATAAAAGTAATATATTTTAGGCATGTCAAAATCCCCTAAACTTAACTATTACTTGTCTTCAGTAACTTATTTATTTTGAAAAATTAAATATGATAACATGTGGTAGTGGGTTTCATTAAAGGCTGCTATAGTTATATGTGATATCTATGAATTGAGGCTAAAAATAGGGCATAAGAATATTATGCAATCAAGTCCAAAAATTCTGATTTTCTATTTATTTCAAAAATTAATTTTACTTTGCAATACATAGGAATCTTAGAAAAAAAACTGATAAAATTTGAGAAAACTCTACTAGTAAAAGTAGACTAACACTTTTAGGAAATAAAAACTCAGAATTGTAATAAAGCCTTTCTCTTTAAGATGATATAAGTGAAGCCAATTTTTAATTGGGCATCACCTCAAGCTTCTCCTCACTTTCACATACACTTTTTTTTTTTTACTTTTTTAAGGATCATTTTCAATCCTTTTTTTTTTCTGTGTGAGGATTACTATATCTGGATTAGTTTTTAATGACTTTGAACTTCACTATTCTCCTTCTAAAGTTAAAAACTCATCACATTTCATTACCTTGATCATTTTTATTACTTTTTAAAAATGATTTTTCATAGAGTCTCAATTTTTTATTGTAGACCTAAGATTCTTAGTATTTCAAAAAAACAATTTCTTTTCTTTTTTAAATAATAAAATCATATACCTATTCTCTTTTACTTGATATCTTAACTCTAGAACTAACCTTTATCAGAAAAAATTTACTTAAGTCTACCAAAACATCTATAGAATAAAAAAATGCAGTTCTCTAAAAATAACACTACATGTCACATGTTATTTTAAAAGGATATTTTCTTTGAATATAGTTTCTTAAGGACAAATAAAATTATGTTTGTCAAATATTTTTTTTCCACCTCAGACTTAATTTTTTTAACAAGTTAAAACATTTAGCACAGAAAATATAGTAGGAGGAACAAAATTTTAAATATGATTTTTTCTTATAAAGGGTTTAACATGACAGTATGCAGGTATTAAAAACAAGTATACAACATCAATAGAGCTTAATTAATATGTATATAATAATAATAAAAATAAATTACTAAGTACAGGAGTTCTCTAAACATAACAAACATATATAACAACAACAGTGTAGTAAAATAAACAGTAATGCAATAACAACAAATAAAAAGGTAGTAAAACAAACAAGCAGTGATAAATCCAAATCAAAATAAATTCAATGAAAAAATTAATACACATAAGAATTCCTAACATCTAGTAACTCTAATAAATACATCAAAAGAAATACAACACTCAACATACATAACATAGCATTATTCATCATCATCACCTTCATCTGTCTCATCTTCTATCTCTTCTTCATCTTGCTCTATATCCTTCAAATAAGAGAAAGGTGTATACTCAGGAAATGGGGGAAACTAGACTGAAGTCCCCTCCAAAATAAAATTATGATCTCTCATCATCTGAAGCATAGAGTCATAGACACTACTCCCAAAATTACTAGCCGTCCAAAAATATTCATCAAAATGCTCCATGTGGGTCTTCTGGTCATACATCTATCCTTGTATAACAACAAAGTCATCAGGAAAAATATTCTAATTGTTCCTAAGTGATTAAGAAACAATTTAGAACATTTCCATGAGTTTTATTATNAAAATATGAAATCAAATTGATCTCATATTTTTCAGAGTTTTAATGAAAGAGTGCCGCACCTTAAGCTATGTCTCTATCTCAAAAGATAAATACATGACTTGATAGAGAGGCTCAATCAAATAAACTAAAAAATATATGACATCTGTTTGGCCTGCAAAACCATTTTGTTATAAGCCGACAAGTTCCTCTATTTAATATGAAAATTTAAATAGGTTTTATATTTAGTTGGGTTCTTGAAAGATTCTTATAAAGGCAAGAACTTATAGTTAATTACATCTTAGATAATCGAAGTCATCTAAGAAAAATCTCGATAAAAATCAAGGGATATTGTCTTCAAGAATTTTAAAGGATAGGACCTTTCAATGAGATCAGACAAAGTGGTGTGAAATAGGAATGACTCAAAATTGGAACATATTATGGAATCCAAAGGAAGAGAGATTATGGTAATAATGCAATTAAATTAAGCCTAATTAAATGGAGAATCAAAATAGGCTCGGGATGAGGTGAGGTTTTATACCATTACTCTGAGAAGTGTAGCTTCAATCAGAGGGTCTTGGCATGTTTTTTATGGTCCAAGGAGACTAGGGAATGAGTCTCTGGTCTTGGTGTAAGGCCTAGGTAGGAATTCGATCATGGTCGGATTTGGGTGTTGGTCTAGAGCTATGGTAGAGGCTCTGTGGAAGGGGGATTTTATGCGGCTTTGGCTTCTTTCACTATTTTGAAGGTGTGGTAGAGTTAATTTGAGTTTGGGTGGACTGTTGAGGTGTATTGAATTCTGTCCTGCATTTCAGCAAGGTTCCAAGCTGAAAATTGAGCTCCGGCAATGGGAATTGGTGGGGGAAATGGGTTGGAATGCACTGAGGGGATCTTAGGGAAGCTCTGTGGAAAGTTTGGAGAGGCCTCTCTAAGGAAATTTCAGCACACTCCCATGGCCGTGGAGGTGAGTTTTTATAAAAATGGTCATGGGGTGGCTCTCAGGGCATAAACCTCCCATGGCCGTGGAGGTGAGTTCTTATAAAAATGGTCATGGGGTGGCTCTCAGGGCAAATGTTTGGGTGCATTGTGGTGCTTAGGGGTGATTTTAAATAAAAATGGCCATGGGGTGGCTCTCAAGGCATAAGTTTGGGTGCATTGTGGTGCTTAGGTGGTTTTTATAAAACTGGCCATGGGGTGGCTCTCAGGGCACAAGTTTGGGTGCATTGTGGTGCTTAGGTGGAGGGCAGTTCATGGGGTGGCTCTCAGGGCATAAGTTTGGGTGCATTGTGGTGCTTAGGTGGAGGGCAGAGGAGCTCCCATCAAGTGTTTTGGCTGTGCTGGCCTCTAGGTTTGATTTGGGTGAGGTGCCATGGAGGTGGCTCTCCATTTTGAGCTTTTTTGGCCACTAGGTTGGCAGTCCGTCAAGGGGGAGGTGGCTAGGAGCTCAGGGAACCCAGTGGAATATGTCACAACAATTTAGTGCAATAATACCTAATTTTGGTNTGAATTGAAATGTAAGTATCAATTTAAAGATATGAGAATTGAAATTTAAGTGTCAATTTGAAGATATGAGAATTGGAATGTAGGTATCAATTCGAAGATATGAGAATTGAAATGTAGGTAACAATTCAAAGATGTGTGAATTGAAATTTAAGTATCAATTCAAAGATGTGCGAATTGAAATGTAAGTATCAATTTGAAGATATGAGAATTGAAATGTATATAGAGCCCGTGGTGTTGAATTTGCAGAAGTGTGTCATGTGAAAATGTTGATTTTGTAGAAGATTTGTAGAGCTTTGTGGAGTTTTGTACATAATGAAAAATTCCCCGGGGATGTCAAGAGAGTTAATGCAAATAAAGATGGTTGTGCCGCACACAAAAAGTAAGAAACTCTGAAAATGAGAGAATCCACTCAACAGATTTTTATCTCATTAAATTTTTCGAAATGTCTTTAAAGTTTTAATTTTAAATGGTTGATTTTCAAAAGAAATTTGTTTTATTGTTTATTTTTTGGTGATTATTTTTTTTATATAATTTATTTATTGTTAAAAGTTTGTTGTTTTGTTCTTTGTTCATTGAAATTATTTAGCCAACGCGTGGTTCGTGGCTTTCATCCCTCGCACGAAAAGGCAACTGACAGAAAGGTACAATTTGAGAGAAATTTCCATTAATTTGCTCCAACAAAGATGTCATAAANTTTTGGAAAAATCATAGAATACTTTCCCTGATAGAGGCTACAACATGTGAAAATTTCAAGCCAAGGTGATGTGTCAATATGCATGGAGAATCAAATGATTCAAAACAGTGTTTAATTAACTNTCAAAATTAATTATCTTAGTGATTTAGTATTTGGAAAATTTAAGGATGTTTTAAATGACTTGACCCGTGAAATTATTTTCAAAGGTTTCTCTGGTCATGGTGGACCTTCCAAAATTTTCTTGGGATTTAATAACTAATATGCTAATTTTCATTATTATTTTAAGGAAATGATGTGAAATAACTTGAAAAATATGGGTCTCTGTATAGGGACCTTCTCTGACTTTGGAAAAATCATAGAATACTTCCCCTGACAGAGGCTACAACATGTCAAAATTTCAAGCCAAGGTGATGTGTCAATATGCATGGAGAATCAAATGATTCCAAATAGTGTTTAATTAATTAAAAATATTTTATGCATCAAATGGACTTGAAAGTTATTCCACATTGTTCTCCTTTGTTCACTGAGCAAGAGGGTATTTTTATTTTTATTTTTGTGATTTTTCTACACAAAGTTATGAATTTTCTAAGTTAAGGGTATTTAAATAATTTGAAAAAATCCTATTTATTTATTTAAACAGCGTGTGCTGACTAGATCTTAGGCAGCTCCGAAGGCATGCATGGAGCGCTCTAGTTGGACGCTGCCATCCACGTAGCTTGCTGACTCGGCCCGTCGTTTATGTCCCGAAGTGCTGTCCGACTTGATCTCCCCCGTTCATTTGATACACGCTCGATCGGACGGCTCCCCGTCATCGTCCCCGATAGGATGATCCCGTGCCCGTCCACACTAAAACCTTAAGATCTCGACCTAGGCTCAACCAAATCACTTTGGGTTTGATCCTATGGACTCGTCTAAGTGAGACGAACACATCCATCGGTTAAGATGACATGAAATCAAGCTTAAGTAAATGGAGAATCAAAATAAGCTCGGGAGGAGGAAATTAATATACCATGAAATCAAGCCTAAGTAAATGGAGAATCAAAATAAGCTCGGGAGGAGGAGGTTTTATACCTTTGCTCTGAGAAAGGAGGCTTCAATCAGAGGTGCTCAACACGTTTGTTGGGGTCCAAGAAGGCTAGGGATTGAGTCCCTGGTCTTGGTGTAAAGCCTAGGTATGAATTCGACAAAGCTCGATTTCAGGTGTTGGTCTAGAGCTATGGTAGAGGCTCTGTGGAAGGGGGATTTGATGGGGATTTAGTTTCTTTCACTGTTGTGAAGGTGTGGGTGAAGTTAATTTNGGTATCAATTCGAAGATATGAGAATTGAAATGTAGGTAACAATTCAAAGATGTGTGAATTGAAATTTAAGTATCAATTCAAAGATGTGCGAATTGAAATGTAAGTATCAATTTGAAGATATGAGAATTGAAATGTATATAGAGCCCGTGGTGTTGAATTTGCAGAAGTGTGTCATGTGAAAATGTTGATTTTGTAGAAGATTTGTAGAGCTTTGTGGAGTTTTGTACATAATGAAAAATTCCCCGGGGATGTCAAGAGAGTTAATGCAAATAAAGATGGTTGTGCCGCACACAAAAAGTAAGAAACTCTGAAAATGAGAGAATCCACTCAACAGATTTTTATCTCATTAAATTTTTCGAAATGTCTTTAAAGTTTTAATTTTAAATGGTTGATTTTCAAAAGAAATTTGTTTTATTGTTTATTTTTTGGTGATTATTTTTTTTATATAATTTATTTATTGTTAAAAGTTTGTTGTTTTGTTCTTTGTTCATTGAAATTATTTAGCCAACGCGTGGTTCGTGGCTTTCATCCCTCGCACGAAAAGGCAACTGACAGAAAGGTACAATTTGAGAGAAATTTCCATTAATTTGCTCCAACAAAGATGTCATAAATCGAAACACAAGGTAATCCTCAAAAGGTACATTATGTAGTCCATGTTGAAATACATTGAGAACATCTCTTGATATGAACACATTGTGGACTGAATACTTCAGATACATGTCATGCTGTTAAAAGAAAGAAAGTGAACCCTCTGTGCCAGGTATGTTGAGCTCTTGATCAAGCAGACCTTCTAAGCCATGCTCCAGGATAAGAGTTCCCTTCGCATGTACTTAGAGGTACAACTCTCTCACAGCTCATACGGAAATAACTCCTCCAATTCTGGGTCCTGTTGGAATCCATATGGCATTTTACTGTCATCCATCCTATGGAAAGTCACAGACACCCTACGGTGTCGTACTCTTGGAATGCAATGTTTGGCAACGTCTGCACTGTTGCCCTTGAGAACAAGTACTGAACCGACTGGAAGAGGAATCTCCACAGAACCTCTGAATTCACCAAGGCCAACGATATAGATTTCTTTACCGAATAGAATATTGCTTTTACTCATGAATGAGACCATGTAGAAAGGCCTCACAAAATTTTGATGGTCAATGTGCAGGGGAATGCAATCACCCTCCTCATAAATATTGATAATGTAACTGTTAGGAATGTGGGTAACAGGTAGAATATTCCATTTGTCCATTCTTTTGATCATCCATTTTATCATCGATGGTAGTGGATCTACTTGATCATGTTTGAGGATCCCAGGCGAATTCCCCTGTCTGTCATTTACGAAGTTATAACAACAGCCACATTGGATGGTAATTATTCCCTTCCCTCTCATCCACTTCTTTGGCTCGGAATATGTCCTTTCCATGAAAAGGCCCGCTCGGCCTTTGTCTCTTAAATTGAAGAAGCAGCCCATAATGTTTCTTTCATCAGTCTCGGACAAAATCTTGGTGTACAGCTCTAGGCCTTCCAATATATTGACGAACTTTCCTTCAACTTCTTCATAAAACTCGAATTCTCTTTTATTTACTCTGCTTATCTTGTAGTATTCTACCATACCACGGGTCGACAGCTGTCGCGGGCGTTCCTTCCTTCAGGCATTGGCAGGAATCCAAACGGGTGCTGGTCGATCTGGAATAGAAGACTCAGCCTATAATGTGATGTACGACCCTGGGCTCCACGGTACATACTGATCCGTTCCCAGCGGGACATACAGTTCATCAATCATGAAATCTGGAGTCTGAAACTCGTTGGTGCTTGAAGTATATTCTTCTAATGTACTGAAACACTGTAGATGTAGAAGATTGCAACCTGGGCATTCTACAAACGCACCTGTGGCTGACGTCCCAGCCGGTATTTCAATGTTGCATTTCGGGCAACCCTAGCACAAAACATCTGAAACTGGAATTGTGTTTGAATCCGTCACAAACCCTGATTCTTCTTCCGTGGTGGGTAAGCTAGCAGAAGTTTCATTCATGTCTGGATCGTAAATGTGCCCCTCGGGAATAAAGGTGAGGAAATGGTTCATCTCTCTTTGACGTTTACGTTCTTATCGTAAAAAAGCTCTCTGCTTCTTACGGCTGGCATTCCTGTGTTGTGTCCTGCGAAGCGGAGTACTTGGTAATCTTTCGTTATTGGAGGCTTGTTGACCTCACTTTTGGTTGAGGTCTAGAAATTTCTTTAGTAGCCTAGGTCTAGCTATAGGACNGGCAGAGTTTCGAGCTCAAAATTGAGCTCCGGCAATGGGAATGGGTGAGGGAAAATGGTTGGAATGCACTGAGGGGATCTTAGGGAAGCTCTGTGTGAAGTTTG
>JXCR01148271.1:233583-246802 GCA_002079205.1 Phalaenopsis hybrid cultivar
AACCAAAAATGAGGTCAACAAATGGACCCCCAATAGGTGGGGTGTGCTGGGAAAGCACACCGCGCGTATTGGCGTTGACCGACAAGATCAACAAAAACCAATACATACTCCTAAGTCAATAAACCCAGAAGTACGTGTAGAGTTGTGTTTGTAATTAATTTTTGCTGGAGAATTAGCAGATTGTGTGCTTAATCAAGTCGAGAAGTAGGGATTCTCGCTGGGGATTGGAGGGTGGACTTTGAGTTATGAAATTTCAAAGATTTCCAAAGGATGGGAGTCAAAATGTAAGTGTTGACCTAAGGTAGGAATTGAAATTCAAATATCGACTCGAAATGAGAGAGAGAGAGAGAGAGGAAGAGTCAGAGTGTAAGGACCGACCTTAAATGTAATGAATCAGAGATGTAGATTGATTCGGAAATGAGAATTGAAATGTAGGTAAATTCTCAAAAGAAAATGTCAGAATTTAAGGACCGACTTCAAATGTAAAGAATCAGAAATGTAGGACTGATTTGGAAATGAGAATTGAAATGTAGGTCAATTCTCAAAAGAAGGTGTCGGAATGTAAGGTCCGACCTCAAATGTAAAGAATAAAAAATGTAGGACTAATTCGGAAATGAGAACTGAAATGTAGGTCGATTCTCGAAAGAAGGTGTCAGAATGTAAGGTCCGACCTCAAATGTAAAGAATCAGAAATGTAGGACTGATTCGGAAACGAGAACTGAAATGTAGGTCAATTCTCGAAAGAAGGTGTCGGAATGTAAGGTCCGACCTCAAATGTAATGAATCAGAAATGTATGACTGATTCGGAAATGAGAACTGAAATGTAGGGCAATTCTTGAAAGAAGGTGTCGGAATGTAAGGTCCTACCTCAAATGTAATGAATCAAAAATGTAGGACTGATTCGGAAATGAGAATTGAAATGTAGGTCAATTCTCAAAAGAAGGTGTCGGAATGTAAGGTCTGACCTCAAATGTAATGAATCAGAAATGTAGGACTGATTCGGAAATGAGAATTGAAATGTAGGTCAATTCTCGAAAGAAAGCGTCGTAATATAAGGTCCGACCTCAAATGTAATGAATCAGAAATTTAGGACTGATTCAGAAATGAGAATTGAAATGTAAATATCAATTCGAAGGTAAAAAAATTGAAATGTAGGTATCGATTCAAAGATATGCGAATTGAAATGTAAGTATCAATTGTGAGATGAAAGAATTGAAATGTAGGTATCAATTCAAAGATGAAAGAATTAAAATGTAGGTATCAATTCAAAGATATGAGAATTGAAATGTAAGTATCAATTCAAAGATAGAAGAATTGAAATGTAAGTATCAATTCAAAGATAAAAGAATTGAAATGTAGGTATCTATTCCGAAGATGAGAGAATTGAAATGTAGGTATCAATTCCAGGAGAGAGTCAAAATTTAGGTATCGACCTCGAAATGTGAGAATCAGGATTTAGGTACTGATTTGAAGATGTGATATGAAATTTACCAAGAACTTGTGATGTTGAATTTGTGGTAGTGTGTCATGTGGAAATGTTGATTTTTTTGAAAGAGATTTGTAAAGCTTTGTGAATTTTTGTATAGAATGTGACATTCTGTGGGGATGTGCAGAGAGTTAGTGTAGATAACGATGGTTGTGTTGCGCGCACAAAGAGTAGGAAATTCCAAAAATGAAAGTATCCACTCAATATGTTTGTTTTATTTTCTTGTTGTTTTCATCACAATTAATTTTTCAAAATTTATTTTTAAAGTTTTAATTTCAATTGGTTGATAAGAAATTTGTTTTGTTATTCGCTCATTTATGATTATCTTTTATTTGTGTTTTGTTACGTTGTCGAAGATTTGTCATTTCGTTCTTTGTTCATTGGAACTCTGAACCATCGCATGGTTTGCGGCTTTCATCCATCGCACAAAAGGCAATTGACAAAAAGGCACAACTTGAGAGAAATTTTCATTAATCTGCTTCAATAAAGATGCTACAAATTAAACATAGGCTAATGCCTCAAAAAAAGTACATCAGGTAATACATGCTGAAATGCATTAAGAGTCATCTCCAGATATGAGTACATCATAGACTGATTACATCAGATACATGTCATGCTTGTTAAAAGAAAGCAAGCGAATCCTTTGACCTGGTATATCAAGCTCCTGATCAAGCAGACCTTCTGAGTCATGCTGCGGGATAAGAGTTCCCTTTGCATGTATTCAGAGGTACAACCTTCTCATAGCTCGTAGGGAAACAGTTCCTCCAACTCCGGGTCTTGTTGGAATCCATATGGTATCTTACTGTCATCCATTCTGCGGAAGGTCACGGACACCCTACGGTGTTGTACTCGTGGAATGTAGTGCTTGGCGACGTCTGCACTGTTGCCCTTGAGAACAAGTACTGAACCAACTTGAAGAGGAATCTCCACAGTTCCTCTGAATTCACCAGGGCCGATTACATCGATCTCTTTTCCAAACAGGATATTGCTCTTACTCATGAATGAGACCGTGCAGAAAGGCCTCACAAAGTCATGATGGTCAATGTGCGGAGGAATGCAGTCACCTTCTTTCTAAATGTTGATGATGCAACTGTTAGGAATGCAAGTGGCGGGTAGAATATTCCACTTAACCATTCTCTTTATCATCCACTGATATAAACGTTAATGATACAACTGTTAGGAATTCAAGTGGCGGGTAGGATATTCCACTTGACCATTCTCTTTATCATCCACTTTATCATCGGGGTAACGGATCCACTTGGTAGTATCTGAGGATCCCAGGCGGATTCCCCTGTCTGTCATTTATAAAATTGTAGCAACATCCACATTGGATGGTAATTCTTCCTTTTCCTCGCATCCATTTCTTCAGCTCGGAATACATTCTTTCCATGAGAAGACCCGCTCGACCTCTATCTCTTAAATCGAAGATGCAGTCCAGATTGCTTCTTTCATCAGTTTCAGAGAAAACCCTGGTATATAGCTCTGGGCCCTCCAATATATTGATAAACTTTCCCTGAATCTTTTCATAGAACTCGAATTCTCTTTTGTTTACCTTTCTTATTTTGTAGTATTCTACCATGCCGGGAGTTGGCAGCTGCCTGGGCGTTCCTTCCTCCGGGCCTTGGCGGGAATCCAAACTGGCGCTGGCCGATCCGGAATGTGAGATTCAGCCTTGAGTGGGATGTATGATCCTGGGCTCCGTGGTGTGCGCTGATCCGTCCCCAGTGGGACATACGGTTCATTTGCCACAAAATATGGAGTTTGAGACTCGTTGGTGCTTGAAGTGTATTCTTCTAAGGTACTGAAACGATGTAGATGTAAAATGTTGCAGTCTGGGCATTCTACAAATGTGCCCGTGACTGATGTCCTGGCTGGTCTCTCGACATTGCATGTTGGGCAACCTCTGCACAAGATATTTGGGACTGGGGGCACATCTGATCCTGTCACAAATCCTGACTCTTCATCTGTAGTGGGCAGGCTGGCAGAAGTCTCTCTCAGATCTGGATCGTAGATATGTCCCTCAGGAATGGGGGTAAGAAAACCGCTCACGTCTCTTTGGCGCTTACACTTCTGTCGCAGAAAGGCTCTCTGTTTCTTTCAGCTTGCATTTCTGTGTTGCGTCCTATGGAGTGGAGTATTTGGTAGTTGTTCATTGTGGGCGGCTATTAGGCCCCTTGCTGGAGTAGCTATCATGGAGGGCACTCGGCTAGGCCCCTCCATCGGATCTTATTCTGCTATCACGTTTTTACCTTTACGTGACACATCGTCTTGAGTGGTCACCCTCAACTGTGAAGGTAGTCCCTTCTTTTCTTCATTGTTGACTACGTCCATTAGAGAACCTTCGTAGTCCATATCAATCTGGTTGAAATCCATGTTGAAATCTATGACACCTCCTTGTGGTGCAATCTCTTCATTCAATGCGAGGTTCCAGCCGTCCTGAAAGGCAAAGATCAGCCTCTGTCCTGACATTTTTCTGCAGACGACAGAAAGAAATGTCAGTGGGCCAAAGTTTGGTATGAACAAGAACAAAACAGAGTATTTATTAAAGTAAATTTTAGTTTGTTTTGATGAAAACGATTACTCATTTTATGTGTGAGTTTTGTTTTATTTTAATGAAATTTTTAAATTCAAAAGTAGAAAGGAGAATGTGTGAAGTTCAAAATCCTCTTAAAATTTTCATTATATATGAGATTAATTACAAAATTTGGACCCGGTCATAGACATATGGCCATAAAGATAACCTAAAACAATCAAAGTTTCAAAGTTTCAAAGCAAGCAGAGGCAAGCGGAGGTAGGCGACATCAGGTTGCGTAATAGGTTTTCAGGTATGGTCGATTTATCAGTAACATGGGTCTTTTACCCCGGAAGTCCACTAACTGGTAGGCTCCTCCTGTATAAACCTTCTGAAAGATAAATGGTCCCTCCCAAGTTTGCTCGAATTTTCCACCTATTTTTCGGCGAGCAAGAATAGGTCTTTTGAGCACGAGTACGATGTCACCAATTTTGAATGTCCTTGGGCAGACCAATTTGTCATGAGCTTGTACCATCTTTGCCTGGTAGAGCTCCAAATGTTGCTGTGCTTCCAATCGTTTTCCCTCGAGACTCTCCAGTTCTTCAAGCCTGAGTTTTGTACTTTCTTCTATTGTAAGTTGGTTCGCAACGACGACTCTGAGATATGGTGTCTGGATCTCTAGCGGTAGCACATACACGAGCATATAAGGTTTACACTGAGTGGGAGTCCTGAAAGTCTTCCGGTAGGCCCACAGGGCTTCTAACAGTTTGTTATGCCAATCTCTTTTATTTTCATCCAGTGTTTTTTCAAATCTGTATAGTGTCTTGTTGAAAGCTTTTGCCGTACTATTTGCTTTGGGATAGTAAATTATAGAATATATCCAATCTATCCCATGTCTTCTGACGAAATCATTGATCTTTGTGCTTTTAAAAGCTGTCCCATTATCAGAGATTATTCTTCGCGGTACTCCGAAACGGCAGACAATTTGGCTTTTGAAAAATTGAAGGATGTGCTGTGCGAAAAATTGAAGGATGTGCTGTGTCGTAACCTCACGTAACGGTACTGCCTCTGCCCATTTGGAAAAGTAATCTGTAGCGGCAAGTATGAATCTGTGCCCTTTAAAAGATGGAGGGTCTATCGGACCTATTATGTCTGTGCCCCAACACTCGAATGCCCACGAGGCAACAGTTGGGTGCAGCACATTTAGAGGCTGATGTAAGACCACCCCATGCACATGGTATTGGTGACATCTTCTGGCGGTATCCACGCAATCGGACATCATTGCTGGTCAATAATATCCGAGTCTTTTAATCTTCATTTTCATTTTTGGTCTCAACTGGTGAGCGCCACACAATCCAGCATGTACTTCTTGGACAATATTCTGTGCCTCGGCTCTGCTCAAACACCATAGCCACATTTGATCGAACGATCTTCTGTAGATAACATTTCCCACCAGGGCGTAAGACATGGCCCTTCTTGTGATGTTGATGCGCCTTAAACTTGTCCTCTAGCAGCTTCCTAGTATGCAAATATTCTATTAATGGCTTGCGCCAATCTTTGTTGATGTCTGCAAGACTTATCTTCTGGCAGCTTTCCAGTATGCAAATATTCTATTAATGGCTTGCGCCAATCTTTGTTGATGCCTGCAACTGTATTCACGATTTCTTCTTTTGCAAGTTTGTGTAGAGTTTCGAAGTCGCTTCGAGACATGACTCTTCTTCCTTGCACCGTGACTTCGATGGAATCCTCCAGGGGACACGCCATTTCCTTAGCGAGTTTTGCTAAAGCGTTGGCATGAGCATTATCTCCCCGAAGAATCCTGTAGAAAGTCACCTCAGGAATCTGCTCCAGGAGCTTCATATTCTGTATTGGTTTCAGAATTCTGTATTATCTGGCGACTTGCTGGATGACAAGTTGAGAGTCACCATAAATGACAATGTTCGTTATATCCATTGAAATCGCCAACNATAGTTGGGTGTGATCAGATTTTGGCTGCACTTAAGGGAGCGAAGTATGGAGAATTTGCATGTTATATATTGTTTATATGATGTAAGTTGTGCTTGTGTGTACAACAAATGAGTCCTTGTTGATATGCTAAAAAATTTCAGCTACTACTTTAATAAAATATTGCATTCGTTTCCCGTGGATGTAGGTCATTTGACCGAACCACGTAAATACTTTCGTTCCTTTCTATTTACATTTCTGGTATGGTTTATTGCTTGCAACTTCTTTATATGTACCCTTTCATTTATTTAGCAATGTTCCAGTTTATTAATTAATCTTGTGGNATTCAACGTCCTCAAAGGCCCGCTGACATTTTTCTTCCCAAATAAATTTGGCAATCTTTTTAATTAATGTCGAGAAAGGCTGACACCTACTTGACAGATTAGAAATAAAGCATCTCAGATACGCCAACTTCCCCTGGAAGGAACGTAACTGCTTTAAGGATTTAGAGGGAGGCATTTCTAAGATAGCTTTAATTTTATCCGGGTCGATCTCGATTCCCCGATGACGGACAACGAATCCTAGAAATTTCCCGGAGGTGACGTGAAGGCACACTTTAAGGGATTCATTTTAAGGTTATATCGTTGTAATCGTTCAAACACAATCCTAAAATGGTACAAATGGTCTATTTTCCGTTTACTTTTGATGACCAGATCATCCACGTAGCATTCTACTTGATTGTGAATGAGGTCATAAAAAATCTTCGTCGTTGCACGCTGATATGTTGGTCCGGCATTCTTTAGGCCGAACGACATCACTGTGTAGCAGAAGATTCCAATCGGTGTTCTGAAGGCTGTAAGCACTGCATCCTCGGGATCCTTCTTGATTTGGTTATACCGAGATGATTCATCCATGAAGGAGAAAATCTCATGTGTTGAAGCGATGTCCACCATGATTTCCGGTATAGGTAGTGGAAACTCGTCTTTTGGACATGCTTTATTCAAATCTCTGAAGTCGACACAAACGTGGATCTGTCCATTTTTATTTTTAACCGGTACAATATTGGCTAACCACGTGGGGTACTAATCTTCTTTAACAAAGTTGGCGTCTATCAATTTCTTTACCTCGGCGATGACTTGTTGTTCTATTTCAAGGAGCATTCTCCTAGGAACTTGTTTTACTGGGGTTATATTCTTGTTCACCCCAAGTTTATGGACTGCAACCTCTGCGAAGCCCTGACATTTCGTCGTAGCTCCAGGCAAAACAATCTTTGAATTCTGCTAATAGTTTGACCAGTTCTGCAGACTCTTTGTCATCAAGTAGAGAACTTATAAATATTGGTCGGGGTCGTTCTTCAGTCTCGAGGTTAATCTCTTTCAATTCATTGATAGTTGATTTAATGTCTTCCTCAAATTCTGGCGGAGCATCTTCTATTGGTTGATTGGTAGAGTCATCCTCTATATCGAGACAATCCTCTTCTGAGAGGCTGTTTGGTTCGGCGTTAGGGGCGCGGCGCGGCGTGCAACCGCGGATTCGTCCCGAATTCCCGCGTTTGGTTCGGCGTTTTGCGGCGAATTTCTGGCGAAGTCGATCGAACCGCGGCCGCGATATTAGGCCGCGGTCGGTGAGTTACCTTTACCCATTGTCCCGCTTACCCCTTTCGTTCCTCTGCAGCCCTAACGAGTTCTCTTGCGGCTCTCCTTCGTCCTCTTGCTTCGTTGCCCCGCGATCGACAGATCTGAGGTATAACGAGCATTTTTCTTCTTGTAATCGCAGATTTGAGGGTTCTTTACGATTTTTTCGAGTGTGATGTTCTCTCTACTCCTATCCTTCCTACTTCGGCGATTTTTTCTTCAACACATGGAAAAGACGACTGTGATGTTCTTTACCCCTTTCGTTCATCACTAGGGTTATGCCTTCTCTTTACCTTCTCCTTTGACGCATTCTTGTTTGGTGGCTGACGGCTCAAGGTTGGTCGGAGGTTGTGGTTGTGGTGGTTGATTCATGTGTAGTGGTAGTTGTTAATGCAATTAGTTGTGTGAAGTGCATACATGACAGTGCATATGAGCTGTCGAATTGATGTGGAGTTGGCTTGTGAATGTCATGATACCTTGCTCTTCTTCCTCCAAATGATGTTGAGTTCGGTTAGGAGGGGGATTGATCATTCCCTTCTTCTCTTGCTAGCGATCAGGAAGTTGTGTTTTTGATTCTTACATCTCCTATTTTCGTTTTCCCCATTCCTTACTTTGACAGTGAACATACATTTCGAATTCCCCTGTTTGGTTCGGCTTCTGCTGTATCTGCTTTGACGTTTTTGGAGAGTGCAATTGCTTTTGTGGAGAGTGATATGCTCTTCCGGGTGTGGTATTTTTGGAGTGCATCGCATATTTGATTCCAGCATTCTATTACTTGCTGTTTTTTCGAGCTGGTTGGTTACTTATCTGTTGAGGCACACAGGAGACGGTGTTATAACATTTTGCTATTGATGTGTTCTTGCTGTTCTTTCGATCTAGCCACTATAAGACCTATTAATTGATATGTTCATTGGAGGATTGAGAAATCTCAAGGAAAGTTTGTATCAATAGAAGAGAGCTAGCCACTATAAGACCCCTGGAATTACTTAACTTGTGCATTACATTCCTATAGCTTGCTGTTTTTGTTTGGTGGGTTCGGTTGTTGGATGAATTCGGTTGTTCCCACGAATTTCTTTTTAATTATTACATAGTTTAGGGATTGATATGGCTCTCAAAAAATGTCTTTTTGGCAGCCAAGCATGTTTTGCAGCCAAGCATGTTTTGATACATTTGCAGCCAAGCATGTTTTGATATGGCTCTCAAAAAATGTCTTTTTGGCTTTGATTTTCAAATTCTCAGCACCTTCTTTAAAGGATATTGTTTTGCAACACATATATGCATATGAAGGAACTATGAGGTTATGGTTTAATGGTACTCATCTTTTACACTGGTTAAAGTGCAATTTTTGAGCAAAGAAACAATTGGAATTTCATTTTTCTGGAATGCGACAGTGCCTTCATGGCTTTTTTGCTCGATTAGGCTGTTTTATGGCTTTGCTGTTTTATCGACAATGTCTTCTTCGATTTTTTAGCAAAGCTGTCAATGCAATTGGAACTTCTATGCGAATTTTGGGTATTGGAAATTATTTGGCTTTGCAGTTTCTGCTTGGTTGTTTCTACTTATTTCGGTCTGCTTGCTTGCAATGCATGCCTTCCACCGCAACATACTCCTATGATCCGGATTTCTGTTCTTTTCCGGCTGTTGATTGTTACTGTAGTTGGGTGTGAGAAGATTGTGGCTGCACTAAGGGAGAGAAGTAAGGAGAATTTGCATGTTATATATTGTTTATATGATGTAAGTTGTGCTTGTGTGTACAACAAATGAGTCCTTGTTGATATGCTAAAAAATTTCAGCTACTACTTCAATAAAATATTGCATTCGTTTCCCGTGGACGTAGGTCATTTGACCGAACCACGTAAATACTTTCGTTCCTTTCTATTTACATCTCTGGTATGGTTTATTGCTTGCAACTTGTTTATATGTACGCTTTCATTTATTTAGCAATGTTTAAATCCAGTTTATTAATTAATCATGTGGGTTATTTTGTTTTGGTGATATTATTAGCATGGCTAATAAAAACAAAAAAGTTGCCACTCCTGCACTTTGGGAGAAGGACACCAAATTAATATTTTGTGACCTATGCATATGTGAAATTGATAAGGTAAATAGGCCAACGACATTTTTCAATAAGGAAGGTTGGGATAACATCATTAGCAGATTCAAGGAGATAACAGGTAGGGAATATGATAGGCTCCAACTGAAGAATAAATGGGACCAGCTTAAGAAAGATTGGAAACTGTGGAATGATTTGAAGCGTGGCTCCACTGGATTAGGATGGGATCCAGTGAATAGAACAATTGATGCGTCCGAGGATTGGTGGCAAGAACGGCTTGCGGTAAGATTTTCTTGACTCTTCTTTTTTAATTTTAAGAAGCTCTAATTTTTATTTCTAATAACCACCTACTGGTCCTTTGCAGATAGTTCCTGCGGCGAAGAAGTTCAAATTGGCTGGGATTGAACCAGAATTGGAGGGCAAGTTCCAGTCGATGTTTGGTGGGGTGGTCGCTACAGGGAAATATTCAGCTGCCCCGAGTCAAACAATTTTCGAAACAACCCCCGAGAATGTCGCCGTAGAATTGTCAAATGATTCTGCAGAATTCCGCAGTGTTGAGCCACCTGAAATTCAATCAACCAACCGTGCGAAGCGCCCCCGGAACGAACGTAAGAGAAAGAGTGGACCTGCATCTATGAGGGAGCAGCTCTCATACCTAGTCGACTCATCTAATGATGCCCCGCACAGAGTTCAAAAAACCTCGGTACATGAGGTCATTAGTCTTCTTGAGGAAGATGCAGAATTTNATGTTTCCATAATTGGCTCGAAAATGTGCTATGTACTGTCTGGGATTTCCAGTACCATCAAATATCTTGAAGTTTGGGGTCACAAAATGCTTGGGGAAAGGCACGGCATCAAACTCCTCCGGGTAAGGTCTACCCTTTAAAATTGACGCACCGCCCTTAGACTGGGCTAAGGCATCCCGTACTTGTTCAACCATTTGCTTGAACTCTTTTTCTGGCATGGCACTTGATGGGGAATCCTTCTTTGATTGTTCTCCTTTATCTGCCGAAGTAGCCTCCCTCCTTTCATCTGTGATGTGTATGATTTCTGCCTGATTAATCTCTGGAGAAGCCAATCTTGGTGCTTGTGATTGCCCCTGAATGGTGGCCATGACCGTCATAGCTGCAGTCATCTCTTCTATTCTTTTCTCCAGTAGAACAACTTGCTCATCCCTGANTTCAGTAGAACAACTTGCTCATCCCTGAGGAGGATAACCCTACGCAGCTCATCTACGTCGTTCTCTTCAGTGTGAGGTTGAGCCTCGCGCGCATATGTGGTAGCTCTGGTTTCGATCACATAGACATCCATGAAATCTTCCTCCAAGTAATCATTGTAATCAAAATCCTCGTTGTGACTATTGACGGAAACTCTATATTCTCGAGCCAACTCAGAAATCTCGATCCTTAGTTTCTCGACTTTTTCCTCAATTATCGATTCCTTGATTGCTTTAAGATCTAGAGGACCTTGATGGAAATCCTCAACTTGTTCCTCCATCTCACTGGCTATTGTCGTGACGATGTCAAATATTTCAGGCAATGGTTTTACTTCCTGTTCTGCAGGCTCACTGAATTGTATTGGTGCAGCGACCTTGGGTACCCATACCCTCTTCTTCTTTGACGATGATGCCTCAGGACGGAAACATCTCAGTAGAGACGTCGGTACGTCGAGGGAAGGTATGCTCCCCGTGGTGTAGACCGGCTACAGTGTCAGGTAATCGTCTTGTCTTTTTTTCCGTGATTGCAGGAATGACTGGTAAACTTCTCGGACCTAGTCTTGACTTAATTGGCCAGCAACCTGCACTTCTGATGGTGGTATGATCGGTGGTGACCATAGCAGTATCAACTCGGCTTCCCAAACGGAGCCAAACGGGAACACGGGTAGGTGACTTTATAGTCGACCTATGAGATTTTTTAGCGGACTTAATATCCTTCCAAAATTTCATTCTTCATATGAGAGAAAATTTTATGTCCCGCTCGTTTAAGTAATTCACTAATCGAACATCCTTCTTTAGTGGCAAGCCTTCTGAAGACTGCACTAACTCGGGTGATGGGGATGAATTTCTTTCCCTCCTCACCATGTCCATGAGGTGATGGTAATGCGGCAGCAATCTTCCAGATACTCTCATGTCCATCAGTATCTGTTAGAGGATGGAATCTACTCCCTTGTAGGAGTGGGTAAATTTCTGGTAATTCCTCTTCAACTTGAAGAGGCTCCTCCTCATCAGGTGTGTTTTCAGGAGTCTGAGCTTTGATGGCCCTCCGAATTCTCCTATTGCGGTTCCTCCTTTGAGTTCGGGACAGTGGTACAGTCCTTGAGCCTGACCCGATCTCAAACACATGTGGCGGAACACTTAATCCTTCAGTTGAATCTTGGACAATCATCACTTCCTTCCCCTTAGCAGCAGCGGGGATAACAGGTTTGGTGGGTGTCGTGACGGCAGCAACTTTAGCCTTCTTACCGGCAGGGAAATCCTGAGGGCAGTTCAAACTGAATTTTGCAGATGGCTCTTGAACTTCCGGGGAAGTGATCTTCATTACCACGAACGGGGCTTTCCCGAGGATAACCTCAAGGTCTTCAAATCCAGCTCCGAACTTGATGGTGGGAGCGACAATACGGGCGTTGCGGTCCATTGGTAGGTTGCAGGAAAAGGTCTGCGTTGGGTAGGCCATCACAACGGGCTTTAAAACAGAAAGTTTTAGGGTTAGCTATATGGCCAAAAACCTCGTAATTTTTAGTGCGAGCACTGAAAATAAAGGTTAATTTGTAGACCGAGAGGGTCTTAATTTACAAGTAATTTTAACATCTTTATTTAAAAAGGTGTAAAATTTAATTAATATTTCAAAGTGTGCGCAGCACAACACGATTTGGTTCAATTTGCGAAGTAGCAAACCAAATGTGGAAGGGAGTTGTGAAAAATTTTAGGACCCAGTGCGGGACCCAATTCAAGGCAAAAAATGCCCAGGTGGAATTAGTCCACCGACATACCTATTGGGGGCCTGACCCCACATGAAAATTTAAAGAGTCCTTAATGGCCTTCTGAACCCCTCTGTTCAAAGATGGTTGAACAGCCAAGTCCTGAAAAAAATTTAAGAAGTCCTTAATGGCCTTCTGAACCCCTCTGTTCAAAGATGGTTGAACAGCTAGTCCTGAAGTCCAAGGAGTTAGTTGTACTTTTCCAAGACAGAAATGGGTAAAGTATGCCAACGGAAGAAGGGTAATTCGGTCCAAGAGGGACATGGACATATTACCGATTTGTGAAGATAATATTTCTTGATTTATATGGAGAGAAAAGCTTGTCCCCAGCGGAGTCGCCAGAAGCTGTCGGCGTTATTTCGGGTTAGTTTGTGGGGTTGCCCGTAAGAAGCTGTCAGTGGCGGGAATCGAAATCCCGTCGCCCGCTTCGGAAGGACACTGAAGTATGAAATCAAACTGGCCTCATATTTTACATAGTTTAAAATGAAAGAGCACTGTACCTCAAATCCTATATCTATCCCGAAGGATAAACACAAGAATTGAGGATGAGGCTCGATCAAATAAACTAAGGAAAGTATGACGTCTGTTTGGTTTGCGAAACCTTTGTATTTGCC
>JXCR01148271.1:273445-298203 GCA_002079205.1 Phalaenopsis hybrid cultivar
GGATTTGTAAATACATAGAAATTGAGTGTATGTACGTAAACCTTCCCTATTTTGGTTTAAAGCCACATCAGGGCAAAAGGAGCCAGAGAACTACTTGGTATGAATCTTATAATAATATTGATAATATTATAGTCAGGGCTCATTTTTCTTAGAAATAATGTTTTATTTTAATTTATTTTAATTTTAAAATCGAATAAGTATTTTTTTATGATGTTTTGACAAGATTTTATAGTTTAAAGTAAATGTTGTTGTCTAACTGCATCCTGGGTCGGATTTAACTGATTTTTTTTGTTAAATAATATTTTTTTCATAAGTTCAAATGGTCCTTTCTTGAAGAACTTCTATCACTAAATCTTACAGCTTTCTTGTATGTTTTTTTCCTAATCACACATATATACATAATATATATACATATATATATATATANAAAGCTGAAAAACGCTCCAAACAAAAGGACTTACACCCCATCTAAGTCGGGGAGCCTTCTAACACCCTAGACGCACTAGCAACCACCTATATGAAGGTATGCTGGGCCAGTCAAGTTGGAAAAGTACGGGGACTCCTCCTCGGGACATGCAAACATGAATACAGTTATCTAGAATGATCCTAAGTAATGTGGAGGCCCTATTAATATTGCAGGAAAGTAAAAGTTGCAATTTTTAAATCCTGAAAATTTTAATCCTAAATTTTAATTATCTTGAATACTTTATTTAGGATTTTGTACAAAATTACAATTTTAGGGTCCTTAATGAGCCTAGATTATATCGTGAAATCCCATATCACATAAAAAAACAAGGAAAACACATGCAAGTGCAGACATGCAACATGATGCAAAAAATAAAGCAAAGCAAGTCAACCCAAAATAATAAACAGGTCGGTGCCGTTGGGTCGGCGACATATCCCATAAAAGAAAAGGGCGGCCGGACTCTGCATATACATGTCCGGTCCTAATTCTATACATCAATATAAAATGCAGAATTAAAATACGGGGCACGAGCATCTGCTCCTAGTCCCCTCCACGTGGTTCCCATGCTAACGACTCAGAACCCGTGCCCGTATCTTATTTATGCTACAGGACTCTCCTAGACTCTAAAAAAAATAAATAGAGAAAAGAAAAAGACTCAATCCTGCATGGAAACAAGTGTCAGCAGAAAAATCACATACACATAACGTATCATGAGCCATGTCTTAAAAGTGGGGGGAGCTAATAGCACCTGCAAGCAAAATGGCTAGAAATCATTACTTGCTCACCCCATAGCGGTACCTGTGTGTGTATAAAAATATACATGGCTCCCTGCAGAAGAACGCCCTAACACACTACCACACATATGCAGTATGCAGTCACATCACAAGCATAATGCAAAAGAAAGATACTTGGCTAGGGCAACCAATCCAACAGAGAACAATAGCCAAACATTAAAAAGACTATCTAACACCCTAAATCCTAGCCTAGCACACCATCTAACGAAAAGTGCATCAACNTCTTAGGATGATGATAAAAGTCTAATGAATATATAAGAAAAGACGGCCAAATATTTTTCAACATGCCAAGGTTAGAAATAAAATGTTTATTTTTTCCACATGTTTGAAGGCTCCTAATATATCCGTTCTCTCTCTCTCTCTCTCTCTCTCTCTCTCTCTCTCTCCCTCTCTCTCTCTCTCTTTCTCCCTCCATTTCTNAACTTATTCAATAGTTTATTTTTAGGAAAGTTTATTGAATGTAAATTGCCAGTCAGAAGAGGATTGTTTTAATGAGTTGGGCCTACTGGTCCAAATAGAAGAAGATCCATATGAGTAGAATGTTGGAGTATGGTCGGGCTAAAATGCAGTTCCTGCTTGGTTTGGGCCTTATTTGGGTTTGGGTCATTCAGGAAAAAGAAGCTGACAGGCGGGCCATTGCTCAGACTTGGAGTTGTCCATTGGACACTTTAGACGTTAGAAATATTTATATTTTTCTATATAGCCAAATAAGAGCCCACATTTCTTTTTGGAAACACTTTTATTTGTAATTTTATTTTACTTTATGAAAGATTCACATAAATATCACTCAATTTCTATGCATTTACATATCTAACATGTAAAATTCCATTTATTATATAAATACCGCATTACCTATGGATAAAAAATGTATCTCACTTTTTGAAAAGTTAAAATGATGACTTTTATTATGAGATATGAAATATTTGAGTGTGTGAATATAAAAAACAAAATTAAGGTGGTGGATAGTGTAAATGGGCCAAAGTTTATTTATATTTTACTTTCAAATAAAACCTATTTATTTGAAAGTGGATAGTGTAGATGATCAGACAAGCTATAAGACAAAGTGCAAATACATAGACATTGCAACAGCAACCACACTAAATAGATGACTTAAAGGTAATGTTAATTTGCTATGGGCATTTTTTCAACTTATAAATAATGTAATCTAGAATAGAGGTTAAGATAATAAAGATCGTTTTTATTATAGTTAATCTACTAAAGAAATTCTTACATTCTCCCCCAGGCTTAACTCATGACCTTTTTGCTGCTCTGGTGATTTGATTAAAACAATTCTTGTGTAGCACCATCTAATAATTTGTTTAATGTTTACACCGGCGAATTAATTAGTAAAAACTGTTGAGATGATGAACTTTTTCATTAATGTAGTATCAAACTTTGTTTTCTTCAAGATGAAGCAAGTGGAGATTTCAAGTAAACTGAGTATGATTTCTCTTAGTATGATGATAAAAGACTAATGAATATATAAGAAAAGAAGGCCAAATATTTTTCATCATGTCAAGGTTAGAAATACAATGTTTATTTATTCCACATCTTTGAAAGCTCCTAATATATTCTCTCTCTCTCTCTCTCTCTCTTTCTCTCCCCTCTCTCTCTCTCTCTCTCTCTCTCTCTCTCTCTCTCTCTCTCCCTCCATCTCTTTTAATAAGTTTGTATTGTGCTTTAAATTTTATGTTTTATAATCTCCCAATGAGATTATGTAATCTAGCTGTATTAAAGTTCAAGAAAACTCACTAAGTTGAGGTTAGAATCTTTTCTAGATGTTCTTCCAAGATATTTATTTTGAACCATCTAAATGATGATAGATATAATTTTGAATGAGTTGACTTCTATGACAGAGGTATTGATACTTAAATGGATTTCATCATCCATTGGGCTTGCAAATTTCCCAAGTGTTCTACGCATTTCGTTGAGTCTAGGGACGTTATTTTCAACTTGGGATATATGTGTCATCTCTCCTAGTCTTTTTTGATATCATTTAAGTATTCTAATTAGTTTTCTAACTCAAGGTCAAAGGGTACTAGTTCAAATGTTCCTAAATTTGATTTGATTTCTAAATTACTAGACTTCCACGAATTTATAATTTATGAAATAAAACAGTGTGAGAAGATTTAATATTGCAATGGCTATCAATCATAAATCTTTGTGGCGTAAAGCTTCCATTGATATCAATAAAAACCTTAGTTTTCAAAACCTAAGGTGATGTATCTCTTGGCTTGATAATTTTAAATTTTGAATTTTCTATTTTCCTTAAGGATTGTTAAAGTTCAAAAGCATAGGTTATATTATTATAAACCTTAGCTTTAATTCTCTTGGTACAGAATTAAATGACCAAAATCATAAACATACACTAAGTTTTAAATATAATTGTGGCGACGACTTAATGCTAAATTAGATTGGATGATGACAAAAACAAGNAATGATAAAAGTCTAATGAATATATAAGAAAAGACGGCCAAATATTTTTTATCATGCCAAGGTTAGAAATAAAATGTTTATTTTTTCCACATCTTTGAAGGCTCCTAATATATCCGCTCTCTCTCTCTCTCTCTCTCTCTCCCTCTCTCTCTCTCTCTCTTTCTCCCTCCATTTCTTTTAATAAGTTTGTATTGTGCTTTAAATTTTATGTTTTATAATCTCCCAATGAGATTATGTAATCTAGTTGTATTAAAGTTCAAGAAAACTCACTAAGTTGAGGTAAGAATCTTTTGTAGATGTTCTTCCAAGATGTTTATTTTGAACCATCTAAATGATGATAGATATAATTTTGAATGAGTTGACTTCTATTACAGAGGTATTGATACTTAAATGAATTTCATCATCCATTGGGCTTGCAAATTTCCCAAGTGTTCTACGCATTTGGTTGAGTCTAGGGACGTTATTTTCAACTTGGGATATATGTGCCATCTCTCCTAGACTTTTTTGAAATCATTTAAGTATTCTAATTAATTTTCTAACTCAAGTTCAAAGGGTACTAGTTCAAATGTTCCTAAATTTGATTAGATTTCTAAATTACTAAGTCTCCCACGAATTTATAATTTAGGAAATAAAACACTGTGAGAAGATTTAATATTGCATTGAGTTTTTCTTGTAAACATCGAGGCGTTCGACGGTGTAATTCCAATCAGAAATCTTTGTGGCGTAAAACTTCCATTGATATCAATAAAAACCTTAATTTTCAAAACCTAAGGTGATATATCTCTTGACTTGATAAATTTAAAATTTGAATTTTCTATTTTCCTTTAGGATTGTTAAAGTTCAAAAGCATAAGTTATATTATTATAAACCTTAGCTTTAATTCTATTGGTACATGATTAAATTACCAAAATCATAAAAATACACTAAGTTTTAAATATAATTGTGGCGACGACTTAATGCTAAATTAGATTGGATGATGACAAAAACAAGCTTCGAACTTGTCACACAATTATAACTTAATCACAAAATTCAACTTAAAATTTTCAATCTATAATAAATTAGAAGCCTAATATAGTATGATTTCACAAAATAAACGCATCATTTTTTTCATTTCAACACAATAATATGAGAGATTGAACGCCTTAGTTTTGTCACACATGAAGTTTAAAAAAGTAAATATAAATAAAAAAAATTATGATCTCCCATAAACATTGGAATGATTAATCTCTCATTTCTTTCTTCTTATCATTGCTTCTCCAACAAAAGTGACATTCGCACTATCAAACTTATATAACACTCCTTTAATCACTCAAACAATATTTATACTTTACACAGTGACTCCACACTGTATTTCTTTCCTTTCAACACACACTTGGCTTCCTACTTAATGCATCCCTATTTCTCAACCATCTTCTTCCCTTTAAAATTTGATTTTGAGTTTCTATATTTGTTCCTATAGAGGCTATCATGTTATGACATTGTGACAAAACTAAGGCGTTCAAGGTCTAGTGCTGTGGTGTCAGACTCTCTATCCAATTATTCAATGATTTGTCATTTATATCAATATGATGCTCCAGAAAATGACATTGAGGCACTGGATTCTAGTGTTGAGGTGTTGGGTAATTAACATTGAGGCATCAAGTTTCTTACCTCTTAGCTTCTTCTGTCGTCAATAGTGCTACGACACTGAGAATTTTGGTGTGAGTTGCAGTTTATTGTTGAGGTGTTGAGGAATTAGCTATATAGCTTTAAGTTCTTAGGAAAACTCTTGCTGGGAGAACCCATCACAACGCCTAGGTGTTATGAGACTCCAACGACTTCCACTAAGATTTCTTAAAATTATAATTAGTGGTATTTCTACAAAAAAAAAACACTGACATTGCTGGTCCCAAGCCTATATGTAAAAAGTAAAGGGTTGTGTTAGGTAGTCAACAATGAGAGTAAAACTTGTCAATAAATTGTGATATAAATCCTTTTGCTCATTATGTAAGTGCTAAGGAGTCCCCTGGAAGTGACATAGTGTGTGGTCTGAAAACAATAATAGGTGTGCAAAGGCCACTACACCGACACCTGGGTGTAGTGTCAAATAAGAAAGGGTTCCCACATTATGGACAGATGCATGTAACAAAGTTAGTCATTGAAACTAACATTAGGATATTTTCTTAGAATATAAGTACTCATATTGGTAAATTAATGGAATTAGTAAATATTATGATTCATAGGATGATAAATATCTTATGTGTTCAAGAAACTAAGTGGGTTGGAGAACAGACTATTGATATTTATAACTTAGGTTTAAAAATTTGGCATTCATGTAAGAGTCACACTAGAAATGGTGTCGGTGTAATTATAAATAAGATTTTGAAATTTAATTTTGTAAAATATAATAGAGTTGAAGATAAAAATATAACCCTTAAGATTATTTTTGAAACTAAAATTTTTATTATTATAAGTGCTTATGCTCCTCAAGTAGGTTTAGATATTGGTTCTAGAAATAAAGTCTGGAATGTCTTAGAAGACTTAATACAAATGATACCTCTTCAAGAAAGAATTTTTATTGGAGGAGATTAAAATGAGCATGTCGGTAAAGTGGTAGAAGAGTTTAGAAATATTCATGGTGGATACNTTAATATAGTACGATTTCACAAAATAAACACATCATTTTTTTTTTCATTTCAACACAATAATAAAAATTTTATATGAAGTTTAAGAAAGTAAATATAAATAAAAAATTTATGATCTCCCATAAACGTTCGAATGATTAACCTCTCATTTCTTTCTTCTTATCATTGCTTCTCCAACAAAAGTGACATTTGCACTATGAAACTTATGTAACACTCCTTTAATCACTCAAACAATATTTATACTTTACACAGTGACTCCACACTCTCTTTCATTCCTTTGAACACACACTTGGCTTCCTACTTAATTCGTCCCTATTACTCAACCATCTTCTACCCTTAAAATTTGATTTTGAGTTTGTATATTTGTTCCTATAGAGGCTATCATGCTTTGACATTATGACAACACTAAGGCGCTGAAGGTCTAGTGCTGTGGTGCCATACTCTCTATCCAATTGTTCTATGATTCGTCATTTATATTGATAGGGTGCTCCAAAAAATGACATTGAGGCATTGGATTCTAGTGCTGAGTTGTTGGGTAATTAACATTTAGGCATCAAGTTTTTTACCTTTTAGCTTCTTCTGTCGTCAATAGTGTTATGACATTGAGAATATTGGCGTTGAATTGCAGTTTAATGTTGAGGTGCTGGGCAATTAGCTCTATAGCTTTAAGCTCAAAGGAAAAATCTTGTTGAGAGAACCCATCACAATGCTTAGGTGCTAAGCCTTGGTGCTATGAGAATCCAATGACTTCCACTAAGATTTCTTGAAATTATCATTAGTGGTATTTCTACAAAAAAAAAAAAACATTGACATTGTTGGTCCCAAGCCCATATGTAAAAAGTAAAGGGTTACGTTATGTAGTTAACAACGAGAGTAAAACTTGTCAAAAAAAATTGTGATATAAATCCTTTTGCTCATTATGTAAGTGCTAAGGAGTCCCCTGGAAGTGACATAGTGTGTGGTCCGAATATAGTGATAGGTGCGCAAAAGCCACTAAATCGACGCCTGGGTATAGTGTCAAATAAGAAAGGGTTCCCACATTATGGACAGATGCATGTATAAAAGTTAGTCATTGAAACAAATATTAGGATATTTTCTTGGAATATAAGTAGTCATAATGGTAAATTAATGGAATTAGTCGATATTATGATTCATAGAACGATAAATATTTTATGTGTTCAAGAAACTAAATGGATTGGAGAAAAGACTAATGATATTTATAAATTAGGTTTAAAAATTTGGCATTCAGGTAAGAGTTGCACTAGAAATGGTGTCGGTGTAATTATAGATAAGATTTTGAAAGTTAATGTTGTAAAATATAATATAGTTGAAGATAAAACTATAACCCTTAAGATTATTGTTGAAACTAAAATTTTTATTATTATAAGTGCTTATGCTCCTCAAGTAGGTTTAGATATTGGCTCTAAAAATAAAGTTTGGAATGACTTAGAAGACTTATTATGATACCTCTTGAAGAAAGAATTTTTATTGGAGGAGACTAAAATGAGAATGTCGGTAAAGTGGTAGAAAATTTTAGAAATATTCATGGTGGCTACAATTTTGGAGTGATTAATGACAATAGAGCTATGTTAGATTTTACTTTAACGTATAATTATATTATTTCTAATACTTTATTCTAGAAAAAATATGAGCATATTATTATTTGTAAGAATGGATCTAATAAAACTCATTGATTATTTTCTTATGAGAAGAAGAGATTGTCGAGAATGTAAAGAATGTGTGGTCATTCCAAGTGAGGATCTAAGTACTCAATATTGATTATTAGTTGTAATTTTAAGATGAAAAGTTGTAAAATAAAGAACACTAGAAATCATTATCGTAGAATTAGATGAGATGCCTAAAAAATATAAATAAAATTATTTTTTTATGAGTAAAATTCAAGATTATAAAATTTGGGATGTTCACGAAGAAGCAATTTCTATGTGGGATAAAATAGCGTATACTATTATACAAGTGACAAAATTTGTACTTGGAGAATCAAAAGAAAAAATTTCTATAAATAAATATAGTTGGTGGTGGAATAATAATGTGCAAGAAAAGATAAAGAAAAAGAAGTAATGTTATTAAAATTGATTTTAATGTAAGAGCTTAGAGAACTAGGAAAAATATCAAACGGGTCATAGGGAGTCTTAGAGAGTAATCTAAGATGCTAAAAATTTTGCTTTTAGTGATCATTATAATTTATTAGATACTAAGGAGTGAAAAAGATTATGTATAAACTAGAAAAACAAAGAGAAAAGAAAAGTAAATATTTAACTCAAGTAAAATGTATTAAAGATGAAAATAAAAACATTCTTTTCGTAGAAAAAAAATATTTAAAATTTGTGGGTGACTTATTTTGATAAGCTTTTTTATTGAAGATTCGCAAGATACAATCAACTTTAGTGATGTTAATATTATTAATAATAATAAAATATTTCATTTTTACCATAGCATTATTAAATAAGAAGTTAAGGAGGTTTTAAAGAAAATAGAGGGTGGAAAGTCTGTAGAACTTGATGATATCTGATTTGAAGTGTGAAAATATTTATGAGATTTGAGAGTTTTTTTAGCTTACTAAACTCTTTAATACTATTTTAAAAACTAAAAAAAGGCCTGAGGAGTTGAGGAAGAGTATTTTGGTCTCCATTTTTAGGATAAAGGGGCTGCACAAGAGTGTGCAAATTATAGAGGGATTAAGTTGATGTGTTAGAGAGGGTAATTAAACATGGATTAAGGCGTATTACAAAGAGTTCTCATAATCAAATTGGATTTATGTCGGATAGGTCTGCTATGGAAGCTATACATTTGTTGAGAGGTTTGATAGAAACATTCAGAGATAATAAAGAGGATCTACATAGGATTTTTATTGATTTAGAAAAATCTTACGATAAAGTTCCAAGAGATATGCTTTGGAGGGTTCTTGAGAAGAAAAATGTTGATATCATTTATATTCAAGTCATTAAGGATATGTATACAAAAGTTGTTACTTGTGTTTGAACAAAAGAGGATCGACCAAATGTTTTCCAATTTATGTTAGTTTACATTAGGGATCAACTTTATGCCCATTTCTTTTTGTTTTAGTTATGGATACTCTTACTGGACGCTTATAGGGTGATGCACCTTAGTGTATTCTTTTTGTTGATGATATCCTTTTTCGTGGATAAGGCAAGAGAAAAAGCTCAGAAAAAGCTTAAATTATGGAGGTTTACCTTAGAGTCTAAAAGCCTTGGTTTGGGTAGAACTAAAACTGAATACATTGCATGTAATTTTAGTAGTAGTAACTCCAGTGACAGAAATGTAACATGGGTGATCAAATTTATAGAAGCTGTGAACGCTTTAGAAATCTCCGGTCTATTGTTCAAAGTGATGGTGATATTGATGGGGATGTTATTAGTAGAATTCAAGTTGGTTGGTTGAAGTGGAGGAAGGCTTTGGTTCTATTGTGTGATATAAAAGTACCGCTTTGACTGAAAGAAAAATTTTATATAATGCTGGTGAGACCTGCAATGCTCTATGGCACTGAATGTTGGCCTTTAAAAGAGAAGCATAAAACTTTGTTGATGTTATCGAGATGAAAATGATTAGGTGGATGAGTGGATTTACACTTAGAGACAAAATGCGAAATGAATACATCTGTGATGGGGTTCGTGTAGCTCCAGTGACGGATATTTAGTTAATGTAGCCGACCCCACTTAGTGGGATAAAGGTTTTGTTGTTGTTATTGTTGTTGGTCTTTCTAGAATAAAATAACAAAATTATGCAATATACAAAGCAATACATGTAATAAAGACAATTATTTAGGCAGATATTTAGTTAATTTTGTCCACTCAATAAATTCCTCAAGCTCAAACATTACTTATGTTTAAGTAATCCTTCTATCAAAGGTTGTGACTAACTTAGACACAATTAAGGTATAACAATTATTTGTGCAGTGAATGAGTATATAATTAAGGTTGAAAATAACTTTTAAAATGATGTTAATTTCAATTGTATAATAATAGCCCAACAAATTGTTAATCTTAATGATTTATTCAATTCCATCGTCCCTCTTATGAAACGTTCTGCCACAAGCAAATCCATCGGCCCTCTTATGCAAAGCCATCGTCGCCTCTACACTTCATCCTCATAGTCACTAGGTTATTCTTTATTTGTATTAGTTCTAATCAATCGTAAAAAGATAAATATTATACTTGATTTGCATTTTATTTAAAAATATCTCTAAAATCTAAAAATTTTCAAATAATTCATCCTAACTTTTATTCAAACCTTTTACTTTTATGTTTTTGTTTTCCATTTTTATAACATTTTACAATGACTTCCTCGAAGATAGTTCGGATCAATTCGCTTACTTCGCTAGAGTGAAAACGGATTGATTGCTTACTTCGCTAGAAGTTGTTTTATGACCATAAAATGCATGTCTGCATCAGCTTATGTTATGCCATTTGTTTTAACAGCATTGAAGGAAGCAAACGACATCAATGTTAATAATAAGCTTAACATGGGGCTTAAATGAGAAGATTATAGTGAATGTTTGATAGAGTTATGGAAAAAAAAGTACTGAAAACTAATAATATTAGAGATATTAACTATAAAGTGATATTATTGAAACTAAATTTGTTAACATTAGATGAAATAATAATAAATTATGAATATTAAATATATAGTTAAAAATTGAGAACAATCATTAAAGCCTAAATTACAAAATTATGCAAAATAAATTGAGTAGATCACCCATTTGAGGAATTTTGCAATTGTTACAAAAATGCTAAACTAAAAAAATAATAAATGAATCATTGTGTATTTTCTTATTTTTATTTTTTAATGATAGTTCATTGTTTCATTTAATAACATTACTTAATTGGCTTGTTCTTCTTAATTACAATCATTAAGCTTAGGGTTAGTGACCACTGTTAGAGGATAATATTTCTATTTCATGAATAGACAAATTTGAAATTCTATTTTTATAAGTTTTGTCTGACATTCTAAAATTTATTTAGGTCTTATATAGCATTTCTTAGCAATCGAGCAATATTTATGGAATGTTCTGTTGTTCTTTGTTTCGTTTTTTTTTACTTAGATGACAGTTATGTCTAACTTGATTGATTAAAGCTCATTTATAAACACGGGTTAAGGAGAAAAGAGTACTATAAATCAAAATTAAAATTAATGTTCTAAAATAGACGACAATAAAAACAAAAGGAAAGATAATGGTGGAGTCAAATTTCAACTTTCATTTTTTATCATATAGCTTATTGTCTTGTTAACCATTTGCTATAAAATTGCTCTTATCAAACGTATTTGAGTTTAGCTTCCATATTGAACTTTTGAATTTGAATTTTAAATAGAGGGATGAAGATGTGAGAGAAGCTCCTGTCTTTTTAACACTACATTTATTTATTTATTTTTATTGTTCACTTGCATATAAGTGCATAAAAAATTATAAAAAAGGCTTCTTTCTCTCGAGGTACACCATGGGTTGTAATGGAGGCAGGAAGAGTCGAGTATGTCATTGTTTGGACTTGATTTGATCGAATCACATGTTATTCATGTTCATTAGAGCTTGTGACAAATTTTCACCTTGACGCTGGTTCTTGATTTGCTTAAATGTTTTAGTGTTTATGCTTGATTTGTACTTACCTAGTTCGAAACAATGAAAAAGTTAAAAGTTTGAATCAATATTTAATTTTTAATATAATATTTTAAAAAATAATATTTAATTTTTCATATGAAACTAGTAAACATGTTAAAATTCTAATAGAATACATGATTTTCTATTAAAATTATTAGCAAATAATCTTAAGAATCTAAATAAAAATTAATTAAAAAAATTTTAAAGTAGCATTTAACTAATTATATATGGTAAATAAAAAAATATACAACTAGTAAGCAAGATTTTTTCAATCAAACAGCATAACTAAGTACTCATAAAATATTATTTTGAAATTAAAAAAAATTACATTAATTTTATGTGCTTATATTAAATCATAAGATATTCTTATTTAATATAAATATTTTTAAATAAATCTAGTAATTTAATATTTTTTAAAATAATATAGTATATAAATATAGAGCATTTATTAAAGAACAACAATTAAATTTATTCATGAAGTCAGAATACATTTAAATTTGAAATTATTAAAAAAAAATGCCCCAACTTATTTCGTTAATGATTTGAATAAACATGACATCAAGGACATTGGTTCATTTAAAAGCAAGCTAACAAGTGAACAACAAGCTGAAAAAATTATTCCATATGGTGTCCAATCTCCACCGTTCATCACAGCAAAGATGCATGACGGACAATGGACCCTATTTTAAATTTTCTTTTTAAAAAAAATTACTGTGATAGACGGTGGAAATTGAACACCATATGCATATCTCCATATGTTGTCCTTATGGAATATTTGGCGGGCCTTTTAAAGAAGCCCAATTACTTGTAGCTTAAGCATCTCCCTACTTAGGTTTGTCAAAGAGAAAAAAATAATAATAATAAAAAATAAAACTAGTAACAATAACCTAATCTTAAGAATATAAGGTACAGACTGAAGGCATGTCTTATATATATATATATATATATATATATATATGCAAAATAGAAATGTATAAATTAACCAGAGTTTAAAAAATATGGAAATTAAATTTAATAAATCGTGAAAAATGAAAAAGATGATTTGTAAAATGAACGAGTGATATTATGCTAATATAAGGTGTGATTGTATCCTATATAATAGCTGGCTAAAACTTCTTGATTGTAATGACTAAATGAAAAATTATTTATAGTTTTAGTATTGGAATTGCTCATGTTTTTCCATGAATAGATAATTTCGACATTCTATTTTTTGAAGCTTTTTCATATATTAAAAATATTTTTTTATCCCTTATTTTATAGGAAGATTTACATACATGTCACTCAATTCTTATGTATTTAGATATCTAGCACCTAAATATCAATTTTTACATAAATATTATTTTATTTATGCATGAAAAAATGTATTTCACTTTCCTAAAATTAAAATAATAATATTTTTAATATGATATAAAAAAATTTGAATGATACAAACAAAGTTAAGAAGTAAAGTTTAAGTATAAGAATGTTAATGCCCCTATCTTATATTAATACATTATGAAACTTTGATGATGTTAAATAGAATTTTAAATAAGACTAATTAAAAATTTTTTTTTAAATTTCAGTGCATGGTGTAAGTTTTGATGTCTTAATATAAGTGCAAATGATAATTTTCTTCGCATATATAGTGGATGTTTTCAATATATAAACACGATGTATTTATCTTCAAAATTTTAAATTAATATTCCACTATTCACATTAGTAGAATACCTATAACTTATATTTAATAGTTTATTTTTTGTGTAATTACTATGAGGAAACGTAGCACCAAACAAATTTTAAAAATGTTTATTTAAATAGCAAAATAGGGATTTAAGTGTAATATATTATCTCAAAAGATAGAAATATTAATTTATATATAATTTGATATTTAAAAATTTTTAGATCTACGTGACCTAATTTTTTGTTTCCTACATAACTTAAACAAGATAGTGCTAGCCCTTGAGTCATATGTTGTGGGATTTGAATTTTAATGATATCAAATATATATGTGGATGATACTAATGTTTACACTGCATATGATTCATGAAGAACAACAAGTTCATCTCAATTAGCAAACTTAGTGGACTAGATCATATATTATGTTGGGTATTTTGATGTGATGTATCAATCTTGAATAAATTTATAAATAAAATTGCTCATAATAAAAAAATATGCACAAAATCATTTCATGTTTTCTTACTTATTTTGTTTAACTTATTTGAATGCTGAATTCATTTATGATTCATCTAATTAAATTGTTCTATCAATGATTAATTTTTGGACAAATCCTTTTGGACTTTTATAAATTTATACATTATCTTATCCATATTAAGTTAGCCTCACTAGTTGGATGTATTCATGATGCATTATTCTCATCATATTAATTAATCCATTATCTAATTACAATATCAGTAATTCTGGTTGACTGTACTTTTGGAACATTTTTAATTTGATCTTTCTCTTTCCAAAATAATTTCAAAATAATTTCACCATGAAACTTATGCTACCATCTTAGCGTGATTTGATTTAAATTATTTAATTAATTTATAAAATGTGAATTTTCTGAATTATGCACATAATTTAAAATCCAACTTGAAATATTTCCCTATAATATGTTTTTCATGATAACTTGTCAAATCTCATATATTTAATTATGAAAAGTATTCATTATAACTAAAAAGAATTTCCATTTGTGTCGGTGTGTGTTATCTTTAAAATTTAAAATTCTTCATTTCCTTAAAATTAATTAATATAAACACATTCCTTAACACATTTATAATTTAGGAAAAGTTTCACCACCAACATCTAGACCTTCTTGCAAAGGGCATAAATAAGGAGGAGTGGATGATCCCCACGGTTATGTTATCATGAGTCATATAAAAAATCGAGCTTGTGAGAAGCTAGATAAAATCAATAATCATTAATTTTTTAGTCACAAAAATCAATGCGACTCAATCGTGCATCACCTTGCTCAAGTGGGAACTAGGCAAAATACCTTTCGGAGTTAAAGGAGTAATAGGCCTTGGATTCTAATGTAGTGTCACAACCAACATGACCATGCTAGCTTGTGGTATAATTACATTGCTCTACCTGAGAAAGGAACATAATTAAGCCACCAAGGTAGTGTAACTATGTTGTCGGACTTCTTTTACTCCTCCTATCCAAATTGAAAGCATAATTAGCCCAACCATCCCCCCTTCATTCATTAGCATTAAAAGGAATCTAAACTCCCATCTAGATGGAACACATATAAGTATCATAGAGAAAACTCCTCTCTTCTTTTTCGTACATTCTCTTACTTGGGTGCTCTCTTGATCATTCTTCCATTCTGATGTTCTTTGGCTTCTCTATTTCAAGTTCTTCTTCACTTCGCTTCTTCTTCTTCTTTTTCTTCTTCCTTTTCTTCTTTAGCTTTCTCTTCTATTAATTCTTCTTCTTCCTCTTCTTCACTGCACTTCTTCTTTTCTCTTACTCTTCTACTTCTTATTATTTTTCTTCTACTTTAGACATATGTTATGTGTACTTGAAAGAATATAGTTTTGATGGTACCTTAAGGATGGACTATTTTCTACACTTGTCATTTGTCAGTGGATGATACTTCAAGAAGTATTGTGCCTTACAATGTTTCAGAGACAAAGACTCATTCTTAGAAGCTCAGACGTCATGCTTGTCTGAAACTGGGTCCAAATCCTAAAAAAAGAAAAGAAAATGATAAATTGCTTGAGTTCGAGGTTTCTTATTCTTTCCTTGTGTAGTGCAACTACCTTGGTTTGCACCAGTTTACTTCACATCCCTGCAGAATTTCACTCTGCACAAAATCTCACAAAGTTTCACAATTTTTCCTCACCAATGTCAATCTTTGCCAATTCTACTAGTTTCCCACGAATTCAAAGCACTATATTCTAGAGGTTGAGGATTCTACATCTGATTCCGTGTTGCTTTAGGAGCCCCTCCTATCGCAATCTTTCAAATAAAATCTAGAGGTTGAGGATTCTACATCCGATTCCGCGTTGCTTTAGGTTCTCATTCTATTGCAATCTTTCAAATCAAATCTAGAGGTTGAAGATTTTACATCCGATATCGCGTTACTTTATGAGCTCATCCTATTGCAATCTTTCAAATCAAATTCTAGAAGTTGAGGATTCTACATCCGATTCCGTGTTGCTTTAGGTTCACATCCTATTGCAATCGTTCAAATCAAATTCTAGAGGTTGAGGATTCTATATCCGATTCCGCATTGCTTTAGGAGCTCCTCCCATCGCAATCTTTTAAATCAAATCTAGAGGTTGAAGATTTTACATCCGATACCGCGTTTCTTTAGAAGCTCGTCCTATTGTAATATTTTAAATCAAATTCTAGAGGTTAAGGATTCTACATCTGATTCCGCGTTGCTTTAGGTTCACATCATATTGCAATCTTTCAAATCAAATTCTAGAGGTTGAGGATTCTACATCCGACTCCACATTGCTTTAGGAGCTCATCCTATCGTAATCTTTTAAATCAAATCTAGAGGTTGAAGATTTTATATCCGATACTGCGTTGCTTTAGGAGCTCATCGTATTGCAATCTTTCAAAACAAATCTAGAACTTGAAGATTTTACATCTGATTGCGCGTTTCTTTAGAAGCCCCTCCTATTGCAATCTTTCAAATCAAATTCTAACGTTGAGGATTCTACATTCGATTCTGCATTGCTTTAGGAGCACCTTCTATCGCAATCTTTCAAATCAAATTCTAGAGGTTGAGGATTCTACATCTGATTCCGCATTGCTTTAGGAGATCCTTCTATCGCAATTTTTAAATCAAATCTAGAGATTTTACATCCGATACCGTGTTGCTTTAGGGCTCATCCTATTGCAATCTTTCAAATCAAATCTAGAGGTTGAGGATTCTACAGCCGATTTTGTGTTGCTTTAAGTTCTCATCCTATTGCAATCTTTCAAATCAAATCTAGAGGTAGAGGATTTCACATCCGATTCCTTGTTGCTTTAAGTACTCATCCTATTGTAATCTCTTAAATCAAAACTAGAGGTTGAAGATCTTACATCTGATACCGCGTTGCTTTAGGAGCTCATCCTATTGCAATCTTTCAAATCAAATCTCCAGGTTGAGGATTCTACATCCAATTCTGCGTTGCTTTAGGTTCTCATCTTATTGCAATCTTTCAAATCAAATCTAGAGCTTGAAGATTTTACATCCGATTCTGCGTTTCTTTAGGAGCCCCTCCTATTGCAATCTTTCAAATCAAACTCTAAAGGTTGAAGATTCTACATCCGATTCTGCATTGCTTTAGGAGCCCCTCCTATTGCAATCTTTCAAATCAAGTTCTAGAGGTTGAGGATTCTACATCTGATTCCGCGTTGCTTTAGGAGATCCTCCTATCGCAATCTTTTAAATCAAATTTAGAGGTTGAAGATCTTACATCCGATACTGCGTTGCTTTAGGGGCTTATCCTATTGCAATCCTTCAAATCAAATCTAGAGGTTGAGGATTCTACATCCGATTCTGCGTTGCTTTAGGTTCACATCCTATTGCAATCTTTCAAATCAAATTCTAGAGGTTGAGGATTCTACATCCGACCACACGTTGCTTTAGGAGCTCCTCCTATCGTAATCTTTTAAATCAAATCTAGATGTGGAAGATTTTACATCCGATACCACATTGCTTTAAGAGCTCATCATTTTGCAATCTTTCAAAACAAATCTAGAGGTTGAGGATTCTACATCCGATTCTGCATTGCTTTAGGTTCTCATCCCATTGCAATCTTTCAAATCAAATCTAGAACTTGAAGATTTTACATCTGATTCCGCATTTTTTTAGTAGCCCCTCCTACTGTAATCTTTCAAATCAAATTCTAAAGGTTGAGGATTCTACATCCGATTCCGCATTGCTTTAGGAGCCCCTCCTATCGCAATCTTTCAAATCAAATTCTAGAGGTTGAGGATTCTACATCTGATTCTGCGTTGCTTTAGGAGATCCTCCTATCGCAATCTTTTAAATCAAATGTAGAGGTTGAAGACTTTACATCCGATACTGCGTTGCTTTAGGGGCTCATCCTATTGCAATCTTTCAAATCAAATCTAGAGGTTGAGGATTCTACATCCGTTTCCTCGTTGCTTTCAGTTCTCATCCTATTGCAATCTTTTAAATCAAATCTAGAGGTTGAAGATTTTACATACGATACCGCATTGCTTTAGGAGCTCATCCTATTGTAATCTTTGAAATCAAATTCTAGAGATTGAGGAATCTACAACCGATTTTGCGTTGCTTTAGGTTCTCATCCTATTGCAATCTTTCAAATCAAATCTAGAGGTAGAGGATTTCACATCTGATACCGTGTTGCTGTAGGTACTTATCCTATTGCAATCTTTTAAATCAAATCTAGAGGTTGAAGATTTTACAACTGATACCGCATTGCTTTAGGAGCTCATCCTATTGCAATCTTTCAAATCAAATCTAGAGGTTGAGGATTCTACATCCAATTTTGCATTGCTTTAGGTTCTCGTCCTATTGAAATCTTTTAAATCAAATCTAGAGGTTGAAGATTTTACATCCGATACTGCGTTGCTTTAAGAGCTTATCCTATTGCAATCTTTCAAATCAAATTCTAGAAGTTGAAGATTCTACATCCGATTTTTCGTTGCTTTAGGTTCTCATCCTATTGCAATCTTTAAAATCAAATCTGGAGGTTGAAGATCTTACATCCGATACCGCGTTGCTTAAGGTGCTCATCCTATTGCATTTATTCAAATCTAGAGGTTGAGAATTTTACATCCGATACTTATTGCTTTAGGTTCTCATCCTATTGCAATCTTTCAAATCAAATCTAGAGGTTGAAGATTTTACATTCGATACCGCGTTGTTTTAGGAGCTCATCCTATTGTAATCTTTCAAATCAAATCTAGAGGTTGAGGATTCTACATCCGATTCTACATTATTTTAGGTTCACATCCTATTGCAATCTTTCAAATCCAATATAGAGGTTGAAGATTTTACATCCGATTCCGTGTTGCTTTAGGAGCCCCTTCTATTGCAATCTTTTAAATTAAATCTAGTAGTTGAGGATTTCACATCTGATATCGTGTTGCTTTAGGAGCTCGTCCTATTGCAATATTCCAAATCAAATCCTACGATATACTAGAGGTTGAGGCTTTTACATCCAATTCTGTGTTGCTTTAGGAACCCCACCTATCACAATCTTTCGAATTAAATTCAACGATGTTTTTGAGGTTGAGGGAATTAGCCCTTTGATTAATTCAAGGCATACTATTCTCATCTTTTGAAATCAGTTTTAAGACCACCTTAAATGGATCATGGCATCTGATTCTTATTTCAGTATTGAACCCAAATTTCAATTCCCACCTCGAGGTCAGCACTTACATACTGATTCCCATCCCTTATAAATACCTGAAATTTCATAACTCAAAATTTAATTTCCGGTCCCCAGCGAGAGTCCCTACTCCTTCATTTCAATCAGACGATCACCTGCTAATTCCCTAGCAGAAACAAATCGCACACACAACTCTACACATATTTTTTGTTATGTTGAACTAGGAGTTTGTATTCATTTTGGTTGATCTCGTCGGTCAACTCTAATACGTGCGGTGTGCTTGCCCAACACACCACTCCTATTGGGGGTCCATTCGTTGACCTCACTTTTGGTTGAGGTTTAGTTTTTCCTCTTTAGTAGTCTAAGTTCTAGCCATAGTACTTTCCTATTGACTATTCTTAGAAAACTAGACAAGGAACCCTCACCATTAGAAATTCTACCTTCTTCTCTACTCAACTTGAAGTTCCACATGTTGGTCTCAACCTCTAAATACTTAGTAGGTGTTCAACTTGAAATTCCACATATTGGTCCTAATCTCTAGCACTTAGTAGGTGGGGTCATTATGGGGGAGCTCAAGGAGAGTCCCCTTAGGACTGCTGGACCTTAAGGTAGACCCTGGGTGTTGGTCTAGGGCTTAAGGTATATACTTGCACTCACTCTCACCCACAATCACTCACAACCCAAAACCTAAACTTCTAGGCTTTGGTCCCTTGATACTCTTGGGATACTCATGTAGGTGGTCCCCTAAACTCACTGGCCCTAGGCTAGGGTTTAGCTAAGACCAGTACATAAAGGACCCAAAATAGGGTTTCCATTGGTCCATGACTTATTGATGGTGGTTGGCACTCCAACTCTACAAAAATACCCAACCTAACATTTTGCCCCTAAACTCCCCCAAATTACCTAGATACAATTGAGACCCAAAATTTGGCCAAAATTCCCAAATTTACCCAAAATACCCAAGTTTGATCAAAAATCATTTCAAACACCTTGAAAACACCCAAACTACCCAAAATCACCAAAATTTATCAAATTACCAAAGTACCCCTCCATAGCGCAAAATTCTAAAAAATTCCAAAAATTTCCAAAACCTCCCAAATATTCTCAATTTAATTTTCCTCAACTACCACATGACCTAATTTGGCCAATTTGACCACCTTTGACCAAAAGCCCCAAATTGCCTTTTAAAAACTCATTTTTCCCAAATCTACCTCAAATGTCTATCAAATTGGCCTCAATTTTTCCTAATTTTAATTCTAAACTCAAATTCACCCTTGATATGACCAATCTAGACCAAATCCAAGCCCAATTGGTCCATCATTTGAGCTCAATTTTGATTTAGATCAAAGCCCCAATTTTGGCCACATGATCTAATCTCATCAAATTGAATGCCTTAACCCCAAAACTGGCACCCAATTTATGTTGAAAACTCTTCATGAGATCTCTATTGACCCTTTAGAATAATAAATTTGGACCTGACCCAAGGCTAGCCCAACCTAGACCCAAACCTAGCCCAATATGCCCAAATTGATCAAATTTCAAAATTCCTCCAAATTGACCATCCAATTGAACTCAAAACCACTTTCATCCTTCACCATAGTTGTTCCTTATGATCATATGCACAAAATGCAACATTTAATTGAGCCAATTAACATGACTAGCCTAGCCCAAACCTAAATTTTGGTCATTTGCACTCACTTGGACCCATGCACTAAATGTGGCATAACCACCCTAAGGCCATCAAATTAACTCCATCACAACCATTAGTTGGACCCTAAGACTGAGCCAAAAACCATCTAACCCAAGCTAGATGAGCCATGGACCAAGGGTCCATCAACTTAAGGGATTTGATTTCCATTGTTGCTTAGACTTAAGATATCTTTGCCAAAACAATACCTCATTGCAATAATTTAATGTGACATATTCCCTTAGGTTCCTTGAGCTCTTAGCCACCTCCACCTGCCATGGCCGGCCGGCCTAGTTGCCGGAGAAACCAAAACCAAGGGCCACCCCCTCTTGAATTTCACCCAAATCAAACATAGAGGCCACCTCACTCAAATCAAATGATAGAGCTTCTCTGCCCTCCACCTAAGCTTCTCTGCCCTCTCACTCAAATCTAATGATAGAGAATCAAAATACACCCAAACATTGGCCCTGAGAGCCATCCCTTAGCCATTTTTATAAAAACTCACCTCCACGGTCATGGGAGGTGTGCTGAAATTTTCTTAGAGAGACTTCCCCAAATAGATCCCAAAGCCTCTTCGAGACCTCTTCAGTGCAATCCAACCACCATATTACCCTGAATCCCCTTGTCAGAGCCCAATTTTGAGCTCGAATCTCTGCCTTAAACTAGGATTGAGCTATCCACACTTCTACACTCCAAAAAAATCAAATTAAACTCACCCACACCTTCACCACAGTGAGAGAAGGAAAAACCCCATCAAATCCCCCTTCCACAGAGACTCTAGCATAGCTCAAGACCAACACCTGAAATCCACCTTGGTCAAATTCCTACCTAGGCTTTGCACCACAGCCAGAGGCTTAATTGCTAGCCTCCTTGGACCCCAACGAACGTGTCAAGATATTGATCTCCTATTCCTCCCAAGCTTATTTTGATTCTCCATTTGATTAAGCTTGATTTAATTGTATGATTATCGTATGGATATGTTCGTCTCACTTAGACGAGTCCATAAGATCAAACCGAAGTGATTTGGTTGAGTCTAGGCTGAGATCTCAGGGTTTTAGTGTAGACAGTCACAGGATCACTCTATCGGGGACGATGACGAGGAGCCTGTTCGATCGCGTGTGTATCAGATGGACAGAGGAGATCGATCCGGACAGCGCTTCCTCACATGAACTGTAGGCCGAGTCAGCAGCTACATGGATGGTGGCATTCAACCAGAGTGCGCCACGCGTGCCTTCGGAGCTGCCAAGGATACAGTCAGTGCCACGCGTTTAAATAGAAAAATAGGGATTTTCTTATTTAAATAAATAGCCCTAGCTTTAAAAATTCATATCTTGGTGAAGAAAAATCATAAAAATAAAATAAAAATTACCCTCTTGCTTAGGGAACAGAGGAAAATAATGTGGAAATAATTTGCAGTCCATTTGATGCATATTTTATTTTTAATTAATTAAACACTGATTTGAATGTTTTGATTCTCCATGCATATAGGAATATCACCATGTATTGAAATTTTAGAATGTTGTTGCCTCTATCTTAGGGAACATCCTCTGATTTTTCCAAAGTCAGAGAAGGTCCCTAGACAGAGATTCATATTTTTTTTCAAGTTTATGTCTATTATTTTCATGAATTAATCATGATAATTAGCATGTTGGTTAGAAAATTCCAAGAAAGTTTTGGAAGGTTCACTATGACTAGAGGACCCCAAGAAAATAATTTCATGAGTTAAGACATTAAGAATACACTTAATCTTCACCAACCCTAAAACACAAAGAAAATTAAATTTAGGTAACATAGACATCTGACTTAATTTTTGGTCTCCGCTAAATTATAAACTCTAGAGAACTCCCCATAAAAATTTCAAAACATTTGGAGTTCATTTAATATCTCAAATTGATTTTTCAAGTTAATTAACATTTTTGTCACTAAAATGATTTTTAATAATTAAAATATAACTAAAAAATTTACACAAACTTGTTTTTTTAGTTCTCTGTGATCAGGGGTATTTTCTAAAAATAAAATGATATTTAAACTAAAAAATTGATTTTCTAGTCTATTTTTAAATATTTAAATTATTAAAAATCCATAAAAATTACAAAAATTATTAAATTGATGAAAATGTTCTAAATTACTTCCTAACCACTTAGGAACAATTGGGATATTTTTTCTGATTTTCTAAATAAAGATATTGAATTTTGAAGCTTAAAATAATTGTTAAAGGCTAAAAATGAATTTTTACTAAAATAATTTCAAGAATTCAAAGAAAAATTAGAAAAATATGAAATTTATTTCTCTATGTCCCTTGACATCAGAGAGATTTAATAAAAATATAAAACTCAATTTTCTACATTTAAAATATTTTATAATTAATAAATATCCCATAACTTAAAATATTCCTTAAATTCAAAAAAAAATTCAAAAAATCATGAAATTTTGTCCAAAGGTTTCTCTACTTTAAGCCTACCATGAGTAAAAATTTCAAGGGATTAGGATTTACCTTAGTCAAGTTAGGAATTTTCTTTAAAACAAAATCCTATTTTTGCATTAAAAATAATTATATAGATAAATTAAATTTTGAAAAATCACACTTTCTTCTCTGATGTCTCAATTGACCCATGAGTGAGGTAGGATAAAAATTCCAAAGTCATTTGGATTAAATTTGATGAATTATGAAGTGATAGAGCCTTAGGGGAAAATGTGTAATTTTGGAAATTTAGCCTTAATTAACATTTAGGCCTAATTTCAGAAAGGGAAATGAGAAATCTTTGATTCTAATTAACATATTTGGATGTTTGAAATACAAGGGTAACTGGTAGAAACCAACCTCACTTGTCCGAATTAAAAAGGGTAAATTTGCAATTTCCTTAAATTATATAAATTTGGGAGTCTAGCCGATTAAATGATCCTAGATTTAGGGGTGTGATTTTGGGTGTCAATAACTCACTAATTTAATACCCCTATTTGATGAACAAAAAAATAAAAATAAAAACATGAATCATCACCATCACTTATAAGTCAATTTCATTTACAATGACTAAGAACTCACCAAAATCTTAAGGGCTTAGTAGTGTGTTTCATTTAAATAAGGATTAGAAAAGTAAACATCATTCAAAATTAAAACATCTTCCAAACACTACAAGCCCAAGTCAAAATTTGGCTAAGTCTCTTAAACTTGTCTCTTTAAGTGTCTTCACCCACATAATTCTTAAATTGAATTACGAGTGATAATTACCCTACTCTTAGAGATAATTGAGACATCAATGCTCACTGAGCAAAGGTATTTACAGGATGAATTATTAAGCAACATAATAAGTTTAAAAGAACTCGAGATTTTCCATTAGGCAGCGAGAGAGTAGCACAGACCTGCTTTTTTCTCTAGATCTGTTGGATACCTCGGAGATCTACTAAACTTAATATGTTTTGCTTAACAAAATCATCCTTAATTAAACTCCTAATGACCCACAAAGATATGACATAGGGTTAGGAAAACTACCAAAACCTTACTTTTTTTTTGCCTCTACATGAACTACCCTCACATGCATTTTAAGTTTCAGGTGGTGGAACGAGAAGACTCGTCAGGTACGCTTTTATAGTTTTTAGCGTTGTCTTTCTTGTACTTTTATGCTATACTTTTATGCTTACACAAATTTGCATGCTAAACAACGATGTCACCCTGCATGAAAACTAAAAGTATCAAGACAATCACAAAACCAAAACCAAAACTAAAACTAAAATCAACCAAGATAAAATTCAACTCCGCAACATTCAAAATATAAAACAACTCAAAATTTAATCATAAACATCACACAAAACTA
>JXCR01148271.1:319326-336833 GCA_002079205.1 Phalaenopsis hybrid cultivar
ATATATATATATATATATATATAATTTATCGTAATTATTTTAATGGGAAAATAAGGAAAATACATTTTAGGTCTGTAGAAATTTATTCTTAATTTAGAAAAGTAAGGAAAAATGTTTTAAGGGGTCCCAAATAATCAGGGAGCAATTACAAACATTTTGAATTGTTTTTGTATGTTTTAAAATTTTGATTATTTTAAATATTTTTAATTCAAAATAAACTTTAAAAATAAAATATTTTCACAAAAATAACTTTTATTTTTATTCAAAGCCCTTGATAATAAGAAACTCAGAAAATAATTTTTCATAATTTTTCTAAGCTTATTTAATTTAATATAATTTTTTTGTGCAAAAATACTATTTTTACTTATAAAATCAACTTTGATGGCCAAATTAACTTAAATAAATTTAAAATTTTTACAGTGGGTTGAAATGATTTTTATAAACAATGTGGAATTGGTTTTGTCAATTTTTGGTTTATATTTAATTTAAATAAATTAATAAAAGGTAAAAATATTTAATTAATAACAGAATTACTCAAAATTATTCATACCATCACAATATTTTTCCTAAGCTATCCTGACCACAGGAAACCTAGCAAAATTTAACCCATAATGTTTTTAGGAATTTTTTAATTTATATGATTAAATAAAGCTAAAGTAGCCACTTAGGCTTGAAAATTAGGGTTAGAAGTACAGATGTGCTCTCTGACTTTGGAAAAATCAGAAAAAATGTCTTCTATCATGAGGAATCAACCTTAAAGATTTCAAGCCATGGTGATTATTATTTAATCATAATAAATAAAAGTACCTTAGAGAGTATTTAATTAATTAAAAATTATACACTTGGTAAATAATTTTTATTTTTGGTCCACATTTTTCTCTTCTATTCACTAAGAAAGTTGGTATTTTTTTTTTATAATATTTCTAGAGAAATATATGGATTTTTGAATTTCTGTATTAAAATAAATTTAGAAAATCCATATTTTTTTACTTAATCACGTGGTGCCACCTCATCCTACAATGGCTCCGAGTTCACAAACGACGCTCCGCCATTTGACGCTGCCATCCACCACGGGTTCCACTCGGCCCGCCTTTTCGCTCCATCTGTTTGTCCAACACGATCTCAGCCGTTCATGTAATAAATGTGTGATCGGACGACATTCGTTCATCATCCCCAAATGACTTAACTCGTAAGTCGTTCACACTAAAACCTTAAGATCTTCATTTAGACTCAATCAAATCGCATGGGGTTTGTTTCTAAATCTTCATCTACTCAAGAAAAACATATATATTCAGTTGATTAAACATGAAATTGAGCCATTACATATGGAGAATCAAAACAAGCTCGAATTAGGGTTAGAGCTCAATACCTTTGTCTGAGAGGGGAGGCCTCAATTAGATGGTTGTGGTATCTTTGATTGAGTCCAAAGAACCTCCAGATTAAGCCTCAGGCCCTGGTGAATTGTCTAGCTATGTTTTTGACTAAGCTTGATTTCAGGTGTTGATCAAACTCTATGCTAGGGGCTCTCTGTGATGGGGCTTCTATGGGGAATCAACTCCTCTCACTATGGGGATGGTGTGTGCACAATTAATTGAATTTTGGTGACTATGGAAGTGTGGAGAGATCTGTCCTAGTCTTAGAGCAAATTACAGTGATGGAATTGGCTCGAATTGGTGGCTGTGACTGGTGAGAGCAGGGGGATTGCAATTAGGATGGTTTAGAGAGGCTCTGGTGAGATTTTGACATATCTTCCCCAAGAATTTTGGCACACCTCTCTTTGGCCGCAAAGGAGTCAATTTAAAGCCATGGCTGCCTGGTGGAGCTCAGGGGGTTTTGATGGGTGCAAAAGCTTGCTGTGTGGAGGTAAGAAAAGCTCAAGTGGCCAATGGGACTTAGCTAACTCATAGGGGTTTAATTTTGAGTTTTGGTCTTTTGGGACTCCCTTAGGGTGGATGTTTCCAATGGCTAAGGTGGTGGCTAGCCAGGTTTCAGTCACTTCTTAGCTCAGGGAGCCCACGGGGTGCTTAATGATGATTAACTCTTAATGGTATGACATGATGACAAAGATATTTTGTCTTAAACCCAAAAATGGGATGACGTCCCTTAATTTAGGGAACCATTGGTCCATAACATAGCTTAGCTGGTTTAGATTGGTTTAGGCTAGTCACTAAGGTGCACTTGGTGGCTGTGGTGTCATTATTTTGGTCATTTGGGCATGGCTAAGTCAATTTTGGTGCATTATTTCAATTTGGGTCAATTTGGCTTAAAGTTGGATTTGGGTTAGGCTAGCCATGACATTGACCACAAATGATTGATCAATTTATTTTGGATGATTTTCAAAATGAGTTTAAAAAGATTTGGAGTGATTTTTAATTGATTTGGAGGTTCAATTTGAAGGATTTTGCCATTTGATCAAATTTGAGGGTGTTAGGTTAGACTTGAGTTTAGGTAGGGCTAGAGTTGGGTTAAGTCCAAATTGATGGTTGAAAATGGTCTAGGGGAATATCATGAAGAGTTCTCAACATCAATTTGGTGTCAATTTTAGGGTCTGGGCATTCAATTAGGTGACATTTGGACATGTAGCTAAATTGGGGCAAATCTGGGGATTTTGAATTTGGATTGAAATTCAGTAGAATTAAGGCTTGAGAAAGGCCAATTGAGTGTTCAATTTGGTATGTGAAAGTGTTTTGAAGAGTTATGATTCAAAATTGGGGCACTTAGATAGATTTGGGGTGTAATTTAGTGGGATTTTGATCTTGGGACAAATTGGGGCTTTTTGATTTGGGTTGAAATTGGACTCAAATGTGGGTCAATCGGGCTTGGATTATGTTTTAATTGAGATTTATCATGATGAATTTGAATTTAGAATTGAAATTAAGGAAGATTGGGGGTCAAATTGATGGACATTTGAGATGAATTAAGGTAATTGGGTCTTAGAGGACAATTTGGGGCTCCTGGTAAAAAAAGTCAAATTGGTTAAATTGCGTTAAATTGAAGGGTTCAAATTGATTTTGGAGACATTTGAAATGATTTTGAAGCTTTTGGGAAAGTTTGGGCCACCAAGGGTATTTTTGTAATTTTGGCAAATTTAGGGGTATTTTGGTAATTTTGGAAATTTTGAGTGGTTTTGGTTAATTTGTGTAGTTTGAAATGGTTTAAAATGTTCTTTGAACAAATCTGGGTATCTTGGGTGAAATTGAGAATTTTAGTCAAATTTAGGGTTTGGGGGTGTTTAGGTAATCTGGGTAGGTTTGTGGGATAAAAAACTAAGTTGAATATTTTGGTGAAATTTAGGTATAAACCACCCTATTTGAGCTATGAACCAATGGAATCCCCATTTGGGTCCTCTGTGTATCGATCTTAGCTAAACCCCAGCCTAGGGCTAATGGGTCTAGGGGATCATCTACTTGAGTCTCCAAAAGGATCAAGACATCGAAGTCAACAATGTTTTAGGTTTAGGGTTGTGAGTGAAAGTGAGTGAATTAGCTCACGACCAACACCCAGGGTAAACCCTAAGACTAGACAGTCCTATGAGAAATCACTTTTAGCTCTCCCATATTGACCCCACCTACTAAATGCTAGAGGTTAGTACCAATATGTGGAACTTCAAGTTGAGCAAGTAATGGTTTAGAGTTTCTAACGGTGAGGGTTCCTTTTCTAGTCATCTAAGAATAATCAACAGAAAAGTCATATAGCTAGACCCTATGCTACTAAAGATAAAAGATTAGACCTCAACCAAAAGTGAGATCAACAGAGCAGTCCACATGGCATCATACACACTGGATTCAAAAAATCAGATTGCTTAGCTCACGACTTAATGTTCATTTCAATTTCAGCTATAGGGAAATAAACAAACCTGCAAATTGGCTTGCTAGATTTGGATTATACTCTAATTCTATTTTTGTATCTTCCTCAACCGCCCCTCTCTTTTTTCTGCTTTTTGGGGACCTTCTTGATGGTCCTCATTTCAGAATTGTAAGTTGATCTTCTTGATGGCCCAGCCTCCGTATTGAATATTTTTCCCTTTGATGAACTCGTGCCCATTCTCTTCGTAGAAAAATCTTTTGCCTTTGCCTTTTAAATCTAACGTCCAACCTTTAGTTCTTCGTAGATTCCTTTTTGTTTTCAAGAATATTTTTCCTTTATTAATGACATCTCGCAATGGCTTTCTCGAGTGTACTACGGATTTTTTGCTCATCCATCCACAATGCATATAAATAGATTGTTTTATTGGCTGTTACACATGAGATACCCGTTCGTTTGTTTTCGAAAATATACTTGATTGAAACAACTTGTTGTATGTCCATAAATTAAATGTCTGCATCACATTATTTTGCTAATGTCACACAACCTTTTGCCTTCTGTTTTCACAGCTTTAAACAAAGCAACGGACATGCAAGTCATTATAAAAATTAATGTAGGACAAAAATGCGAATAATACAATATACGTTTGAGATAATTATAAGAAAATCACTGTAATATCAACAATGAATGTTTTACTTGTAATGTGATTATTGGTATAGTAAGATGGATAAAATTGAGTTAGATAATAAATAGTTTATGAATATACAATATATGAGTAAAGAAATTATGAGAAGAAGAGATGAATCAAATATAAACTGATTTACAAAACTATTCAAAATAAATTAATAGAAGATGCATATGAGAATTCATGAAATTTATTAAAATTTATCAAAGAAAAATGAATATTCGTAAAAATGAATGATTGCTATTTGGAAAATAATAAAAGTTAATTGTATCGTTTATAGCTAATTATATTTGTCGACTACTTATGGTTCGTTTGGGGGAGATTTTTTCGCACGGCGCGGCGTCCTCCCGCAAATCTCCCTTGTTTGGGGCGGAGGTTTGATCGCGGCGGCCCCGACAGGCAGTGGAAAGCGGGCCGCCGGATCCCTCCCGTGGTCCGCTTTTCCCACGAGCTTTCCCATTTTAATACCTTACCTGCGCCGCCTCGTTATATTTCCAGCAGAAAGCGGAAAGCTGCAGCCGAAAAATTGAGAAGCTGCAGCTGCGCCAACCAAAGCCAACTGCTTTTTGGCTAGAGCTTCTTGATTACAATTACTGAAGGCAAGGTTATTTATATGTACTATTTTTTAGTCATAACTGCTTTTTTTTTGTTTCGTAAATTGATAACTCTGACTTTCTTTAATTTATTTAAATCCGTTATTTTATAAAATTACCTCATGGAACTTTCTTTATCGTCGCACACCTCATCAGGTGGGGAGAATTTATTGGAATTCGTGGAATATCAGTGTAAGATGGCAAAAAGATTAATTAAATATGAATAAAATGTTGAAATATATGGAAATTATGTTGTGAAATTTAATTTGATAGATGCTCAATCCCTAAATAATTTAATGTTTTTTATTTAATAATGTTGAATCATGATTTATCCATGAATTACAGTAAAAAAATTGTGTAAGAAAATAAAAGAAGAGAAACATAGAAAAATGAAAAGTAATATGAAAGAAGTGTGTAACCTTTTATTTATTGAAAGACCCTCTATTTATACAGGAAATGAGAATGATCTAATGAATTCATCCTGTACCCTTAGATTAAGGGGGCTTGTACAAGTTATTATAGTATTAGAGGTATTTTATATTTGTGGGCCCATGTTCTAGTGGCTCTAAGGCTGGAGGGCCCTTTGAGAGGCGTTGCCGGTTGGCTAAGCTAGAGAAGCCCATCGACCGGCCTGATTTGGTATGACTATCGATCGATTTGGTTTGATGTTGTTGGTTGGCAAGATTTTTTATACCAAAGGTGGATATGATTGATTGATCTAGTATGGATCTGATCGATTGATCAGTGGATCTGATCAGTTGATCTGGTATGGCTGCCTACCCTCAATTCACGACACACACCTCCTATGGATTGGGCAAAGCGAGGCTATCGGGTGGATGGTGAAACACTGTAATCCGGTAGGTAGCCGCCCTTTGAAGAAAAGATCTTGGGGGATGGTTGTGATTCGTCCCATTGAATTTTGATGATGTTCGAGAATAATGTTGAAAACCTCCGAGTGAATTTATGATCTGGGGGGCTAGCATTTTCCCGTGGATTGGTTTCATCGTGAATTCCCATGCATTTGGTGCCTAGTTGAACTGATCAAGTTTGGGGTTCTTGGTTGCCTTGGTTAGTTTTGAATTTGATTCTTCCAATCGGACGCTTGTGCCTCCGAGACTTCTTTTGGTGGGCTCTCCTTTGATATGCCACGTTCTATCTAAATCATTAGATCTCTCCAGATTTATGCTAATTCATTTTTACCATATACAAATGGAAATGGTAAAAAATAGTTTTCGACCCAAATGAAAATATAGTATTCAGATAGTTTCAAGAAAAAATAATTGCATCATGTAAAACAAAGATGAGAAATTATATATTCTGGTTGGTCTTCAGCATAATTAGATTCTCAAACAGTAGTAATGTAGGAAGACTACCGAAAGCCAAGACTACCATATCACAAAAAAAGTTGGGTTAATGATAGAAGTTGATGAAGTAAGAAATTTAAGTTTTACATATTTACCACTTAATTCTTATATATTTACATGTCCAATGCCTAAACTTTAAGGTTTACAAACATACTACCATATCCATGCATGAAAATGTGTACTTCACTTTTTAAAAGTTTAATTGGTGGTTGTATGAACCATCAATGATTCGGGTGGTATAAATGTAATAAAACAAAGTTAAATTGTTTGATACGTGAATACATATGAATTGGGTGGTATGCATGTAAGTTCCCCAAAATTCAAATCCCATGATCACAAATAAGGCAACTTCTACTGAATCATACGTGCCACTTGCATGCAGAAGATAGAAAATTGATAATGTTTTTTTTATTCAATCAAAATATGTCTCTGAATAACCATTTTTAGACTTATTATCCCTTTCTATTCGTTACGGTAAAAGAAAAAATAGACTTAATTTGATAACTCCACTAGAGTAATGAAAAAAAGAAACATCATATTAAGTTAGATTAATACCAATATTTTTTGATATTTCAAATATATACATAATAGTTCTGATGCTTTAAAAATTGCAAATTATAAGTTTCCTTGTCTAATTTCTTTAGTGCTTTAAATAGAATTCCTTTTCAATTTAAACACAATATCTTTATCATGAAGTTTAAACATAATATTCCTATATTCAAAGTAGTAGAATACTTATGAATGTTATGTTTATTAATCTTTGTTCCTGTTGAATCTTCATTTGTTCGTGAATCATACCCGAAGAGGCAAAGCTTAAATAAATGGTATTAATCATGTTGAATTTTCCCCTCCTTTTTGGCAATTTTTCATGTTGAATTTTTTCGTTCTTTGTGGCAACTTTTGAGGTCGAGATATCTACCTTCGGTCCAGCAAAATGGAGAGCTTGTTGATGAGTCACGAGGGACACTTGATGTGGTGCCTAAAGTCAATGCACCAGATAATATACCTAATGATGTTGATATTTTTGTAGCGGTTCTGCCTACACCTAATGTAACTTTTCTTATGAAAACAAAAATAAAACTGTGTTGGCTTATTGTTCACTTCATTCAGTAAAGAAAAAATGGATATTTCCTATGTTGATAAAGGGAGGTCCATGGGATACCCACATTGACACTCGCCAAAAGTATTAAAAATAAATATGTAAGAAAAGAAAATTATCAACAAATTTTGACGAGGAGACAACAGATTATGAAAATTCCTACCACTTCTCCCTTGAAGCTCTAGCTCGAGTTTTGAAAGCAGTTGAGATGGTCTAAGAAGAAGTCATCCCAACAATTCCAGTATCGGACCCACCTCAGGTAAATCCTGAGGAAAATCCTACAGATGATTTAACTGTGAGCCTTTCTGAATTACCAGACGACTTCTTTCAAGAGGATGACCTCCTTGGTGAGGATTTGCACTACTTTAAGATGACCTCTATTAGCATGATGACGGTGACCATGACGTCTTAAAGGTCCGTGTTGACCTCACTTTTGGTTGAGGTATAGTTTCCTCCTTAGTAGCCTAGGGTCTAGTCATAGGACTTTCTTATTGATTATTCCTAGAGGACTAGAAAAGGATCCCTCACCATTAGAAATTTTACACTCTTCTTTGCTCAACTTGAAGTCCCACATGTTGGTCCTGACCTCTAACACTTAGTAGGTGGGGTCAGTATGGAGGAGCTCAAGAGTAGCTTCCCATTGGATGGTCAAGCCCTAAGTGGTCTGGTCTTGGTTTGGCTAGCTTGCACACACTACACTTTCTCACACACCCCGAACCTTAAGACCACTTGCCCTTGATTTGATCTTGACTCCTTTTGGAAAGCTCATATGGATGGACCCAAACCCCTAGCCCTTGGCTAAGAGGGTTAGGACCAGCATATTGAGCATCCAAACTGATTCGTCATATGAATCCTATTGGTTTGACATGGCTTCATGACTTACTTACCCATCGTAGTCCAAAATAACCAAATTACTAAAATACCCCCACAACCCTAATATTTTCCAAAAATCTAAAAATTACCCAAAATACCCAAATTTGTCCAAAAATCATTTCAAATCACTCACCATTACTTAAATTGATCAAAATTCACCAAAATATCCCCAAAATTGCCAAAATTACCAAAATGCCCCACATGACACAAAAATTCCAACATCCCAAATATTCCAAATTTTAATTGTTAACCATCACATTGACCCAACTTGACCAAATTAATCCAATTTGACCAAACGCCCCAATTTGTCCTTAAAGGTCCAATTCCCCCAAATTAGCCCTAATATTGGCCCAATTGACTTCAATCTTGCCCAATTTTAATTACAAACCAAAATTTAACATTAATAATACCAATTGAAACTAAACAACAGCCCAATTTGACCCAATTGCAAGCTAAATATCACCAAAATCAAAAAGCCTCAAATTTGACTCTATGTCTAAATCTACCAAAGTGGCCTTCCAATTTAATTTAAAAATCCTTTCCAAACTCTTCATGACATATTCCTACACCAAATTAAACATTAATTTGATCCAAAATTTAGCCTAAATTTAACACTAATTTTAAAAGCCCAAGCCCACCACATCTAATTCCAAAAGCCCAAATCTAAAGCCCACATGATAATTTTTCTCTTCATCATCCATTTCATTAAAATCATTCCCTAAGTTTTGAATTGATGATAAAATCATTCCATATTAGTCCTCATGATAAACACCACCATAAAATCCCATAAAATCTAAAATCCTTTCTCATGCAAAATCACCAAGCCAAAGGGAAGCAATGAAACCATTCACAGGCCATAGGTGAGCCATGTGAGCCTTGTCACCTCACCAAGTTATTAATGACAAGAGGAAAAGCTACTTTCAAGACCCTTGAGATTCTTTTAACCCCTCCCATGAATCACTCTAACTCATGCTTAGCCAAATCCTTTGGATGGGGACCTTTCTTCACTAGTTATGTCAAGCCAAAAGATCTCCTCTTCAGCCCAAACCAACCAGGGTGGTTGAGCCCAACCTAAATCCATGCTTTGACCCAAATTGACAAAAAAATGAGTTCACCCCCATTCCTCTTTAACTCAAAATCTTTACAAATGACCAACCCCAACTGATTGCACCAAACCCAAGCCCTGAGCCCCTTAACATAATGGTGACCTGACCCTGGTCGGTCAGCCGCCTTGGCTGCTAGAAAACACCATGGCCAAGGAGGAGCAATGGGTTAAAACACAAAATTACACCCAACCAAGCTATTGGTCTCGACTGTTTATATACAACAATATAGCAATATATATGATTATATTTTTCACTTATCTTTCCTTACTTTGCAATAGTACCAAAAACTTGATTCTGGAGAAAATAAGAATTTAAATTTTTAACTTAATATATATATTGGGATAGTACGCAAGTATACGTATCATTATTAAGTAATATAGGACTTTCTGATTAAAGCCCGAATATCGAACCCACTGTGAGTGTTCACAATATTCACTTTTAAATAACAAACTTTCTATTGCAAAAAGACAATTACTTAAACTATAGATGTTTTTACAGTATTTAAAATTCATTTCTTTTTGGTATTTTTTTATATTTTGACAAAACAGAAACAAATTCTAAATATAACTTGAGTTTATGTAAAAGAAAAGAACTGAATATGAAATATTTTTTTTCGTTATCATGTATCAATAATAAGTATAGGAATTATGTTGTGTAAGCATTCAAATTGTGTTGTGCCAAATAGGAGCAATTTTATTCTTTACCCTTACTAGAGATGCTATAAAGAATATTTGCTAATTTAAGGTTTGAATAGTTTAGAAGACCGGCTAGGCAGGGAAGATATCAGCTCTCACTCTAGAGTTCCCTCAATTCCCTCCACCTGTGGGCTAACATCTTGTATCAGAACCTAAAATAATAAGTTGGGGACTTCAGCTTGTCACTCTAAAGTTCTCTAACTCTACACCCTTCAAAGATTATTTCTCTATTTATTTGCACTAAATCATATGAATTAGCAATTCATCCAACTCAAGTGATTCTTTCCAAATTTTAACTTAGACAATACCAACCCGACTCTTACATGTTCTCACAACAAATTTTAATATCTAGATGGGCCAGATCAAGAAGTAAATGAAGTATATGGAATTAAATCATCACAACTTCTTCCAATATTAAAGAATAATACTCTGCACAGCTTCAATCCAACACTTTAATTACTCATCATTTTAAGGAAAAAAGATAAAGAAAACTACTCAGAATCCATGGAGAAAACAAAACCACACTTTAGTTTAAAAGTAAAATCATTGTCAAACAACAAAAAGTCTCATTTAAAACCAAAAGTAGTCTCAAAAAAGAAAGATAAAAACTTAACTCAAGTCCTCCGCCAAACAGTCAAACCAACAACAAGTCTCAATTAAAACCAAAAGTAGTCTCAAAACAGAAACATAAAAACTTATCAACAATAAGTCTCAATTAAAACCAAAAGTAGTCTAAAATAAAAGATAAAACTTATCTCAAATAACGAAGTCACAATTAAAACCAAAAGTAGTTTAAAAAAAAAGATAAAAACTTATCTCAAATCCTCCACCAAACAGAATCTATGGAGAAAACAAAACCACACTTTAGTTTAAAAGAAGAAATCATTGTCAAACCAACACTTGGAGAAAACAAAACCACACTTTAGTTTAAAAGTAGAAATCATTGTCAAACCAACAAGAAGTAAAAACAAAACCACACTTTAGTTTAAAAGTAGAAATCATTGTCAAACCAACAAGAAGTCTCAAAACCAAATAGTAGTTTAAAAAGAAAGATAAAAACTTATCTTAAATTCTCCGCAAAACTCTTAAAGTTCCTTTGAATCTCTTCTCTCATACAATACTCTTAACTCTCACAATAAAACTAAAAATAAAAAAGATAAAGTAAATTTGTGGTGCCTGAAAAATCTCTCCAAAAGTTCCTCCATGAACTATTTTAAGAACTTCTCAGGACTCCCCTTTTTTTCTCTCAACTTCCTTCTTTTATAATTTTCCAAGAGGTGCCTCAGTATCTCTTCTAAATGTGTCATAATTTGATGTATTTTCTAAGGGATGCCTCTTTTCACAAGTCTTTTAACCAAATTTTCATTTGTAGTGGTCATAACCACCCTCTTTAGCCAATAGATGCCTCAAATGTCCTTTCAAAATTCATCAAAATGAATTAACCCGTCAAATATCTCCCTCTGGCGCTTAAGCACGGGGCCTCTGGTGCTTAGGTTCGGCCTTCTCTGTTTCACTAGCGCTTAAGCACCAAATCTAACGCTTAAGCACCAAAATACTTTTGCACCATTTTTGCATTTTTTTCTCATAATTTAATATTTTTTCACTCCTTTTAGCATTATTCACCTTTTTACTTGTACCTGAAACAAAAATAAATAAATACCTTCTATTAAAGCGCAATATCTCAAAAAATAGGTATAAAAATGTGTCTAAAAACACTATATATTTTAGATGTATCAAAGTCCCCCAAACTTAAAATGTTACTTGTCCTCAAGTGACACTTCAATATTTAAAAAATAAATAAGTGTGATATGTATATGAGTTTCTTTAGGAGTTATTAAAATTTAGATTTAGAAATATAGTAGTCCAATTTAGAAAAAAAATATTAGTAAATGAGACCAACTTAAAGTTTAGAAATTCTTAATATTAAGAAATATGAAAATATGAGTTCCTATTTAATTCATAAGTATTGTAGATTTTCCAAATATAGAATTTAGTCCTTTTATTACTTCCACTTAAAAAAAAATTTATTAAGAATAATTTTACTTATTATATTATATCTTTAAGCTTAAGAGTTTCTCAAGTCTTATACTTTAAATAGATCAAATGTGAAACCAATTTTTGATTAGGCACTAATCCTCAAGCTTCTTCTACCTTATTTTTTTTCTTTCTCTTTTTCTTTTTCCTTTTCTTTTTTTTTCTTTTTTTTTCTTTTTCAGGCAAGAATTACTATATTTGAATAGGCCTTTACTAGTTTTGAATTCCACTTCTCCTTTCTTAAAGCAAAGCCTTCATATAAATCTTTTACTTATAAATATAATTATAGTTTTGAAAATTATTTTTAATAAAAAAAATTTAAGTNAAAGAAGGTAACCTACGGTTGCTAACGAGGCTTCCCACAGTCTAAATAAAATTATGGAACTCATTAAGTTGAGTTTAATAAGTTCATTTAGACTAAGTGAATCCAATAGAAAATATGATGGAACGAGGGAACCATAGGATCCTAACCGGCGTCGCTCTAATCAACTTTAATATGCCCTTTATAAAATTTAAAGAACTTCAACTAGAAGGCCACCTGATTTGATATTATAACTTGACACACTAGATAACTCAAACTAGTCGTGGTAAGAGCTTGGAGCCAACTTGGTGGGCAGCACGGCTATCTTCAACAGCAAAACCTGTCTTCCCCAGCTAAACCAATCTTCCTTCCTTAGACTTAAACACAAGCCATAGGACCTCGAGGTTGCTTGCTTATGCAACGTAAATCCTCACCTTATCTTTAGGCCTAAATACATAGGACTTCGAGGTTGCTTGCTTATGCAACGTAAATCCTCACCTTATCTTTAGGCTTTTGTGTAGCCCTGCTATACAATATAAGCCCTAACTCATCTTAGGATTCCGAGGTTATCATTTGTCACGACCTAAATCCTCACATCTTTCAGGCTATTTGGGACTTTGAGGTTGCTTGCTTATGCAACGTAAATCCTCACCTTATCTTTAGGCCTTTGTATTCTTTTTTCTTGCTTATGCAACGTAAATCCTCACCTTATCTTTAGGCCTTTGCATAGCCCTGCTATTCTCATGCAACGTAAATCCTCACCTTATCTTTAGGCCTTTGCATAGCCCTGCTATACAATATAGGCCCTAACTCGTTTTAGGATTTCGAGGTTGTCGTTTGTCACGACCTAAATCCTCACATCTTATAGGCTATTTGTGTGATCATTTCACAGGAATGTAAGCCCTAACTAATAAAATTGGCAGGATGAAACACCCAAATATTCCTCCTCAAAACTAAAGCTAAACATTAGGATAGCTTGGGAAGTCAGCGAGGTTCTCCTTTGGATCCATGACATCCCCTAGTTCTTCTTCCTTTGGATTTTATAATAAAATGTTCCAAATTTGAATCACTCCCCTTTCACACCTCTACATCTGATTTCGTTGAAGAGTCCCACCCTTTGAAATTCCTTGAAGATAATATTTNGCGTCCTTCCGAAGCGGGCGAAGGGATTTCAATTCCAGCGACCGACAGCTTCTTACGGGCAACCCCACAAACCAACCCGAAATAACGCAGACAATGCCCTGGATCGTAAGGAACTCATGAAATAATTTTTCATAATTTTTCTAAGCTTATTTAATTTAATATAATTTTTTTGTGCAAAAATACTATTTTTACTTATAAAATCAACTTTAATGGCCAAATTAACTTAAATAAATTTAAAATTTTTATAGCGTGTTGAAATGATTTTTATAAACAATGTGGAATTGGTTTTGTCAATTTTTGGTCTATATTTAATTTAAATAAATTAATACAAGGTAAAAATATTTAATTAAAGACAGAATTACTCAAAATTATTCGAACCATCACAATATTTTTCCTAAGCTATCCCAACCACAGGAAACCTAGAAAAATTTAACCCATAATTTTTTTAGAAATATTTTAATTTATATGATTAAATAAAGCTAAAATAACAACTTAGGCTTGAAAATTAGGGTTAAAAGTACAGAGGTGCCATCTAAATTTGGAAAAATCTGAAAAGATGTCTTCTGTCATGAGGAATGAACCTTAAAGATTTCAAGCCATGGTGATTATTATTTAATCATAATAAATAAAAATACCTCAGAGAGTATTTAATTAATTAAAAATTATACACTTAGTAAATAATTTTTATTTTTGGTCCACATTTTCTCTTATATTCACTAAGCAAGTGGGTAATTTTTTTTCTTTTTTTATAATATTTCTAGAAAAAGATAAGGATTTTTGAATTTCTGGTATTAAAATAAATTTAGAAAATCCATATTTTTCTACTAAATCAAGCGGTGCCACCTCATCCTACGACAGCTCCGAGTTCACAAGCGACGCTCCGCCATTCGACGCTGCCATCCACCTCGGTTGCCACGCGGCCCACCTTTTTGATCCATCTATTTGTCTAATGCGATCTCAGCCGTATAAACGCGCAATCGTATGCCATTCATTCATCATCCTCAAATGACTTAACCCGTAAGCCGTTCATACTAAAACCTTAATATCTTCATCTAGACTCAACCAAATCGCATGAGGTTTGTTTATAAACCTTCATCTACTTAAGACAAACATATATATACAGTTGATTAAGCATGAAATTGAGCCATTACATATGGAGAATCAAAACAAGCTCGGATTAGGGTTAAAGCTCAATACCTTTATCTGAGAGGGGAGGCCTCAATTAGATGGTTGTGGTATCTTTGATTGGGTCCAAAGAACCTCCAGATTAAGTCTCAGGCCCTGGTGAATTGTCTAGCTATGTTTTTGACTAAGCTCGATCTCAGACGTTAATCAAACTCTATGCTAGGGGCTCTCTATGATGGGGCTTCTGTGGGGAATCAACTCCTCTCACTATAGGGATGGTGTGTGTGCAAATTTAATTGAAGTTTAGTGACTATGGAAGTGTGGAGAGATCTGTCGTAGTTTTATGGCAAATTACAGTGATGAAATTGGCCCTAATTGGTGGCTGTGACTGGTGAGAGCAAGGGGATTACACTTAGGATGATTTAGAGAGGTTTTGGTGAGATTTTGACATATCTTCCCCAAGGATTTTGGCACACCACTCTTTGGCCATAAAGGAGTCAATTTAAAGCCATGACTGCCTGGTGGAGCTCAGGGGGGTTTGATGGGTGCAAAAGCTTGCTGATGTAGAGGTAAGAAAAGCTCAAGAGGCCAATGGGACTTAGCTAACTTAGAGGGGTTTAATTTGAGTTTTGGTTGTTTGGGACTCCTTTGGGGTGGCTATTTCCGATGGCTGAGGTGGTGGTTGTCCAGGTTTCAGTCACTTCTTGGCTCAAGGAGGCCACAGGGTGCTTAATGATGATTAACTCTTAATGGTATGGTATGATGACAAGGATATTTTGTCTTAGACCCAAAAATGGGATGACGTCCCTTAATTTAGGGAACCATTGGTCCATAGCATAGCTTGACTAGTTTAGGCTGGTCACTAAGGTGTACTTGGTGGCTGTGGTGTCATTATATTGGTCATTTGGGCATGACGAAGTCAATTTTGGTGCATTATTTCAATTTGGGTCAATTTGGCTTGAAGTTGTGTTTGGGTTAGGCTAGCCATGACATTGAGCCCAATTTATTGATCAATTTTTTTGGATGATTTTCACAATGAGTTTAAAAAGATTTGGAGTGATTTTGAATTGATTTGGAGGTTCAATTTGAAGGATTTTGACATTTGGTCAATTTTGAGGGTGTTAGGTTAGACTTGAGTTTAGCTAGGAACAGAGTCCAAATTGATGGTTGATAATGGTCTAGTGGAATATCATGAAGAGTTCTCAACATCAATTTGGTGTCAATTTTTGGGTTTGGGCATTCAATTAGGTGACATTTGGGCATGTAGCTAAATTGGGGCAAATTTCAGGATTTTGAATTTAGATTGAAATTGAGTAGAATTAAGGCTTGAGCAAGGCCAATTGAGTGTTCAATTTGGTATGTCAAAGTGTTTTGAAGAGTTATGATTCAAAATTGGGGCAATTGGGTAGATTTGGAGTGTAATTTAGTGGAATATTATATCTTGGGGCAAATTGGGGCTTTTTTATTTGAGTTGAAATTGGACTCAAATATGGGTCAATTGGGCTTGGCTTATGTTTTAATTGAGTTTGATCATGATGAATTTGAATTTAGAATTGAAATTAGGGAATATTGGGGTCAAATTGATGGACATTTGAAATGAATTGAGGTAATTGGGCCTTTGAGGGCAAATTGGGGCTCTTGGTCAAAAAAGTCAAATTAGTTAAATTGGGTTAAATTGAAGGGTCAAAATTGATTTTGGAGAAATTTGAAATGATTTTGAAGGTTTTGGGAAAGTTTGGGCCACCAAGTGGATTTTTGTAATTTTGGCAAATTTGGGGGTATTTTGGTAATTTTCGATATTTTGAGTGGTTTTGGGAAATTTATGTAGTTTGAAATGGTTTAAAATGTTTTTTGAACAAATCTGGGTATCTTGGGTGAAATTGGGAATTTTAGTCAAATTTAGGGTTTGAGGGTGTTTAGGTAATTTGGGTAAGTTTGTGGGACAAAAAACTAGGTTGGATATTTTGGTGAAATTTAGGTGTAAACCACTTTATTTGAGCTATGAACCAATTGAATCCCCATTTGGGTCCTCTGTGTACTGGCCTTAACTAAACCCCAACCTAGGGCTAATGGGTCTAGGGGATCATCTACGTGAGTCTCCTAAAGGATCAAGACATCGAAGTCAACAAAGTTTTCAGTTTAGGGTTGTGAGTGAAAGTGAGTGCAAGTGAGTGAATTAGCTCTAGACCAAAACCAAGGGTAAACCTTAAGGCTAGAAAATCCTACGAGAATTCACTTTGAGCTCCCCCATATTGACCTCACTTACTAAGTGCTAGAGGTTAGGACCAATATGTAGAACTTCAAGTTGAGCAAGTAATGGTTTACAGTTTCTAACGGTGAGGGTTCCTTTTCTATTCATCTAGGAATAATCAATAGGAAATTCCTATAGCTAGACCGTAGGCTACTAAAGAGGAAATACTAGACCTCAACCAAAAATGAGATCAACTGAGCAGTCCACATGGCATCATACACACTGGATTCAGAAAATCAGATTGCTTAGCTCACGACTCAATGTTCATTTCACTTTCAACTATAAGGAAAGAAACAAACCTGCAAATTGGCTTGCTAAATTTGGATTATACTCTAATTCTATTTTTGAATCTTCCTCAACTCCCCTCTCTTTTTTCTGCTTTTTGGGGACCTTCTTGATGGTCCTCATTTCAGAATTGTAAGTTGATCTTTTTT
>JXCR01148271.1:337040-350303 GCA_002079205.1 Phalaenopsis hybrid cultivar
TATATATATATATATATATATATATATATATGTATATATATATATATGTATGTATATATAAATATATATATATATATATATATATATATATATGTATATATATATCATCATTGAAACTAAGCTTCAATGAAGATATTAAGTCCACAAAGTGGATGGTGAGGGTTGCTTTTGGCGGCAGTGGTGTGTAAGTCAAAGAATAATGCAATGACACCTCAATAACGTAAGAAAACATGAGAATAACACAATAATAACACAATAAGAGGACAATCATATGAGAATACCACAAGTTTGGCTTGTTTTTGTGATGTTATTGTGATGTTATAGCAAAACATATGAGCAATGCTTGAAAATACTATATAATGCAATGTTTTTCATTGTTACCTTAAACAAAAATGATTAACTAGTTGACTTTTGTCGACTCTTAGCATCTTTTGTTTCCTTCGGTTCTTTCATCATTGTGTGATAGCTTGGCTTCAAAAGAAAAATAAAAGTACTTGAGTTCTCACTCAAAAAAATCAAGCTCAAATTCTCGGGGAATGCTTGCTTCAAAAGAACCCAACCATCACAATCCTTACATGGCAGTACAGTGGACCTTGAACTTCTCTCAAGTTGTGAACGGTAGTGGGAATAACTTCAAATGAGCATATCTGTAGCAGTCGAAGTCATGCAAATCTGAACCCTAACCGATGACGAAAGAAGATAATGAATATTGAATAGTTGGTTATTTTTACGGAGCGATGGGACCGAGCGTTCGCTGTGGAGCATTTTATCAAGCGTTTCGACTAGTCAAGGCCATTGCACATGACAAAATGCGCTTTTACTAAAGTTTCAGCGGGCCGGTTCGGGGCGGGTCGTGCAATATGAAAAATCTCAATTTTATTTTTCCTTCTGTGGGACCCGCATTTACACGGGACGATTCCTTATTGGTGTTCGGACGTAAACTTATGCCCAGCCTCCGGATTGAATATTTTTCCCTTTCATGAACTCGTACCCATACCCATTCTCTTCGTAGAAAAATCTTTTGCCTTTTAAATCTAACGTCCAACCTCTAGTTCTTCGCAGATTCCTGTTTTGTTTTCAAGAATATTTTACCTTTATTAACGACATCTCGCAATGGCTTTCTCAAGTGTACTACTACGGATTTCTTGCTCATCCATCCACCAATGCATATAAATAGATTGTTTTATTGGCTGTTACACATGAGATACCCGTTCGTCTGTTTTCGAAATTATATTTAATTGAAACAACTTGTTGCATGTCCATAAATTAAATGTCTGCATCACATTATTTTCCAACCTTTTGCCTTCTGTTCTCACAACTTTAAACAAAGCAACGGACATGCAAGTCATTATAAAAATTGATGTAGGACAAATATGCGAACAATATAATAAACGTTTGAGATAATTATAAGAAAATTAATGAAATATCAACAATTAATATTTTACTTGTGATTAAGTTAAATAAATAATTAGTTTATGAATATACAATATATGAGTAAAAAATTTATGAGAAGAAGAGATGAATCAAATATAAAGTGATTTACAAAACTATTCAAAATAAATTAATCGAAGATGCAAATGAGAATTCATGAAATTTATTAAAATTTATCGAAGAAAAATGAATGTTCGTAAAAATGAATGATTGCTATTTGGAAAATAATAATAGTTAATTGTATCGTTTATAGCTAATTATATTTGTCGACCACTATAATGGTCTGTTTGGGGGAGATTTTTTCGTGCAGCGCGGCGTCCTCTCGCAAATCTCCCCTGTTTGGGGCGGAGGTTTGATCGCGGCGGCCCCGACGCGCAGCGGAAAGCGGGCCGCCGGATCCCTTCCGTGGTCCGTTTTTTTCACGATTTTTTCTATTTTTAATATCTTACCTGCCCCGCCACGTTATATTTCTAGCGGAAAGAGAAAAACTGCAGCTGCGCCAAACATAATAATTCCCCACCAAAGATAAATTCTTTTTACATTAAAATGCTTAATATTTTCTTGTGAATATAAACATAAAATGCTTCCACTTCTTTATACAAAATTAATATTCAATCATGAGCCAGTCTTGTCAAATTAAGCCTCTAGTCGAAGAAGGATCAAATCAACTAAGTAGCATCTAATTTGGTCTGTTACAATTACTGAAGGCAAGGTTATTTATATGTACTATTTTTAGTCATAACTGCGTTGATTTATTTATCGATCCTTTGTTTTATAAAATTACCTCATGGAACTTTCTTATTGTCGCACACCTCGTCAGGTGGGGAGAATTTAATGGAATTCGTGGAATATCAGTGTAAGATGCAAAAAAGATTAATTAAATATAAAAAAATGTTGAAATATATGAACATTATGTTGCGAAATTTAATTTGGTAGATGCTCAATCCCTAAATAATTTAATGTTTTTTATTTAATGATGTTGAATCATGATTTGTCCATGAATTACAGTAAAAGAATAGTGTAAGAAAATAAGAGAAGAGAAACATAGAAAAATGAAAAGTAATATGAAAGAAGTGCACAACCTTTTATTTATTGAAAGACCCTCTATTTATACAGCAAATGGGAATGATCTAATGAATTCATCTTGTACAAGTTATTACAGTATTATAGGTATTTTACATATGTGGGCTCATGTTATAGTGACCCTAAAGCTTGGCTGGCTAGATCAATGAGCCCTTTGAGAGGCATTGCCAGTTGGCTAAGCTAGAGAAGCCCATCAACCGGCCTGATCTGGTATGACTATTGATCGATTAGGTTTGATGTTGTTAGTTGGCAAGATTTTTTCTAACAAAAGGTCCGTAAGGTTAATTTGGTCGACACGGTGGATCTGATCGGTTGATCTAGTATGGTTGCCGACCCTCAATCCATGACATAGAGCTCCTATGGATTGGGCAAAGCGAGGCTATCGGGTGGATGGTGAATCACTTTAATCCGATAGGTAGCCGCGCTTTGAAGAAAAGATCTTGGGGGATGGTTGTGATTCGTCCCATTGAGTTTTGATGATGTTCGAGAATGATGTTGAAAACCTCTGAGTGAATTTAAGACCTGGGGGCTAGCTTTTTCCCTTGGATTGGTTTCATCGCGTGGATATCGTGAATTCCCATGCATTTGGTGCCCAGTTGAACTGCTCAAGTTTGGGGTTCTTGGCTGCCTTGGTTAGTTTTGAATTTGATTCTTCCAATCGAACGCATGTGCCTCCGAGACTTCTTTTGGTGGGCCCTCCTTTGACATGCCATGTTCTATCTAAATCGTTAGATCTTCTCGAGATTTATGCTAATTCATTTCTACCATATACAAATGGAAATAGTAAAAAATAAATTTTTTGACCTAAATGATAATATAGTATTCAGATAGTTTCAAGAAAAAATAATTGAACCATGTAAAATAAAGATGAGAAATTATATATTCTGGTTGGCCGTCAGCATAATTAGATTCTCAAACAGTAATAATGTATGAATACTACCGAAAGCCAAGACTACCATATCACAAAAAAGTTGGGTTAATGATAGAAGTTGATGAAGCAAGAAATTTAAGTTTTACATACTTACCACTTAATTCTTATATATTTACATTTCCAATGCCTAAACTTTAAGGTTTACAAACATACTACCATATCCATGCATGAAAATGTGTACTATACTTTTTAAAAGTTTGATTGGTGGCTGTATGAACCGCCAATGATTTGGGTGGTATAAATGTAATAAAACAAAGTTAAATTGTTTGAAACGTAAATACACATGAATTGGGTGGTATGCATGTAAGTTTCCCAAAATTAAAATCCCATGAATCATACGTGACTTGCATGCAGAAGATTGAAAATTGAAAATGTTTTTTTATTCAATCAAAATATGTCTCTGAATAACCATTTTTAAACTTATTATCCCTTGCTATTTGTTACGGCAAAAGAAAAAATAGACTTAATTTGATAACTCCACTATGGTCAGGAAAAAAAGAAACATCATATTAAGTTAGATTAATACACAAATTTTTTGATATTTCAAATATATACATAATAGTTCTGATGCTTTGAAAATTGTAAATTATAAGTTTCCTTTTCTAATTTCTTTAGTGTTTTAAATAGAATTCCTTTTCAATTTAAACACAATATCTTTATCATGAAGTTTAAACATAATATTCCTATATTCAAAGTAGTAGAATACTTATGAATATTATGTTTATTACTCTTTGTTCCTGTTGAATCTTCATTGGTTCGTGAATCACACCAGAAGAGGCAAAGCTTAAATAAATGGTATTAATCATGTTGAATTTTCCCCTCCTTTTTGGCAATTTTTCATGTTGAATTTTTTCGTCCTTTTTGGCAATTTTTGAGGTCGAGATATCTACCTTCGATCAAGCAAAATGGAGAACTTGTTGATGAGTCACGAGGGACACTTGATGTGGTGCCTAAAGTCCCTGCACCAGATAATATACCTAATGATGTTGATATTTTTGTAGCGGTTCTGCCTACACCTGATGTAACTTTCCTTATGAAAACAAAAATAACACTGTGTTGACTTATTGTTCATCTTCATTCAGTAAAAAAAAAATGGATATTTCCTATGTTGATAAAGGGAGGTCCGAGGGATACCCACATTGACACTCGCCAAATGTTTTAAAAAAATATGTAAGAAAAGAAAATTATCAACAAATTCTGACCAGGAGACAACAGATTAGGAAAATTCTTACCACTACTTCCTTGAAGCTCTAGCTCGAGTTTTGAAAGCAGTTGAGATGGTCTAAGAAGAGGTCGTCCCACCAATTCCAGTATCAGACCCACCTAAGGTAAATCCTGAGGAAAATCCTACAGATGATTTAACTGTGATCCTTTCTGAATTACCAAACGACTTCTTTAAAGAGGATGATCTCGTTGGTGAGGATTTGCACAACTTTCAGATGACCTCTATTAGCATGATGATAGTGACCATGACGTCTTAAAGGTCCGTGTTGACCTCACTTTTGGTTGAGGTCTAGTTTCCTCTTTAGTAGCCTAAGGTCTAATCACAGGACTTTCTTGTTGACTATTCCTAGAGGACTAGAAAAAGATCCCTCACCATTAGAAATTTTACACTATTCTATGCTCAACTTGAAGTCGCACATGTTGGTCCTAACCTCTGACACTTAGTAGGTGGGTTCAATATGAAGGAGCTCAAGAGGAGCTTCCCATTGGATGGTCAAGCCTTAGGACTAACCCTAGGTGGTCTAGTCTTAGTTAGGCTAGCTTGCACACACTACACTTTCTCACACACCCTGAACCTTAAGACCATTTGCCCTTGATTTAATCTCGACTCCTTTTAGAAAGCTCATATGGATTGACCCAAACCCCTAGCCCTTGGCTAAGAGGGTTAGGATCAGCATATTGAGCATCCAAAATGATTTCTCATATGGCTCCTGTTGGTTTGACCTGGCTTCATGACTTGCTTGCCCATCCTAGTCCAAAATCACCAAATTTCTAAAATACCCCCACAACCCTAATTTTTTCCAAAAATCCCAAAATTACCCAAAATACCCAAATTTGTCCAAAAATCATTTCAAATCACTCACTATTACCTAAATTGATCTACATTCACCAAAATACCCCCAAAATTGCCAAAATTACCAAAATGCCCCACTTGACACAAAAATTTCAAAAAATTCCAAAAGCATCCCAAATCTTCCAAATTTCAAATTTTAACCATCACATTGACCCAAATTGACCAAATTAATCCAATTTGACGAAAAGCCCTAATTTGCCCTTAAAGGTCCAATTCCCCTAAATTAGCCCCAATCTTGGCCCCAATTGACTTCAATCTTGCCCAATTTCAATTCCAAACCAAAACTCAACATTAATAATACCAATTGAAACTAAACTTAAGCCCAATTTGACCCAATTGCAAGCTAAATTTCACCAAAATCAAAAAGCCCAAATTTTGACCATATGTCTAAATCCACCAAAGTGGACTTCCAATTCAATTCAAAAATCCTTTCCAAACTCTTCATGACATATTCCTACACCAAATTAAACATTCAATTGACCCAAAATTTAGCCTAAATTTAACACTAATTTTGAAATCCCAAGCCCACCACATCTAATTCCGAAAGCCCAAATCTAAAGCCCACATAATATTTTTTCTCTTCATCATCCATTTCATTAAAATCATTCCCTAAGTTTTGAATTGATGATAAAATCATTCCATATTAGTCCTCTTGACTAACACCACCATAAAATCCCATAAAATACAAAATCCTTTATCATGCAAAATCACCAAGCCAAAGGGAAGCCATGAAACTATTCACAAGCCATAGATGAGCCATTTGAGCCTTGCCACCTCACCAAGTTATTAATGGCAAGAGGACAAGCCACTTTCAATCCCCTTGAGATTCTTTTAACCCCTCCCATGAGTCACTCTAACTCATGCTTAGCCAAATCTTTTGGATGGAAACCTTTCTTCACCAGTTATGCTAAGCCAAATGATCTCCTCTTCAGCCCAAACCAGCCATGGTGGTTGAGCCCAGCCTAAATCCATGCTTTGACCCAAATTGACAAAAAAAAGAGTTCACCCCCATTCCTCTTTAACTCAAAATCTTTACACATGGCCAACCCCAACTGATTGCACCAAACCCAAGCTCTGAGCCCCTTAACCAAATGGTGACTTGAACCTGGCTGGCCAGCTGCCTTGGCTGCCGGAAAACACCATGGCCAAGGAGGAGGAATGGGTTAAAACACAAAATTACACCCAACCAAGTTGTTGATCTCGATTGATTATATACAACAGTATAAAAATATATTTTATTATAATTTTCACTTATCTTTCCTTACTTTACAACAATACCGAAAACTTGATCCTGGAGAAAATAAGAATTAAAATTTTTAACTTAATATATATATTGGGATACTACACAAGTATATGTATCATTATCAAGTAATATAGAACTTTCTGATTAAGTCCCAAATATCGAACCCACTGGGAGTGTTCACAATATGCACTTTTAAATAACAAACTTTCTATTGCAAAAAGACAACTACTTAAACTATAGATGTTTTTAAAGTAATTAAAATTCAATTCTTTTTGGTATTTTTTGATATTTTGACAAAATAGAAACAACTTCTAAATATAACTTAAGTTTATATAAAAGAAAAACACTGAATATGAAATATCTTTCTCCTTATCATGAATCAATAATAAGTATAGGAATTATGTTGTGTAAGTATTCAAATTATGTTCTGCCAAATAGGAGCAATATTATTATTTACCCTTACTAGAGATGCTATGAAGAATATTTGCTAATTTAAGGTTTGAATAGTTCTGAAGACCTGCTAGGCAAGGAAGATACCAGTTCTCACTCTAGAGTTCCCTCGATTCCCTCCACCTGAGGGCTAACATCTAGTATCAGAACCTAAAACAATAAACCAAGTTGGGGGCTTCAGCTTGTCACTTTAAAGTTCTCTAACTCTACACCCTTCAAAGATTATTTCCCTATTTATTTGCACTAAATCATATGAATTAGCAATTCATCCAACTCAAGTTATTCTTTCCAATTTTTGACTTAGACAATACCATCACAGTTCTTACATGTTATCACAACAAATTTTAACATCTAGATGGGTCAGATCAAGAAGTAAATAATGTACATGGAATTAAATCATCACAACTTCTTCCAATATTAAAAAATAATACTCTCCACAACTTCCATCCAACACTTTAATTACTTATCATTTTAAGGAGAAATATAAAAAAAATACTCAGTATCCATGGAGAAAACAAAACCACACTTTAGTTTAAAAGAAGAAATCATTGTCAAAACTCAGAATCTATGGAGAAAACAAAACCACACTTTAGTTTAAAAGTAGAAATCATTGTCAAACCAACAAGAAGTCTCAATTAAAACCAATAGTAGTTTAAAAACAAAGATAAAAACTTATCTCAAATCCTCCACCAAACTCTTAAAGTTCCTTTGAATCTCTTCTCTCTTACAATATCATTAACTCTCACAATAAAACTAAAAATAAAAAGGATAAAGTAAATTTGTGGTGCCTGAAAAATCTCTCCAAAAGTTCCTCCATGAACTATTTCAAGAACTTCTCAGGACTCCCTCTTTTTTTCTCTCAACTTCCTTCTTTTATAATTTTCCAAGTGGTGCCTCAGTATCTCTTCAAAATGTGTCCTGGTTCGATGTATTTTCCAAGGGATGCCTCTTTTCATAAGTCTTTTAACCAAATTTTCATTTGTAGTGGTCATAACCACCCTCTTTAGCCAATAGGTGCCTCAAATGTCCCTTTAAAATTTGTCAAAATGAATTAAACCATCAAATAACTCCCTTTGGTGCTTAAGAGCGGGGCCTCTAGTGCTTCAGCGCGACCTTCTCTGTTTCACTAGCACTTAAGCACCAGATCTAGCGCTTAGGCGCCAAAATACTTTTGCACCGTTTTTGCATTTTTGCTCATAATTTAATCTTTTTTTCACTCTTTTTAGCATTATTCATCTTTTTTACTTGTACTTGAAAGAAAAACACATAAATACCTTCCATTAAAGCACAATATCTCAAAAATAGGTATAAAAATGTGTCTAAAAATACTATATGTTTTAGGAGTATCAAAATCCCCCAAACTTAAAATGTTACTTGTCTTCAAGTGACACTTCAATCTTTAAAAACTAACTCAAGTAACACTTCAATATTTAGAAAATAAATAAGTTTGATATGTATATGAGTTTCTTTAGGAGTTACTAAAATTTAGATTTAGAAATAAGTAGTCCAATTTAGAAAAAAATATTTAATAAATGAGACCAACTTAAAGTTTAGAAATTTTTAATGTTAAGAAATATGAAAATATGAGTTCATCTAATTCAGAAAGTATATGTAGATTTTTCAAATATAGTTACTTATTATATTATATATTTAAGCTTAAGAGTTTCTCAAGTCTTATACTTTAAAAAGATCAAATGTGGAAATAATTTTTTATCAGGCACTAATCCTCAAGCTTCTCCTACCTTATTTTTTTCTTTTCCTTTTTCTTTTTTTTTCTTTTTCTTTTTCTTTTTCCTTTTCTTTTTCTTTTTCTTTTTTCTTTTTTAGGCAAGAATTACTATATCTGGATAGGTCTTTACTAGTTTTGAATTCCACTTCTCCTTTCGTAAAGCAAAGTCTTCATATAAATCTTTTACTTATAAATATAATTATAGTTTTGAAAATTATTTTTAATAAAAAAAATTAAGTATTAAAAATAAAAGTCTAAATTTCTAAATTTTTCAAAAATACAATTTTTCTTACAAAAGATAGTTACTCTATATTTAACATTTTCTACACTAAAAATTTTTAACTGAATGTTTTTCTTCATTACTATGAATTTTAACTAAATTTTCTTACTCATTTCTATAATCAAAATTTACTTCCCTAATATAACTTCATATACATGATCATTTTTCTTTCCAAATCAAATTCACTTATAGCACATTTGAGGACAAATAAAATTCAAGTTTTGAAAATATTTTTCATTCCCCCCTCCCCAAACTTAAATTCTTAACAAGATTAAATAGTTTAGCAGCAGATACATATAAGCAGAAATAAAAATTGAAATAACATGCTTACAAAATTTTTTAAACCCTAATTATACAAGTATAAAGCTAAAAACACGAGTGAAATTAATTTTTGATCAATTTTCTATCATTTTAATTTTAATTCAACATGTAGAGATTCATTAGACTTCTAAGTAATGGGTATAGACATAAAAACAAACAAACATATTGTAGTTCGTACAAACATATTGTTAACCTCACTTTTAGTTGAGGTTTAGTTTTCCCTCTTTAGTAGCTTAAGGTCTAGCCGTAGGACTTTCCTGCTGACTATTTTTAGAGCACTAGAAAAGAAATCCTCACTAATAGAAACTCTAAACTTCTCTTTGCTCAACTTGAAGTTCCATAAATTGGTCCTAACCTCTAGCACTTAGTAGGTGGAGTCAGTTAGGAGGATCTCAATGAGAGTCCCCATAGGACTGCTTGACTTTAGGGCAGGCCCTGGGTGTTGTTCTGGAGCTAGCTCACTCACTTATACTCACTATCACCTAGATTCACTTGCAACCCTAAACCCAAAATTGTTGACTTTGATCCCTTAATCTTTTGGTAGACTCATGTAGGGGACCCACTAGCCCTAGGCTAGGGTTTAGTGAAGACCAGTACATAGAGGACCCAAATGGGGATTTCATTTGTCCATAGCACATACATAGTGGTTGGCACCCCAATTCTACCAAAATATCCAACTTGGCCCTTTGCCCCTAAATCAACCCAAATTACCTAAATGCCCTTGAAACCCCAAATTTAGCCAAAATTCTCAATTTCACCCAAAATACCAAAATTTATTCAAAAATCATCTCAAATCATTTGAAACTACACAAATTGCCCAAAACCACCCAAAATTTACCAAAATTACCACAATACCCAAAAATTTGCCAAAATTACAAAAATACCCTAGGCACCCCAAACTTTCCCAAAACCTCCAAAATCACTTCAAATGTCTCCAAAATAATTTGGACCCTTCAATTGAGCCCAATTTGGCCAATTTGACCATTTTGACCAAAACCCCCAAATTTCCTTTAAAGGCCCAATTTCCCCAAATTCATCCCAAATGTCCATCAATTTGGCCAAAATCCTCTTTAATTTCAATTATAAACTCAAATTAATCTTTCATATGATCAATCCGAACTAAATATAAGCCTAATTGACCCATGCTTTGAGCTCAATTTTGATCCAAACTAAACCCCAACCTTGTTCCTATGACTTAACTCCACAAATTTGAACCCCATAGCCTACTCAATTTGCCCCAACTTGAATCTCAAATTATTAATAAAAATCCTAAAAATCAAATTGAACCTCCAATTGGCCTTGTTCAAGCCTCAATTTCAACCCACATTCAAAATCCCCAAATTTATCCTAAATTGTCCATCTCTCCAAATTCCACCAAATTGAATGTCCTAACCCCAAAATTGACACCCAATTTATGTTGAAAAATCTTCATGACATTCATATATATCATTTTAAATCATCAATTTGGACTTATTCCAACCTTAGCCCAACCTAAACCCAAGTCTAACCCAACACCCCCAAATTGACCAAATACCCAAAATCCCTCTAATTGAACCTCCAAATCAATTCAAAATCACTCCAAATATTTTCTAAACTTCTCATGACAATCATATACACAATATTGACCAATAAATTGAGCTCAATGTCATGGATAACCTAACCTAAACCCAACTTCTGGCCATTTTGACCCAAATTGCATGCCTTAAACCAAAATTGACTTAGTCATGCCTAAGCCACTAAATTGATAATGCCATAACCACCAAGTACACCTTATGGAATAGGTTAAACCCACCAAAACTATACAAGATGAGCTATGGACCAATGGTCCCTTGATTTAAGGGATTTCACCCCATACTTGGCTTAAACTTGAAATATATTTGTCATCATTGCATACCCTTGGGAGTTAATCATAATAAGCCACCCCCTGACCTCCCTGAGCTCAGAGCATGCCCTTGGCAGTTAATCATAATATGCCACCCCCTGACCTCCCTGAGCTCAGAGGTGACTAGACTCTTGCTGACCAACACCTCTAATGCCAAAAATAGCCAGCCTAAGGGAGCCCCAAATGGCCAAAACCTAAAATTAAACCTCCCTAACTTGGTTCACTCCCATTGGTCATTAGAGCCTTTCTTCCCCCCACTTCAGCATGTTGTAGCACCCAATTCCCAGCTCTGAGCTCCACTAGGTAGCCATGGCTATAAATGGAGCTCTCAATGGCCAAGGAAGAGATTGCTTGAAACCTTGGGGGAAACTCTGTAAACCTTTCTCACCAGAGCCTCTCCAAACCATCCCAAGGGCAACCCTCTTGCTTTCAGCAACACATAGCCACTCCACAGAGCCAATTTCTTCACTGAAATTTGCTCTAAAACTAGGAAATATCTCTCCACACTTCCATAGTAACCAAACTTCAATTAATTGTGCATACACCATCCCCATAGTGAGAGGAGTTGATTCCCCATATAAGCCCCAAATTTGATACTACTTTGATACTACTTTAACTAAAGCTCTTCTTGATGAAGTTTAAAATATTTTAACTAATGGTAAAAGAGAGTGGAAGGGTAGTGAGGGTGCTCTAATCAAATTTCCACCCTCAAAATTAAATGTATTATCTTAGGCATGGAATTTTTTCATTTTATCCAATTACTCCTTCAACAAACACTATTGAAATAACTATGGATCGAGCCCTCTTAAATTATTGTATCCAGGGAGTTGAACCCATTAACTTTTGTGTCATCATTCAATGTTCTATAGTTAATACAGTAGAAGTAGGATCAACACTTGATTTGGGGCATTCATCTATTATATTATCATTTTGTCAACTTGTGGAAGTTGCTATCAACTGTGGAAAGGAGATTCTTTGTCCCTTAAAGCAAGTCTCTACAACAAAAATTGAGTTATATAGTTGGCATGCTAATGTTGGAAAAGGAGTAGATAGGGGGGGTCAAAATCTTTTTCTCCCTACCTCCCAAGACATCCTATTCTAACGGATATAATTACAAAATATTTAAAAGAGTAGGAGATGATAATAAAATTCCATATAGTGAAGTATAAAAATTAAATGAACATTTGTCACACTTGGATTGGCAAAACAAAAGGATATTTGACCATCAAGCCCAGTTCCAAGTTGTTGAAATAGAAATGTATAGAAAGAATCAGTGGATTGGGGGTGAAAAGTCAATTTAGATCCTTATATATCCACCTTACTAGCTCTGCGAGTGGAGCAGATCGATGGAGGATGTTTTAAATTAGGAAACTGATGATGGTGGTGGTGGTGGTGGTGGTGGTGGTGGTGGTGATGATGATCAAAATAAAGACAAAATTTTTTTATTGAGATGTGGATGTACTGATTTCATTATTTTCCCTGCTGCAGTGCTTCAATATTTACTTTTTATGTTTCTAATGTACTGGACCTATTATTCTTTGTTTTTGTGGTGTGGTTGTATTCCTGGACTAGTTTATTATTAATCAGGAATCATGTTAAACTTATATGTTGTAATATTTTCATTCTTTCTAGCATACTTTCATGTTAAGCCTGTTTAACTGCACTTAACTTTCTTCTAAATGTTAGTTCTTCCCTGTGTGTTCATGTAAATTCTTAAAATAGAAAAATGTGGTAGGATGTACTTCTACGCTAAGTTTTCTCCCTGCTTATATTTCAATTCTACATTGTTATATATGCTAAAAACGAAGTTTGTTTTTTTTGGAGGGGGGGGGGGGG
>JXCR01148271.1:392619-412132 GCA_002079205.1 Phalaenopsis hybrid cultivar
ATATATATATATATATATATAAAATTATTGAATCCTCATATGTTCGTAAATTATATCTCATTGGTTAGGACATAATAAAGAGCAGGAGAGACAGAGATAAGTGACCAGTAATTACCATGTAACATACTTTTCATTAGTCATTTTTCTCATAGAATGATCTCCTATTTGTATGTAAGGAGGTAAAATATAAAAAGTTGTATGTTTACCTCTACTTTAATTGAGGTGTTACAAAATATTGTAGGTACTTTACATGTATAGGCTTGGGGCTCGGCTGCCCTCTGACTCAATCGACTCAACTTAGTGGACATTCGTTCTGCATGCCTGCTTGCTCAACTATGTTGAATCGGGGTTACCGGTTGAACTTTGATGCTCCAGGTCGACAAGGCTAGCTCAATTAACTTGGCTTCGTTAAATAACTGTTCTAGTTTGACTGTCGACCATCAATCTCTGGCGAGGTGCTCCCGTCGGTTGAGCAATGCTAGGTTATTGAGCAGATGATGAATCACTGTAACCCAATAGTTAAATTACTCCTCCACCATGAGAGCTAGAGAGATGATTTAGATGCGTGGTTACTTCTTAGTCTCGTTGGTTGAGTTTACTTTGTAGATTGTAATATTCTACTTTCAAGACTTCTGTAGTTTAATTTCTCTTTCAATCAAATGAGATTTTTGGTGTGTTCAAACATGAGTAATAAGTAATTCTCTATTTCTCCCATGAGGAGAAGAAGTAAGACTAAAGATATGAAGGTTTTGCTTAGCTTAGAGCGTAAATGTTTTCGATGATGATTAACTATCTGGTCTTCTTTTACATTTCATTTTGGTCATGTTTTTGTCCTTTTTCTCTTTTTGTTTTGAAGGAGTCGCGAATTTTTTCATCGTCGTATACTTTCTTTTTCTGAATAAATCTCTCTTCCAGATCATATGAATGATCAAAAAAGTGAGAAACAGGAAAACAGGTACGACAAAGGCAGACAAACAAGAGAAAGAACGCGGAAAGCTTTCGTGAGGCAAACCTCGCGAGAATAAGTCAAGCATGTATGTTCAAATAAAATCGGATCGAAACAGCTTGTGTCAAATATCTGCGAACGAATGCCTAAGAAAGCTACCCACAACTAGATATTCAGATGTGTTTGCCTGTTTTGGGGTACATAGTGCTCCAAAGGACACGTATCTCACTTGGTTAATTACACCTTGGGGTTTGCCCAAATATACTTTTGATCCAAGGAGTTTTGCTTACAAATGAGTGATAACTATTACAGGGTTATCAAAGGATGGTTTACTCCATAGGAAACATCTCGACGCTTTCTAAGCTCTTGCTAAATCACATAGCAGAGAGTAAGTCTCTCACAGTCTCAAATGATTAACGGCTCATAGCCAATATGAAAATATCCATTTAATGAAAAGAATTTGAATAATTGAACAATTCTCAAAATTGATAAAAACTTTGATATATAAANTGTTAGTGCTTATTTTTGTTAATTTTATTTGCGGATGCAAAGATTAGGATCCGAAGGATTAGTACCTTACGATTCAGAATTAGAATGAACTATAAGAAAAGTTTTTAAAAAAAAAAACTTAACAAAATAACAAACAATTTAAATAATCAAAGTATTGAAAATGAACATCAACATGTATAGAGACTTTTAAGAGGCTATGTTAATACTACAATTGTGAAATTCACTTGAGTATACAAACTCCTATTGGAGCTGCTAATTCATTTGAGCTTAAACCTGCTATTATCCAATTGATACAAAATAATCAGTTTGGGGGAACACCATCTGAATATCCAAATTTACATCTTGCTAGTTTATAGAATTGTGTGTTATATATAAATATGACGGAATATCGAATGACGCCGCCAGACTTAGACTTTTTCTTTTTTCATTAAGGGACAAAGCTAAGATGTGGTTAAAATCTTTTACACCTAGATCTATCAGAAGTTGGGGAGACTTATCTCAGAATTTTTTTGTTAAATATTTCTTACCATAAAAAACTACTAAGCTTAGAAACAATATTACATCTTTTTATCAGTTTCAACGGGAATCAATATATGAAGCTTGGGAACGATTTAAAGATCTCTTTATGAAGTGCCACACAGTGCTTTACCCGATTGGTTAATAATTTAAACATTTTATAATGGATTAGTGCTCATATCTGTTATTGACACTGATGCTAGTGAATCATTAATGTTAAAATCATTCGATGAAGCATATTCGTTAATTGAAGAGATGACTACTAACAATTTCTAATGGACCTCCGAAAGGGTAAATACAAAAAGAGTAACTAGTGTTCATGACTTTGACATAATTTCTATTTTGGCTTCTCATGTTGCTGCAATATCAAATAAGTTGGATCAATTTGGAATGAATTTATGTCAAACACCTCCAGTGGTTGAGGAAAATTCATTAAGAAAAATGATAGATTCTCAATCATCATATGAAACTTTGAATGCAATAATAATTGACCTAATAATCCTTATTCTAATTATTACAATCCTGGTTGGAAAAATCACGCTAATTTAAGTTGGAATAATAATAACTCTAATTATTTAAATCCACAGGGGAATAATCAAGTGAACCCTTTAGGAAATGTAAATAATCAAGGAAATATTAACTACAGATCTTATTATCCTCTAGGCCTTAACAACAATTCACAAATTAAGGAGAATAAATTGTCTATGAAAGAATTTGTATTACAAGTTTGTAATTAATTAGAAAGTCAAGGAGAGACAATTAGAAACATTGAGAATCAATTGGGGGCATATTGCTATTGCAGTTAGCAAAAGGGCTGAAGGAACGCTTCCTAATAATGTTGAGATTAATCTTAAAGACCAGAATAAAGAGCAATCTAAACTTATACAACTAGGAAGTGGAAGAGAAGCTGAGATAAAAGATCAAAAATAGATTGAAGATGATAAAGTAGGGGTGGAAATTGAAAACTCTAAGGAAGATTTCCTTAAGATTTAAAATATCCTATTAAACCAATGAAAATTACAGTAGAATAACCACCATCCCCATTTCCTCAAAGATTCATACAAAAAAATTTGGATAAACAATTCTCAAAAATTTTGGAAATATTTAAGAAACTAATCATAAACATTTCATTTACAGAAGCCCTCGAACAAACGTCGAGTTATGTAAAGTTTATGAAGGATATACTTAATAGAAAAAGGAAGTTTACAGATAATGAGATAGTTGCACTTAGTGAAGAGTATAGTGGTATAATTAAAAAAAAGCTTCCTAAAAATCTTAAAGATCCTGATTATTTTACCATTCCTTGTGTTATATGCAAAAGATTTTTTGGAATACTTTATATGACTTGGGAGCCAGTATTAATCTTATGCCTCTGTCTATTTTCAGAAGTTTAATCTTAAGAGAGATTTCCCCTGCTACTGTAACACTTTAGTTAGCTAATCATTCAATCATCTATCCTTAAGGAGTTGTAGAAGATGTTTCGGTAAAGGTTCATAAATTTATCTTTCCTATGGACTTTATTGTGTTAGATATGGAGGAAAATAAAAAAATTTCAATCATTTTAGGGAGACCTTTTCATGCACTGGAAGAGTTATGATAGACGTTAAAAAAGGTGAGTTAACCATGAGAGCCAATGATCATGAAGTTACATTTAATATGTCAAAATTCGTGAAATCCCAGCAAAAGGGTAAAATGATGAATGCTTCATGATGGAAGTTAGTGATTATTTGAGTAACGATCATTTTACAAAAAAAGTCTTGAAGAGAAAACAAAACAAAAAGATTTGAAACATGAAGATGAGGATAAAATTCAAGATAAGTCCATTGAAATGTGTAATGAACATTTAGATTATGTTCGGGAAAGATTTAAGTTGTTTGACACTACGAAAAATAATAAAAATCTTATTTCCTCAATTGAAACACATTTTGAACTCAAAAATGAAAATCCTCCTTGCATATTTAAAACATTTTTGTAGGAGATTTATCTACATTGCCTGTTATAGTATCCTTAGGGTTAACTGAACTACAAGAACAAAAATTATTAGTGACTTTAATAAAATATAAGAAAACCTTTGGATGGACATTAGCTAATATCAAAGGAATCAGTTATTTGATTTGTATGCATAGAATTTTAGTAGAAGAACATCATGAACCTAAAGTTGATCCTCAAAAGAGATTAAACGTATAGTGAAAGAAGTAGATAAGAAAGAAATTTTAAAATGGTTAGATGTTGGAATTATCTATCCTATCTCAGACAGTGCTTAGGTAAGTCCAATTCATTGCTTTTCAAAGAAAGGGAGTGTGACTTTTGCTATCAATGAGAAAGAAAAATTAACGCCAACACGACAAGTCACTGGTTGACAAATCTATATTGACTATAGAAAATTAAATTCCACCACTAGTAAAGATCACTTTCCTTTACCTTTTCTGGACCAAATGTTGGATAGGCTCGCTAGGCACAAATATTTTTGCTTTTTTAGATGGATATACTTGTTCTCATCAAATTTCTATTTCTCTTGAGGATCAAGAACTAATAACATTTACTAGTCCTTATTGTACTTTTATGTTTGGATGAATGCCCTTTGGTTTATTTGATGCACCTGCAATATTTCAAAGATGTATGATGTCTATATTTTGTGACTTAATTGAAAAAGGAATAGAAGATCTTATGGATGGCCTTTAAGTCTTTGAAACTTCATATAAATCAGGTTTAAATCATTTAGAAAAAGTTTTAGAATGATGTGAAAAGACACATTTAGTATTAAATTGGGAGAAATGCTAACTTATGGTTGTAGGATGAATTGTACTTGGGCATAAATTTTTTTAAAATGGTAGCAAGTAGATCTGACAAAAATTCATTTCTTAGCTAAACTACCTCCTTCTTCTACAGTGAGAGGGGTTAGAATTTTTTTAGGACATGCTGCTTTCTATAAGCTATATATTAAAGGTTTTTTAAAAATTACTAAGCCCCTATCCCAACTATTAGAAAAAGATGCAAAATTTGATTTCAACTAAGAATGCATTAATGTCTTTGAATTATTAAAGAAAAAAATGTATTACTGCTCAAATAATAGTTTCACCTGATTGAGAGAAACCATTTGAGCTAATGTGTGATGCTAGGGATTAAGCAATTGGAGCTATCTTTGGGCAAATATATGACAATATTTTTAAAGTTTTATATCACGCAAGAAAAACTCTGAATGAAACTCAAATTAATTATGCCACTACTGAAAAAAAGGTTATTGCAATTGTCTATGCTTTTGATAAATTCAGATCATATCTCATTGGAGCTAAATGCATTATGCATACTGATAAATCTACTATAAGATATTTGATGCAGAAGAATGATTCAAAACCAAGATTAATTAGATCAATCATTTTGATGCAAGAATTTGATTTTGTGGTAGTAGATAGTAAGGGTCTAATAATCAAATAGTTGATTATTTATCCGGGCTGGAATAGGAAAAATCATTTAATTTTTAAGGTGAAATTAACGAAAATTTTCCTGACGAAAAACTATACACTATTAATGAATGGTGTGTGTCATGGTATGCAGACATAGTGAACTTTATTGTTAGTGATTTTTTACCGTATGGATCGATATCGCAACAACAGAAGAAATTTTATCATGATGCAATATTTTACTTTTGAGATGACTCTTTTTTTTATAAGCAATGTAAAGAACAAGTTATTCAAAGATGTGACCATATGAAGAAACTGAAAAAGTTATTTAAAAATGTCATGATTCCGAATTTGGGGGACATTTTGGAATTGACAGAACCGCATACAAAATTTTATAAACTGGATTTTATTAGCCCACTCTATTTAGAGATGTTAATACATATATAAAAATATATGACCATAAAAAAAAAATCTTTTCTCGCAACAAAACAACTTTTGGCCGCTAATTAAGTTCTACATGCATGAAAAAAGAAAAATTTTATTTTTTGGGTGTTCTACTATAAAGGTCCACTTGTTAATCATTTTGATTGAGGTCAAGAATTGTCCTTTTTAAGGTGCTTCGTTGGTAGCTCTTGTCCAAGGTTAAAATTATAAAGCACATGACCCAGCTCTAAGCCCCCACCTTCATCAAATTCTTATATTTTGCCCCTAATTTTCTATATGTGACAACGAGTTTTGTTTTAATTGATTCGTGTTTTCTCATGATTTAGTTAAGTTTTTATCGTGCTTAATTTTCCTAAATTTTTCTTAAATGTCCTGCATGTTATCATATTGCATTTATTGTACTAACCCTTTTGCAGCAGTAGCAGAGGCCCAGGTACGTGTTGTTTGTTTCTTTTTCTTTGTCTCATTTCTTATAGCATACTTTATTTATATGCATTGTTCCTACATGTTTGCCAGACCTTTAGGATAGAGAAAAATAGTTTGGTTGCTTAGGATGGATCACTATAAAGCATGAACAAAAACAACCTCTAACTCTAAGAAAAAATCAAATTTAACACATAACATATAAAACCATAAACCTGGAACTGCTACTGTGGCAACGAGCTGGGAGCAAGCTGCAAACGATTGGAGGTCGACTTCGTAAATTAATCAACATTCTACAACAAGGTGGATCTACTTTAGCTAAACTTTCTTTAGTTAAAATAACAAAATCCATAAGACTTCGATGTAGTTCGTCTAACACGACGTAAATCTTTATTCTATCTTTAGGTTTTTGCACAACCATGTTGTGTAATATAAGTCATAACTCACTTAATGTTACGAGGTTATCATTCAATACGACGTAGATTTTCATATCTTCCAAGCTATTTGCATAATTGAGTATTATTCAAGTGTATGTCCTAAATAATAAAATTGGCAGAATGAAATATTAAATAACATCTTCAAAACTGAAGTCAAACAATAAGATAGTTTGGAAAGTCGCAGAGGTTCTCTTTTGGATTTGTGAATCTCCTTCTTTTTTTTTCTTTGGATTTCAAAAATTATTATTCCTACTTGTGTCATTCACACATGACTTTTCCATATCCGACCTTGAAACCCTGAATGTTGAATTCTTGAAGACAAATTTCTCTGATCATTATCGAGAGTTTTCTTAAGTGACTTTGGTCATTTCTGATGTAATTAACTATAAGAGTTTGCCATTATAGGAACTAAAACTCCCATGTAATATAAACCTTACTTAATCTTCAATTTTAGGTAGGGGAACTTATCAGTCACTGCATTGAAGGTTCACAGACCAAAATGAATATCATAAGCTTCTTTAGTTTACATGATCAAGCCCATTATCAAGTGGTATGCCTATCTCAAAGACGATGTATTGCTTGTAGTGTTGTATTCGGTTACTTAAACTATTAAAATGTATGAGACCTTGTTAGTTTCTTATTTTCAAAAATAAACTAATATTTTCCAAATCAATATTATTTATTTTAAATGAAATCAATTTTTTTTTTCAAAATCCAATTCGACGAGCGATAGGGGGCGAGGAAAAAGAGGAAATAAGAATAATCTGAAATAATTGATTTATTTTTATTTAAACTTGAAATATTAAAAACTGAAACAAATAAAATCAAGCCAATTAAATCTAATATATATTATTTTAGTTTTGTATTTAATCTCTCTTATTTTAGAGCCTTCCGATAATCAATGAAGGTGAACATGAGTCTTCGTTAACGTATCATAAAATTTAAATGAAACTTTCATGATTCATTAATTCCAATATCAATTCAAATATAAAATTCTTCTAAAATCATTTAAAACTAAAACGAACCAAAAATATTTAAAATCGAAAAAATAAAAAACTTCCTTGAATGGAAGACTGAACCAAAAATAGCTGCTTGTATGTTATCTCTTCTTCTATTCTTCTTCAGTTCTGAAATTATATCTGATTATAAGTTTATTAATATTATTATTATTATTATTATTTGTATTTGTCTTCAACACCTGATCTTTTATTTGAAACATAAACTTCTCAACCACTAAGACTAAATGATTTATATAAATACTAAATTTAACAAATAATGAAATTAAATAAAATTACCTGAAGAACACTTCAGGTAATTTTTATATAAAGGAGTTTTCTTTTTAAATTTACGCAGAAATCCTAATAGGTTTGACCGTAAACATATGCATTTACATGCAGAAACAAAGCAAGGCAGCATCATATATCAATGTAAATTGAAAGAGTAATCTATCTATCTATCTATCTATCTATCTAACTATAGATATAGATATAGATGTATAGATATATATCTATATATATCTATATATCCATATTTTTATACACACACACACACACACACACACACACACACACACACACACACACACACACACATATAGATAGATAGATTAATATACATATTTTGATAGAAGAATAAGGTTGTCATCTGCTAGATTTTTAACAAATATTTCGTGATAAATTTCATGTCTTTATCAGCTATCTTTTATTTCTTTTAATTGAATGATATAGTAAACTAATCACCTTCATCATGGTAAAAAAGAAAACCAAATCAGATAGAAGAGGTCCAGGCACCATGGGTTTGAGATTGTCCTCTGAATCACATTCAAGGAGTAATACGTAAGAGAGGAGGACGAGACAAAGAGAGAAATGGGAACGGAAGAGGTTACTAATAAAGAGTAAAATAAGAGAATTACGTAACAATTTATTATTGAAATGACCCTTTATTTAATGATAATATTATAGAAATGATCCTCTATTTAAGGATAAAGATGTACGTGAGCTGAAGCTACATTTATGCCACTATTTAAGTAGGGATTTGTATATGTTGTTCTACGAATTATACTCACGTGAGCCCAAGGCCTCAATGTTCTTAATCTCATTAAGTTGGGCAAACGAAGTGAAGCAATCAGTATTATGAGTTGGCTGGTTGGATGGAGAACATCAGTAGGCAGATTGATCCTTTCGATAAGGCCGATCAATTGAATTTCTGACAATAGTTGACAGGATTGATACAATATTTTAAAAATTGCCAGCCAAATGTATTGATCTGGTCGTCGACTCTCAATCCCCGCTAGGAAAGTTCTTGCCAGCCGAGTGAAACTAGACCATCGAGAAGAATGTGAGTCACTGTAATCCAAAAGGTTATTAGATCCCACTACGGACTGTTGAAGCTCGTAGCTCCATGGTTTCCTGACGGAAACCGCAGTTGTCTTTGACATCAGGATATCATTTCGGTATGCCATGTTGAATCGGTTCAAACGATCTCTGGCTAACAAAAGTCGATCTGTCATTCAGACCGCTAGGTCATTTTCTAATGGGTCCACCTTTGCCACGTCATTCTTTATTAATCGCAAGTTTGATTTGAGATTCGTGCAGACACATTTTACATAAATAAATAAATAAATAAATATATATATATATATATATATATATATATATNTGGCATCAGGATATCATTTTGGTATGCCATGTTGAATCGGTTCAAACGATCTCTGGCTAACAAAAGTCGATCTGTCTTTCGGACTGCTAGGTCATTTTCTATATATATATATATATCAAAGAATAAAATAGTCATCTTCTAGATTTTTAATAGAAATGTCAAAATCACCTATTTTTTATTTCTTTTAAATGAAAGATATGTTTAACTTACAACCTTCATCCTGATAATAAAGAAAAGAAATTCGGATCGAAGAAGTCCGGCGACCATGGGCCCACACGAAAACTAAAATTAATGCGGCATTTAAATACATACTACCTAGAAAATTTTTACCATAGAACAGTTTTTTTCAATCGTGTCCATAGTCCTTTTCATCTGGGCTGGAGATATTTAAAAAATATATATTTGTTAAATACTTTGATATATGTATAAGAAAATTTAAAATAATAAAATACTTATAATTTATATTTATATTCTAAAAGTGCTGAATGAATACATTATCATTGATGCTATCCAATACTATTTCTATATTTAAATGACTTGAATATCATTTATCCGTTAATAACTGATTGTATTAATATGTATAAATTAATGTTAGCTTCGATAATTTGAAAATTTGTTAGGCCAATTTTGCAATATCTTTGAATGATGAAAATTATGCATTGGATCGTATTATATTCATAATGTAAGCTTCCAATTCATAATAATCAGTTGAAGATCAATGTGTTAACAAGATGGTTTATTTTTATCAAATGCGTTGAATGAATTAATTTGATTCAAATATGGCTTAGAGAAAAATAATTTTGTATTTACCCTTGTAAAATGATTACTTAGAACTCGAAGTTGCATATAAATGAATGTGTAGGTATTTTAACTAAAAAATAATAAAAAATTTTTCTTGTCCTCATCTCTACGATAAAGTTCATTTCTCATTCATAAATAAATTAATTATTTTTTGTTGTGTTGGATCATAAATTGTCCGTCGGATCACGCCTAACGAATAGAGCGTTAGTCGGATGAAATAACAGAAAAGAAAAGTTGAGCACTTTGTATTTTTAGCTAGAATTTTGTCCTCCTCTTATTTCTTATAAATGTTCCTCTTATTTATAGTTCACGGGTAGGATTTGTAAGTTACATGGTTGTTTCATATTAAAGCGAGGAACATTACTATAATTCATGAGTCGTTACATTTACACATGTTTAACTGAATATCATTTATCCTGACAAGCGATTCTAGTTCCGCTATTATTCTATAACTAGCTTGAACACTGCTTCATATTCGTAATTGTCAAATTTGGTTGCTCGGAGTTCATTCGGTCGGTCGAGATTCATTCGGTCGGTCGAGATTCATTCGGTTAACCCTGCGTCATTCGATCATCTTCAATGATCTCCGTTCGTCTTTTTTTGTGGAGACTGAATGTAAAGACCTGTCATCCTATAGTATAAGTTTTTCATCGAGAAGAGGGCAAAATCACCTAATCCGACAAGCAAAAAACCTTCGGTCTATCTATCTATACTAAAGTAACTCAACTTGGGTGACTGGTAGTTCTTAAGATGGTCGTTACTGAGTAGTTGGTGTTGATGTTGTCGTGTGGTGCTTATTAGGTCGTTCTTTCTCTTCATTCAGCTGTCTTAGAGATTGACCAATCGTTTACATGAATAATCTTTGTTCTTTATGTCTCCAATCATTTATCCATGAGATTTGCATAGACACATTCCTAATTTATATAATTAGTTCAATGATTCTCTTACTTTTATGGAAGTGAAAGCTGTCAAAAGAATAAGAGAGTTAACATGATTGTTTATATAAAGAGTAATAAATATCATAATAATTTATACTCCCTTGCTTAATGTCTCCTTTTCCTATAAATAGGGCTCTTAGTCACTTTCCCTATTCCCATCCCCCGCATCTTCATCTTGTGAGTCGGTCATCCAGGCGAACGAACTTGTCGGGTGTCAAAAAAAAAGTGAGGAAGCCTTAATGAAGGTTTTCGGACATCCAATTCCTAGAATCTGCCTTGCTGGAGACAAAAAAAATGAAACCAAATAATTCATGCACACTTCTTAAGAAAAAATTGGGCAAATGGTCGCATTCGCATGACAAAAGAAAAGGATATGCAGAACGATACTCTTAGAAGGAGCCCTCGAGAGCTGTTGCGCATGTTCTGCCCTCGGACTTCACTCTGCATCACTTTCTAGTCCCGAAAACCAATCAAGGTGATGCGCTGCCCAAGACAGATGACCTGTTATGTTGCTTAGTTGATGAGGCTACGCGGACTAAGACTCCCCTAGCGGAAGATGTTCCTCATCCACGGCCGACCAAGAAGGATCTTCATAATGGTGTCAGTCACCAAATTAGAAATTGTTGGTCACCCAAATGGATATCTCGACGCAAAGTTTTAAAAGATGTTTAATTTAATTTAAATATATAATTTAGATTAGGACAAATAATATTTTAATTTTTTTTGAAAATACAAGACCAAAACCGATCTCATATCTGCAATAGTTTAAATGATCGAGCACAACACCGCAAGTCATATGTCTACCTTGAAGAAAAAATACACTACTTGCTAGTAGTGCTTGATTAAATAAACCAAAGAATTTATGACATTCATTTTAATATGTGAAAACCATTTTTTATGTTAACCAACAAATTCCCATATCTAATATAAAGGATTGGGTAGGGTTTATAATACCTTGGTTCTTAAAGCTCCCTATAGATGCAAGCCCATATAATCAATTTCATCTTAAATGACCGAAGTCACTTGATAAAACTCTCGATTAATATCAAAAAATATTGTCTTCAAGAATTTGAAAGGATAGGACTTTTCAAAGATCAAACCAAGGAGTGTAAAATGGGAAAAAGCTCAAATTTGGGACATTTATTATAAAATCCAAAGTAAGAAAAATTAGGGGTTGTCATAGATTCTGAGGAGAACCTCAATGACTTCCCAAGCTATCTTATGATTTGGCTTTGGCTTCGAGAAGAAATTATCAAGTGCTTCATCCTGTCAATTTTATTTAGTTTGGGCTTACATTTGTGGGAGATGATTACAGAAATAACTTAGAAAATATGAGGATTTATATCATGACAAATGACAACCTCATAATCTTAAAATGAGTTAGGGCTTAAATTGCACAACATGATTGTGCAAAGGCCTCAAGATGAGTTGAGATTTTATATCGCACTAGGAAAACAACCTCAAAATCCTATGCCTTGTTATTTAATTCTAAGAAAGGATTTGTTGTTGTAGATCCTCGTGTTGCTGTAGAATGTTGCCCAAAGAGTTGGCTCCAAGCTCCTCGGCGAAGTAGCAGTCCTAATGTCTAAATATTTAAAGGTTTAAATGAAAAGTTTATGTTCAATCATTATAAGACAGGGGGTTAAAGTTGATTAGAGCGACACCAATTAGAATCTCATGGTTCCTTCATTCTGGTACCACTATTTTCTTTTAAATTTACATAGTTTAAATGAGTTGTTAGGCTCATTTAAGCTGAGGGGATCTCGATAGCAACCTTAGGTTACCTCATCTGAGGAACTTTTGTAAATTTAAAAGAATGTATTATGAAATTGTATTTCCAAGGATTTATGGTTACCTTTAAAAGGGTTTAATTTAATTTTGAAAATTGTTTGAATTTTTAGTTTTGAAAAGTTTTCATTTTATCAGCCAAGCATGCATGGTGTGTAGAAGCAGTAGTAATTTGCAGTAAATGAAATGACAGAAAGTAAATAAAACAGTAAAGGCATATCAATCATCTTCTCGCTATTCTCGTTGAAATGTTAGAACTTGCAACATATATATATATATATATATATATANCTTTCTAAACAGAATATCAAACAAGTCACCAAACTAAATAACCGAAAGTAAAGAGGAAAGAAGAAAGCTTGAAAGCTTTTTTCCCTGCTCACTACTTTCTTCATCAAGCATTCTAAACTGCATAAATTTCAGGCTTCCAAAATTTTCATTGATAAATGTTTCTTAGAAAGAAAATTAAACTCCTCTTTTTTTCTTTAAAATCACCGCCAAAGGTGGAGATAAAAGAAATGCCTCAAGCTCATGGACCACAATTCATAGGATTAACGAGCAGAAAACTTAACCATTCATGCCAACAGACAATAGTTAAGAAAACATTATGAGGTTGACTTTAGATAGAAACTAAGGCCTCAAAAGCTTGTGTGAATATTAGTTTTTCAAATTCCAGAGCTACTTGTAGGAAGACTAAAAGATTAAACAAATAAAACCGGGCCTTTAAGCCAATGTCGAGCGAACAAGTGACAAAACGGGCAACCAAGCAAAGTAACGTAGAACCAAACAAGAAGATGATACTTCGGTAGCCAAATAAGCAATCACGCAAGAATGTCGAGTCACTCAGCAAGAATACCGAGCAATCTCCAAAAATATTGAACAGTTAAGGGAGGGAGATGAAATTACCTTATTCAAGCTTTTCCAAAACAGAACACAACTCCAATCAGACCTCAAGAACACACAAGATGAACGGAGAAAAAAAAATCCAACCAAAGAGATTAGAAGAAATTTTGGCAACACCTCCACCTTTCCTCAAAATTTCGGTCAGCCCTAAATCTCCCCCCAAATTGGATTCTTATAGCCAAGAGAGGAGGAGAAAGCTTCCCTAAACTTACCTATGGTGAACCGAAGTCGAGGGAGGCAGAAGAAACGGCGACAAATGCCGCAAAGAGGAGCAGGCAGTAAGGATCGCGTATAGGGCTTGGCTGCGCGCGAGCAGGATGGGGAAGGATTTTTTCGGGCGTGCGAACGGGATGCGAAGAAGAGCTCGCGTGCGACAAAGCAGAGTCGCGTCCGGGATCATCTCCTGCAGAAGCTATGGGCGGACAGGACAAAGCGAGAGGCGAGAGACGGGGCGTGCGAAAGACCTAGGGATTTAGGATTTTAGGGAGAGGGGGAAAAGGTTATATGTTATAGTAATAATAATAATAATAATAATAATAATAATAATATTATTATTATTATTATAAGCTCCCCTTTCTACATTTTCTCCCAGACACGTCATCGCAGCAAAATGAACATCTCCCCTAGGCAAAATCGATGCTCTAGACGCGCTGACACAGTCCGTTTCGTCATCCGAGGTCGTCTGAATAACCTCATCGACGACCAGGTCGAAAACACGTCAAATTCAATTTTCTTCAAAATTTTGGTTCGAGCTCAATTGATCAGGATGATGTAGATGGTTGTCATGAGAGGTTTAGAGAAGATTTGAAATGATTTTGAGTTGATTTGTGAGTTAAATTTGATGAATTTTGGTCACTTAGTCAATTTTGGGGTGTTGGGTTGGACTTGGGTTTGGGTTAGGCTAAGGTTGTGTTAGGTCCAAATTGATTGTTCAAAATGGTTTAGAGGAATGTCAAAAAGAGTTCTCAACATAAATTGGGTGTCAATTTTGGAATTTTGGCATTCGATTTGGTGACATTTGGAGACATGGCTAAATTGACACTTAGGTTAAAATTAAAACATGACCAATGGGCAAAATTGGGAGTTTTGGATTTGGGTTAAAATTGGATTCAAATGTGGGTCAAATAGGCTTGGACTTAGTTTGAATTGAGTTTGATCATGCTGAATTTAAGTTTAGAACTGGAATTGGAGGAAATTGAGATCAAACTGAGTTTAATTGAAAAGTCCAAATTGGTTTCGTGAACAAAAGGCTGAGTTGGATATTTGGTGAAATTGAAGTGCCAACCATCCTGATTTGAGCCACGAACCAATGGAATCTTCATTTGAGTCCTCTATGTTTTGTTCTAGCTAAACCCCAACCTAGGGCTAGAGGGTCTAGGAGACCATCTAATGAATCTCCCAAAGGATCAAGGGATCAAAGTCAACAAGTTTGGGTTTAGGGTTGTGAGTGAATGGGAGTGAAAGTGAGTGAAAGTGCGTAAACTAGCTCCAGACCAATACCCTGGGTCAACCCTAAGGTCAAGCAGTCCTATGGGGATTCACCTTGAGCTCCCTCATATTGACCTCACCTATTGAGTGCTAGAGGTTATGACCAATATGTGGAACTTCAAGTTGAGCAAAGAATGTTTTAGAGTTTCTAATGGTGATGGTTCCATTTCTAGTTCTCTAGGAATAGTCAACAGGAAAGTCCTATGGCTAGACCCTAGGCTACTAAAGAGGAGAAAGCTAGACCTCAACCAAAAGTGAGGTCAATACTATGATTTTCAGACGATGTTTGTCCAATGGTGGCCACGGAGATGATAGCCCAATGATGGTGGTATGTCATGACGGTGGTGGCCCGGTGTCAGTTGTACGGGGCGGCAACAACAACCGAGCAACAGCGATCCAACGATGAAAGCCTGTTGACAGTGGCTATCAAGATCACCAAATATATTTCAAAGCTTCTTATTATGTTTTATTTGATTNGGGCAAAATTGGGAGTTTTGGATTTGGGTTAAAATTGGATTCAAATGTGGGTCAATTAGGCTTGGACTTGGTTTGAATTGAGTTTGATCATGCTGAATTTAAGTTTAGAACTGAAATTGGAGGAAATTGAGATCAAACTGAGTTTAATTGAAAAGTCCAAATTGGTTTCGTGGACAAAAGGCTGAGTTGGATATTTGGTGAAATTGAAGTGCCAACCATCCTGATTTAAGCCACGGACCAATGGAATCTCCATTTGAGTCCTCTATGTCTGGTTCTAGCTAAACCCCAACCTAGGGCTAGAGGGTCTAGGAGACCATCTAATGAATCTCCCAAAGGATCAAGGGATCAAAGTCAACAAGTTTGGGTTTAGGGTTGTGAGTGAATGGGAGTGAAAATGAGTGAAAGTGCGTAAACTAGCTCCAGACCAACACCCTGGGTCAACTCTAAGGTCAAGCAGTCCTATGGGGATTCACCTTGAGCTTCCTCATATTGACCTCACCTACTGAGTGCTAGAGGTTATGACCAATATGTGGAACTTCAAGTTGAGCAAAGAATGTTTTAGAGTTTCTAATGGTGATGGTTCCATTTCTAGTTCTCTAGGAATAGTCAACAGGAAAGTCCTATGGCTAGACCCTAGGCTACTAAAGAGGAGAAAGCTAGACCTCAACCAAAAGTGAGGTCAATACTATGATTTTCAGACGATGTTTGTCCAATGGTGGCCACGGAGATGATAGCCCAATGATGGTGGTATGTCATGACGGTGGTGGCCCGGTGTCAGTTGTACGGGGCGGCAACAACAACCGAGCAACAGCGATCCAACGATGAAAGCCTGTTGACAGTGGCTATCAAGATCACCAAATATATTTCAAAGCTTCTTATTATGTTTTATTTGATTTGGGCTCACTTGGACTCAAATCAGACTATTTTTTATATTGTTTTGTTTGTGTGACTGGGACATCATTTGATAATAAATTGTAGTGTAGGTATTTCCAAATTTATTTTTAAAATTTCTGCTCTAAATATGAACCGAAATCCGTGCAAAACAATATAATTTTTTTAGATATATATAAATGAAAAGTCGAAATGAAGGAACCATAAGATCTTGATCGAGTTGGTCATCATTCCCTTTGCCATTAGTTGTAACCTTAAGATGATAAACTTCATAACATAAAATATAAGTCTATGTTACCATATGCAATGTCTGAATATTCAACGTCTAATGATTAGCCTTGATTGATAGTGCTCTCCTGCTATCGAGCAATATATAACCATAAGGACTTGCAACTATGAAAAATCTCAAACCGAAAAAAAAAAAATCTTATAAAATGAGGCAAAATCTCTCATCAATGTCTTATCTAAAATCTAACATGCCTCTTNTTGTTTTGTTTTTGTGACTGAGACATCATTTGATAATAAATTGTAGTGTGGGTATTTCCAAATTTATTTTTAAAATTTCTGCTCTAAATATGAACCGAAATCCGTGCAAAACAATATAATTTTTTTAGATATGTATAAATGAAAAGTCGAAATGAAAGAACCATAAGATCTTGATCGAGTTGGTCATCATTCCCTTTGCCATTAGTTGTAACCTGAAGATGATAAACTTCATAACATAAAATATAAGTCTATGTTACCATATGCAATGTCTGAATATTCAACGACTAATGATTAGCCTTGATTGATAGTGCTCTCCTGCTATCGAGCAATATATAACCATAATGACTTGCAAATATGAAAAATCTCAAACCGAAAAAAAAAAAAATCTTATAAAATGAGGCAAAATCTCTCATCAATGTCTTATCTAAAATCTAACATGCCTCTTGAAAATTTGGCCTGAACCAACACAAAACACCCTCATCTAAGGAATTCTGGGACAAGAATTTTTGGAGCCCTCAAATACTCTTAAAATCAAAAAAAAAATTACTTGGTTTGTTTCAAAAAAAAAAAATTGTACTCGCCAACACAAAAAAAAAAATTACATAAGATCCTTCATCCAAAAAATCAAGTGGGTGATATATAAAAATCATTATTTTTCAGGAATGAGCAAAAGATACAAAATAACCATTATTGTTAGGAATCATATTATATATTTTCTTCCTCAATCTTTGTTTCAATAAAATAATTCTTCGAGAAAAAATTGAAAATAATGGCAAAAAAAAGAAATATTTTAAGCATGTGATTGTTGGAAACACGAAGCTACAACTTTCACTTTGTCAATAATTCAAATCCTAAATGACTCTGAAACAAAAGTCAATCAGACAATAAGACTCCCTTCAAAAACAAAAATAATAATAATAATAAAACGGTGTATTTCTCAAGTTAATATTTCAGTGGAAATATAATGAAAATATTAAAAAAAAATTATAAATTGGGAGTAATATACCTCTGTGTACCTTCCAAATTCAACTCTTTAATCTNCATCCTAAATGACTCTGAAGCAAAAGCCAATCAAACAATAAGACTCCCTTCAAAAACAATAATAATAATAATAATAAAACGATATATTTCTCAAGTCAATTTTTCAGTGGCAATATAATGAAAATATTAAAAAAAAAATTATAAATTGGGAGAAATATACCTCTGTGTACCTTCCAAATTCAACTCTTTAATCTTTTCAGATAGTGGCATAACGGGCTCAGTTACAATGTAAATTGTGTGTTTCGTCATAGATCCATCACCAACTTCAACCTCAGTACTATGGACAAAGGATAGTATATTTGGATGTCTAACCTGTAAACAACAACAGAAGATAATATGAACCAATACAACACAAAAATAATGGAACTCAAAATGCAGTCACTAATATGGAAGAAACTAGCATGCTCTCAGGAAAATGCACAAAACAACGAAAAATTTAAATTTGGCGGGCAAAGATGAAGCCTGTTGCAAGTTTTAAATATTATAATTCACAACTAAGAAAAATATACAGCTCATCTATCATATTGCTTAGCACATTGCCAACTATACCATACTATGCAGGATTCAGAGAACCCCAATTCCATAAGAAGATTCATATTGGCCCAGTAAAAAATACAAAGGTGATCCTAGACATCAAGGAGCAGCCTGAAAAATTACTGAAGCATCATTGAAAAGAAGGAGGCATTTAATAAGTGCATATACCGCCATAGCAAAATAGATGTTCGAGACTGTCATGAATTCTAAAAAAACTGCCTAACTACAGCATTCTTTTAGTGAAGAAAAGATAAAAAACATGTGTAAAGCCCAAGGATCATATTACCACATCTTCTATCACTGTCAACATGAAAAATAAATGAAAATTTTGCTTCGTTATTAGAGAGTTACACTATAAAATGTAGCCAAAACAATTGCCAAATCAAGCAATTTACAATTTTATGCACTACTTTCACATCAAACTTAAAAAAATGTCAAAATCCTATCAATCTTACTAGAATTACATTATCAATAATAAAATGCTGAACAATTAAATCGCTAAAAAAAATGGAAATTGCTTTTGTATAGAAAGGATGGCTTACAGTGCGCAATCGCTTAGCACCATTGCGACCAGCAAGTAAGTGTCCATCCTGACTGCTATTCCCAGACAAAGAAAATATTGACACAGGAGAAACATCATCCTGTTACAACAAAGATAATAGAAAATTGAGTTATCCACAACGCAATGTACTGATAATAAATAAATATCACAGCTAAAAACAAGCTCATTCATCAGATCACTAGCTTCATTTTGGAAAGCTCCATGTATGCGACAAATCAATCAAATTTTCAAACAACTTTAAATCTTCAAGAGAAACCATCAGTATAAAT
>JXCR01148271.1:419438-442994 GCA_002079205.1 Phalaenopsis hybrid cultivar
ATTTTTTTTCCAGAATTAGACTATGAGCGAAATAATTTTTTGCATATTAATTTTCCTCCCACATGTTCTCAAAATTTTACACAATTTTTGAATAGTCTAGTAAGCTCGTTAAAGATGTTTACATTGTCCCCTAGCAAAGAGTAAAGCCAAGAGCAAGTTTGTCCTTTAAAAGTGGTTGGGAACACTTAGCGCAGAAGCGCATCAGAGGCATGCTGACTGTGCATCATGGTTTGATAGTGATCAATATGCTCATAAGGGCTAGTTATCTCTTCATAGCTGTCAATGTTCGGAAGCTTGAAACCTATTAAGATAGGGTGTTGGAAGACTGCATCCACTAAGGGAGAAGATTCATGAATGTTAAGATGAGTGGGAAAGCGATCCTTTTTCTCTATCGGAGCTCTTCCTAGATGAGGCGTCGTAGTTCACTACAAATGACATCATCTGAAATGGCAACAGGGCGTGTCAGTGTCAGGTTAACTGCGCGAGATGGATGAGTGGAACTTGCGATATCCAGGAGTTCATCATCACGACCTAGCATGAGAAGTATTCCTTCATTGTGAGGGGGGCCGGTACGAGTTCCTACAAGTAGTGAGTTTCTAGTAGATTGCTGAGTTAATGGAAAACAAACTTCATTCAACAGTGTGGGCAGTGGTTGTTGAGCCCCGCGTAGGAGCTGTAGGATCTCTAGTTGAGACTCCTCCATTTTGTGCATTCACTTTTCTATAGAAGGACCCGAGACGCATTCATTAACAAGATAATATTTTCCAGGGCAGGAAGATGAAGAAGCATGTCGTTCTTATCTTCATGACTACTACCTAAAATATGGGTATTGGAACGGGATGCTCCGTTATCACGAATAATGTGTCTGATGGCTATGTTGTGAGCCTTACAAGTACTTTAGTAGTGGGATTGAAGTTTCATGTAGATAACACCAAACTAATACGTGCTAGAAAATTAATGGCAGTAGAGTTATTGATTATTGTTTTGGTGTGGTACGAAGATTCAACACACACACAGAAAAAAGAAAATAACTAATAATGACACCAAAAATTTTTACATGGAAAACATAGAAAGGGAAAAATCACGGGGTCTGACCATGCTGAAGAGTTATATTATAAAAAGATGACTATAATTGCAACCACTTGTTCCACGGCCGGGAAATAGATACTAGGTTTTTCAAGTTACAATATTGACATGCGGCGACCAATAGTGATTAGTGGTGTTTGATCAATGGTGGTCGAGGGTGGTTGGCGGTTATCAACGGTGATCGATGGTGTTCGATGGAGATTTGTGGTGGTTGACGATGGTCGAAAGTTGTCGAAGACTGCAGGAGTACTCGACAACAATCAACAGTTGCTGACGGTGGTCTGCGGTGACCGACAATGGTCAGTGATGATCGACATGGCTAGTGGTAGTCGAATGCGGTTGGCGGTGGTCGAAGACAACATAAGTCATGTTTTACTTAAGTTTATTCTCAATGCATCACAACAACTACCTTCTCCTTCTACCGTGTGCATTTCCTACTTTTGTTGTCTTGTGTCCATTTTGAAAGGAGAAAAGTTTAAACCTTAACCGACCTTCCTTTTCGAGAATATCCCAAACATCAGGGCTAATGCATCTCTTCAATTGGTATTTCCGGATGTCCCCTATTCCACCTTTTTCCCAAACTTACTCAACACTGGTTGTTTTTTTGAACGAGGCTGCATTCATTCGCAATAGTTCAACCAAAGTTCCTTACCCTTATGCATGAATTCCTTCTTGAACTATAGCAGCCTTTTCCATCGTAGTGAGATATCCCCCAATAATTTCATACCTCAACACGAGATGTTCATACAATCGGACCGTAAAAGGACACGACCGATGGATTTTTGCTTACGGCCACAGAACTGCAGAGGATTTTACTAATTTGAGGAATTATACCGTCGAGCGCCTCGACGTTTACAAGAAAATCTCTATTTTCTTCTCTCCCTTCCTCTCTCTCTCTCCTCTCTTTCTCTTAGCTCTCAAGAGGACTTGGCTTGGTCTTGCTTGGCTTGAGGCTTGTTTATGACTAGCCATAAGAGGCTATTTATAGAAACTAGGAGAGCGGTAGGTGGGAGGTAGGCGAGCGGTAACTGGATGTATTAGGTGAGCGGTAGGTGGCGTACTTAATTAAGAAGCTAATTAAATTCGGTAGAACGGGTCTCCACATTACCCAACACCAACAATATTGAATGTTGATCAAGGTGTGCCTATATAGAGCCAGATGTATACAACAGAAATAACATCAACAGAAACAACATCAACAGAAGTTAATTTGCTACGAAATAAATGACTAAATGTAAGGAAATCAATCAGAAAAGACAAATAAAATTGTATATGTTATACAAGTGAAAAGGAAAGGAGATCTATACAGAAAGGTGGCTGTAANTTAATGTAATTAATAAGTGATTATTTATTTATTGATTAATGTTAAATTAATCAATAAATATATTTGTAATTAATAAAATTATCTTGTGGTAGTTGAGCCTAACTTTGGATAACTATATTTGTGTTTTTAAATATATACTAAGCTTAAGTAAAAACTTTCAATAATAAAGGTTAATTCTAGATATCAAGGTATTTGGTATNTCGTAATTAATAAGTGATTATTTATTTATTTATTAATGTTAAATTAATCAATAAATATATTTGTAATTAATAAAATTATTTTGTGGTAGTTGAGCCTAACTTTGGATAACTATATTTGTGTTTCTAAATATATACTAAGCTTAAGTAAAAACTTTCAATAATAAAGGTTAATTCTAGATATCAAGGTATTTGGTATAAGAAAATAAGACTATATTTTTCAATTTTAAGTAAAGAAATTTGTATTTTTGAAATATTAAAAATCTTAGAGTTTCATATAAGAAGAAAAGAATGAAATTTATGAAAAATCTTCAAAACTGATATGAATTTATAAAGTGAAGGAATGTGTAAAGTTTTTAACTTTAAGAAGAGGATAGTGAAGTCCAAAATCATTAAAGGCTATCCAGATATAGTAATCCTCATATGAAAAAAGAAAAAAAAAAAGAAGGGATTGAAAATGATCCTAAAAGAAAAGAGAAAAGAAAAATATGTTAGGAGAAGTTTGAGNCAAAATCATTAAAGGCTGTCCAGATATAGTAATCCTCATATGAAAAAAGAAAAAAAAAGAAGGGATTGAAAATGATCCTAAAAGAAAAGAGAAAAGAAAAATATGTGAGGAGAAGTTTGAGNCAAGAAGACCAGTCGAAGGTGTAGCTACCAAACCCCAAATCATAACTTGGTGGCCCCTTAAAGGTTTTAATGGATGATTTTCTGGAACAAAGAAAAAGAAGTTCAATTATCCTTCAAAATATCCAAAAGGCCATAAAAGTGTTCAGAGAACAATCCAAAATAAACTTTAAATCCTTTTGAAATGTTTTGAGTCCATTTGAACCTTTTATTCTTTTCAATTGATCATCCCAAATTTTAAAACTAGTTTCAATGAATTAATACAGCCTATACTCAGTGAACTTGCTTCCATAGCTTCTCCAAGACCTGTTAAGCTCACTCTAACCATTTCTCAGCCATTGCCTCCATTGACTGAGCTTAATTTTGAGTCAAAAAATCAGGAACCTTTCTGCCATCACACAGAATTCAACAAAACTTCAAATTAAACCATCTTTAAGCTTCCTAAGACCAAACAAGGAAGTTTGCCATTAAAATCCTCTTGTCCCAAGCCCTCTAGCCCACCTCTAAACCAAGGCCGCGACACCCTCTGATTGAACTCATACCTAAACCATTCACAAGTGGAAAGAAACACTTCAAGAATCTTTGTTGGACTCCACTGAAGCTTCTCCAAGCATATGATTGAGGCTTCACCTTTCAAACTCAACTATACTCCATTTTCCCCCAAATCTAGCTCAATTTGGGTTTTTATGAAGAAAACTTCAAATTTATGAGCATGTGACCTTATAAATAGGTTTGTCTGGACTAGATCAAGTTTTAGGAACAAACTGCTTGTAGTTTGGTTGAGCGTAGTGAGAGATATTAAGCCTAGAAGGTGTACGGTTCTTGGGCTAGGTCAGTTTTGGATGATGAAGGAGAGTCGTCTAATCACGCAAGTATCGGACGGACGGAGCTGATGTCATCGAACGAGAAAATTAAACATAAAGCAAGGGCCGAGTTAGAGCTGATTCAGATGGCGGCATCAACTGGCAAAGCAACGCATAGAAATTTGGAGTCGTCGTAGGATTGTGTGGCGCTGATTGTTTTAAATAGAAAATTAAGTTTATTTTGATTTATTTAATTCAGTCAACTTAGAAATTGCATAACTTTGTGCAGAAAAATTGGAAAAAAAAATAAAAATACCCCATTACTTAGTGAACAGAGGAGAATAATATGAAATAAAAATAAAAATTTTTATAATGTTTCTGATTTTAATTAATTAAAAACCCTCTGAATTATTTTAATTTTAATTAAGTAAATCTTAATCACCATAACTTGAAACTTTAGGAGTTGATTCCTCATGTCAATAGGGATACTCTCTGATTTTTCCAAGGTTAGAGATCAATTCCAGCTTCGAAAACCTAATTTTCAAGCCTAGTAGTCCATTTCTGCTTAAAATAATTATATAAATTAAAATATTACTAAAAAAAAATATGGGAGTTATTTTTATAGAATTCCTATGGTCAGAGGACTTTAGAAAAATTATAAATAATTTTCTCTTTATCAAACTTCTCTTCTTTCTCACGCCACACACCACTCATGCATACATTTTTCCCTGAACTTCACTCTTTTTTTTTAGAGGCTTCCTCCCTCCAAAACTCAATCAAATAGTCAAATCTTTTGAACTCCAAAGGACATGTTCATTGATTCAAGAGACATATCCTTTCATTAGATAACCTTCCAAAGTGTCTAGATGCATTGAATCGCTCCATGGGGCGTTTGAAACATTTGGAGCCTTCAAAATTTGTGCAAAATTCATCCTGGACCAGCTTAATTCATCAAATGTTGTCTCTGGCGCTTCAGGCGCCAAGTTACTTAAGTCCACACTATTTTTAGACTTTGGTGCTTCAGAGGCCAATTGTGGCGCTTCACGCACTGATTCTAGTGCTTCAGGCACTAGCTCTCTGTATAATGGTGCTTCAGGCACTAATCTGCCACTTCAGGTGTCAGAATCACAAAATTCGTTATTTTGGCTCCAAACTTCCTCCATTTTTGTACTTTTTCTCCAAATGCCTAAAATTAATATACCTACAAAAAAAATAAAAATACATTTCTTTAAAGTGCGATATCATCAAAAATAAGCATAAAATGTATATTTAAACTAACACTTTATTTTGGTGTTTCAAGGTTGTAATTCAGCAATCACCTAAATTTTTGTTAGATCAAATTTCATGTCATTTTAAAAAAATTTATGTCCCAACACAATTCCTTTAGTGGCCGTAAATTGACATTTTTCCTAATTGAGTACTAAATTTGCTTCTTCGCAACATTATAAAACCTTTATTAAATCTAAACATGAATCAAAAGAGGTTCCAAAAAACAAAGAAATCATCCATAAAAGCTTCAATTCTTTTCTCAATTAGGTCACAGAAAATATACATCTTACAATTTTGAAAAGTTGTAGGTGCATTACATAAACCAAAAGACATCATTCTAAAAGTAGAAGTCTCAAAAGGACTTGTAAATGTAGTCTCTTAATGATCCTCTGGAGTAATAAGTATTTGATTGTAACCAGAATATCCATCCAAAAAGCAGAAATAACGAAGCCCATCTAGTTTATCCAATATTTGATCCAAGAAAGGTAAAGGAAAGTGATCATTTCTTGTGGCAAGGTTTAAATTTCTATAATCAATACAGATTCACCATCCAGTTACTTGTCTTATTGGTATTAATTCACTTCTTTCATTAATGACTATCGTCACTCCTTCTTTCTTAGGAGCACAGTGAATGGGACTAACCCATGCACTGTTAGAAATAGGATAAATAATTCATGCATCTAACCACTTTAGAATTTCTTTCTTCACCACTTCTTTCATTATTGGGTTTAATCGTCTTTGAGGATCAGCCCTAGGTTTATAATTATCTTCCATTAAAATTTTGTGCATACAAATTGAAGGACTGATTCCTTTAATATCATCTAATGTTCATCCAAATGCTTTCTTAGAATTTATTAATGTTTCCAACAATTTTTCTTCTTGATCTTTTCTTAAATCTGAGGATATTATCACAGGTAAAGTTGATGAACTTCCCAAAAATGCATACTTTAAATGTGTAGGAAGTACTTTCATCTCAAGTTCAGGAGTTTTTCAATTGAAGGGATCCGAGATTGACTATTTCAGTAGTATCTAAAATCTTAAAATTTTCCTAAACATAATTAGTATCTTCAACATTTATCGTTAATGATTTTTCTTATAAATCATTTTTTAATTTCACTTTCTAATTCTTCTTGATCTAGTATAACTTCATCTCTTGGCTCTGAAATGACTTCACATCTTTTTAGGTAATGTTTAGCAATCATATAATCAATAATATACATCCTCTAACATTTACTATCTCTTTCTTTAACAGGATACCTCATTGACTTTAGAATATTAAATGTTATTTCCTAGTCATTAACTCTCATGGTTAACTCTTCTATTTTCACATCAATCATAACACATCCTGTTGCGAGGAAAAGTCTCCCCAAAATAATAGGAATTTTTTTATCTTCTTTCATCACTATGAAATCCAAGGGGAAGATAAATTTATCCACCTTAACTAGTACATCTTCTATAACCATTTTAGGATAAGTGATAGATCGATCAACTAACTAATAGATTACAGTAGTGGGAGAAATCTCTCCTAAGTCCAACCTTTGAAAAATAGATAAAGGCATTAGATTGAAGCTAGCTCCTAAATTGCATAAGGCTTTTCCATAATTTTTTTCTCTAATCGGGCAACGTGTAGTAAAATTGTCAAGGTCTTTAAGCTTTTAAAGAAGCTTCTTTTGAATTATTGCACTACAGGCTTCATTAAGTGAAACAGTTTCAAAAGATTCAAACTTCCTCTTCTTGTTTAATATTTCTTTCATAAATATGGCATCACTCAGCATTTTTCCAAAGCTTCTGCAAACAGAATGTTGATTGTAAGCTTTTTAAATATCTCTAAAAACTTTGAAAATTATTAATCAAGATTTTGTTGTCTAAGTCTTTGTAGAAAAGGAGGTGGTGGTTTTTCATAATCATTTTTAGTTGGAGAGACAGGTTATTCTTTATCCTTAGAAATAATTTCTTTAGGTTTTTCAGTTTCTTCAGTTTTTCTCACAATTTCAATCTCTTTTTGAACTCCAACACTCAGTTTCTTTCCACTTCTAAGTTGAATAGCTTTAATTTGCTCTTGTTCTTTACCTTTTTCTTTTGAATTTATCTCAACATTACTAGGAAGTATTCCCTGGGGTCTATTCTAAGTGATTTAACAATTTGTCCCAGTTGATTCTCAATATTTCTTATAGCAACACTTTGACTCTACAATTGATTGCCTATTTATAACACTACTTCTTCTATATACAACTTCTTTTCCTTAAATTGCTGGTTATTAAAGCCAGGAGAATAAGAATGTCCATAATTAGAACTTCCCTGGTTTTTCTAGTTTCTTGTTGGGTTCGCTTGATTGTTCCCCCATTATTAATTTCCACTACCAGAATTATTATTCCAGCTAAAGTTGGGGTGGTTTTTCCAACCTGAGTTATAAAAATTAAAATATGGGTTATTGGTTTTATTAGTAACCGCATGTAAAGTTTCTAATGATTGAAAATCATTCAATTATCCTAATAAATTTCCCTCACCCATTTAAGGTGTTTGAGAAAAGTTCATTTCAAAATTATCTAACATCCTAGACATTGCAGCAACTTGAGATGCTAAAATAGTTACAATATCTTTATCATGAATACTGGCTACTCCCTTAGGATTTACCCTTTTTAAGGGATATTAAAAATTATTAGTAGTCATTTCTTCAATTAAGGCATAAGATTCATCAAATGTTTTTGACATTAAAGATCCTCCAGCAGCAGCATCAATTATAGATTTAAGGGTTCCTATTAACCCATTATAGAATATTTGAACAATTAACCAGTCAAGTAAAGCACGATGCTGACACTTTCTAAGGAGTTCCTTAAATCATTCCCAAGATTCATAAATTAACTCTCTTTCATACTGAGTAAAAGATGTAATATCATTTCTAAGTTTAGCAGTTTTTGAATGAGGAAAAAATTTATCCAGGTATTTTTTTGTAAAATCTCCCTAAGTTCTAGTAGATCGAGGTGCTAATAAATTTAACCACATTATTTCTTTTTCTCTTAAGGAAAAAGGAAAAATTCCAAGTCTAACAACATCATTTGATACACCATCGTATTTGAATGTAGCACAAAGTTCTATAAAACTTGCAAGATGTAAATTTGGATCCTATGATGGTTAGCCGCTACAACAGGATTTTTTGCACGATCTATATTATTACAGGTTTAGGTTCAAATGAGTTAGCCGCTATAACAAAATTTTTAATACTTAAGTGAATTTCATCTACTATAGGGTTTTTAGAATCCCTTAAAGGTCTTTGTAAATTTTGATGTTCTTTTCCAATAGTTAAATTCTCAATTTTATTTTGTGAAGTGTTTGTCATTTCTGGAGAATTATGAAGTTTTTTTTTCTTTCAAATTCTTCTTAACTTCATTCTAATTCAGAATCATACGGTACTAAACCTTCATATCCTTAACTTTACATGCAAAAAGTAAAATTCAGAAATTAAAATATTTAAATAATTATTTCTTATTTTTTTGTTTTTGCAATTTTTTTTTAATTTTTTGTAACTTTTTGTAATTTTCAAAATTTTGAAATAATTCTACAACTAATCTTTAGCAATTCTATAGTTCAAATAAAGTTTCTAAGAAAAAAGTTCCAAAATGAAATTTTCTTTTAATTCTTTTTTACTCCCCGGCAACGTCGCCAAAAACTTTACCCGTAATTACACAGATATTTATATTACTAAATATGCCAAAAATTTGACCCAAATCATATTTAGTGGCTAGTGAGAACAAATATATTATTATAAAATTTAGATTAATAGTTTTCTCACTAGAGGGATTACACAAGTATACTTATCATTTCAAGTAATATAGAGTTTTCTTTAAAAACCTCAGTATTGATCCCACAGGGAATGTAAGGAAAAGTAATGAAATTCAAGAATTTAACTTTAAAAAAACTTTACCTAAGACTGTAGAAAAATAGTTTAAGCAAAGAGAAAATATTTACTAATTCTTACAAATGCAAATAAAATTAAATGCAACGAATAGAAAATTCAAGATATATATATAGAGACAGACTTTCTCCTTACAAATAATTCCTAACCAGTGTAGGATTTTAATTGTTTAAAAGTTTAATTGTGTTATTGTGACAAATAGAAACATACCAATTGTTTACTTCTTTTGATGTTTAATGAATTTTGGCTAATCTAAAGTTGGTGTCGGCATGTATAGTAGTGTTAGGTAGGTTTTAGTCACTCACTCCTAAATTACTCACAATGTCCTCTCTATAGGACCTACCAGTGACCTTTAGTTCCAAACTCTAGACCAAATTGATAAAAGAATTTAGTCTGTCACCCTAAAAATATCAATTCTATGCCCATCAAATCATATCTCCATATTTATTTGCACTCCCCCTCGGACAATCACCATGACTCTTTCCAAAGTGAAATGTGATACTCACTAGTTATAAAAATCTTAGCCCTCTCAGGTCTATAAGTTTCTCAACAAATTTTAACAATACAAGTGGTCAATTTGTAAAATAAATGAAGGATTGGTGAAAATATCATCAAAAAATGTTTGAATAAAAAGAAATTCTAAATAAATCAAAATCATAACTTGATTACTTCATATTGTAAGGAGAAAGAAAGAAAACTACTCAGAATGCATGGGGATAACAAAACAAAACATAATTGTAAAACTCAAATCCAAAGTACAATACTTAAATTCAAAGATACAAATACTTATCTGGAAAGTTTCCTTGAGTATTCCTTTGAAGTTCTCTGACTCAAATAAACTCTTACTGAACTCACACAACTTCGGAAATCACAAAGACCCACCAAGATTGTCACCCACACTCTTAACACTCTCTAGCACACCCTAACACACCCTAGCGCACACTAGCACACCCTAGCACACCCTAGCACACACACTAGACAATTAAAATTAGTCCCTATTTATAAAGCTTCAAAAATGGCCAAGGATTGCTTAAGACATCTCTTCAAAATTTTTCCTCATTCAATTTATATTGTGGAGCTTAGGTGCTAAAACTGTCGCGCATAGGCTCGAGTTTGGTTGGTTTTGACAATTCTCTTTGGTATGGAAAATTTTGCACCTTTTTAATGTATTTTTGCATCTTTTTGCTCATAATCTCTTTTTTCTTGCACCTGTAACCCAAACACCTAAAATATCTTTCATTAAAACATAATATCCTAAAAAATAGGTATAAAATATGCATAAAAATAGGTGATTCTAAGGTGGATCACTTAACCCTTATAACTTAGGAATTTAGAAACTTTTGGTTCAAATTGCTTGTTGCACACACTAGTGGATGTATGATTCCTCACGTCTCTAACTCAATTTGTCAAGTCTATACCAAATTCATGATGATATGTTAAATATTATACAAACTTGATCCCAATTTTATTTTAACTTCCTTATAGCCCACCTAGCGAGGCGAGTAGGCGAGATGCTCAATCCCTACTATTAAGTTAGGCTTAAAAATCAATGTCTTTGAGTGTTAGTAGCATCCCACATTACATTTGTGTGTGAAGGATAAAAATAGTTTTGAACTATAGCACTGCCTCTTGGCTGCACAACAATTGCCTCCTTTTATCTAAAATTTACAAGTTTGTCTATTTACATGTCTTGATTGCAACAATAATGCATTGTTTTTTTAAATATGTTTACAACTTCTTATGCATTACATTTTAATTATTTTTACATTTGGTTCCGTACTTTACCCATACCTTTGTGTGACTTGTATGTTGCACTAATTTAATAACATTGACATTGAGTGTTTGTGCTTTAGGGATATCCACTGAAGCACTTGATCTAGCACATTATGGATTTATGTACTTGTATTTGTGTCTTGTCTTTCCTGATTCCTGATGAGTTCATTCATTTTTTTTCCTTGTAGTTCTAGCTTTTGAGTCATCACCCTTAATTGTAGGACCTAAGTAAATCCAAGTTGTGGCATGGGAAATAAGCACACTTGCTTGCTTGAAAAAACATGTGACATAAATTATCCAATGAAAAAATCTTAAAGTACTCTTTCAAGCATAGGACTAGACCAAGATTCATCAGTGTTCTGACAGGCGTTAGCTCACTAAGTTGCTAAGAATGGCTCCAGTCATAGTGACCCTATCAATATCCTATGGGAATGCACTTAGGGTCTATTTGGGGCAGCTACAGCTTATTGAATAATTTGTTGATAAGTTGATTAAAAATAATCTGCTGATAAGCTAGGTGCGGTGGCTATTATAAATTTTTATTTTTTTTGGAAAAGCCAAACTGCTGTCAGAAAGTTGCTACCGCGCCTAGACAGGTGCGGTGTGAAAATGCTATTTTCGGCGTTTTGAAAACGCATAAGCTGCCAAAACACAATTTACCCAAATTGGTCAAGTGGGTTTTCAAAATGTCACCGCACCAAATAAGCTCCCCCAAACAAACCCTTAATCATGCACTACATGACTTGCACTTAGATGGTGGATAGGTAAATCCTTATAGTTTCTTATTTGGAATTAGGATTAGACTTATATGCACTACTATTATTCCTTAGCTTGTGTGCTAGTTGTTACATATTGTTTGTTATATTGTGTGTTTACTAATTGTGAGACATGCACAATAGTATCTTAGGGGCAATCTTCTTGCAAGTAGTCATGTCCAAAGTGAAGGAGCATAATTTATAAGTGAAAGTAACACATCTTATGTAGGTGCTACTAAGCTCTCCTCCCATCAGACATATTTCATTATATGTTGCATGCCTTATACTTAAGTTAAATTTTATTATAGGTCGAGTCTCTTTTGGACTATTATATTGTACATTTTAGAGTTCATAATTGAGTATGTACTATAAATAAGGTACGAGCTTGAGTCCTAAGATACTTGGAGCACGGGATTGTGTGGCCAAAACCTAGTTTAGTTTGGTCTTGCCACATACCATAATTTAAAATCATTTAACTACAAGAATTTAGGCATTTTTGGATGACCACAATCTGAAAGAATTCTTCAAATCAAATAAAAATAAAAATGAAATTAAAGAAAACATGTTAACTTCCTTGGTTGTTTCAGGTAGCAGAGGAGCATATGGAACATAAAAATGGGAGTTTCTAGTCACTTTAAGTTGTGATCCCGCCATTACGCTCTTGGCTAGCTCCTATTCTGACTACACGTGAGGGTTTCAAGGATGAAGGTGATTGCTTTGGACAAAATAGAGAGAGACGTGTGAGGGTTTTGGGGAGAGGTGAGGACTTTGGGTAGAGAAGATGAGGATCAGGAGGAAAGATTAGAGCAAGATCGGGATGGATCTGATTTCGGGCGAAATATAGGATTAGTTTTAAAGGCTTGTCAATTGATTTTATTTTATTGGTTCTTAAAATTATTACCGGCAGCCATTCTCGTTGCTCAATAAGAAAATGCATCGGTTAAAGCCCTACCAGATATTGGGTTCAAAGAAAACCGAAAAAACTATAGACGTTGATTAATAGTTGCTTATAACCAATGAGTTAATCCGTCAGTTATAAATAATTATAATTGGAAAATAAAATATTATTGATAAGCAAGATATATGTTGTAATTATATCGTCACAAATAACCCTGATAAAAATAATCACAATTTCATTGGTAATTGGTACAATTTTTCTTACGTGTAAAAAGCCGTTGATTTTTTGTCGGTTTTAGTAATTTTTTCTTGTAGTGTTTGTTGTTTATTTTTTGGATCACAGATGAATAATACAGAGCTTGATCCTATTTTCTTTTTCTGGTATATGTTGCTAACCCCAGAAGACCTCAACATTATTATTATTTATTTCCTTTTAGTTTTTTTTGTTCTACATGTGTTGTTATATTTGCCCTTCTTGGCTTCTAATTTGTCCGAGACACCATTTATGTATAGGCTTGCAAGGTAAAAAATTTTTTATAAAGTTTTAATTAAAAGAATTATCCTACTAAAATTTTGGTAAAAAATCAATCAATTTTAAAAAGTGCACTTTATTTTCTTTTATTTATTTATTTGGTAAGATTTAAAATGTTTTTGCACTGCATGACTATCACCCAAGTCATATTAATAAGGCCTCCCCTACTAGAACTGAGGATAGTACTGCATTCATAATTCATATATCGAAAAGTATCCATGCTTCTCTAATCTGAATAGTTGTCGGCGCTATTTTTGGTTAGAGGAGTTGCCCGTAAGAAGCTGTCGGTCGCCGGAATTGAAATCTCATCCCCCACTTCGGAAGAACGTTTTAATTTACATATATATTTAGTTTAAAAAAGTATGAAATCAAACTGACCCCATATTTTTTATAGTTTAAACGAAAGAGCACTGTACCTCAAATCTTGTATCTATCTCGAAGGATAAACACAAGACTTGAGGATGAGACTCGATCAAATAAACTAAGGAATATATAACATTCGTTTGGTCTGCGAAATCTTTGTATTTGTCGACAAGTTTCCCTATGTAATATAAAGGATAAAATAGGATTTATATTAAGCTGGGTTCGGACATGCTTCCTATAAGGGCAAGCCCCTATAGTTAATTACANGTAGGAGCTCTTCCTAGACGAGGCGTCATAGCTCATTACAAATGACATCATCTGAAATGGCAATAGGGTGTGTCAGTGTTAGGTTAACTGCGCGAGATGGATGAGTGGAACTTGCAATATCTAGGAGTTCATCATCACAACCTAGCATGGGAAGTATTCCTTCATTGGGAGGGGGGCCGGTACGAGTTCCTACGAGTAGTGAGTTTCTTGTAGATTGCTGCATTAATGGAAAACAAACTTCATTCAACAGTGTGGGCAGTGGTTGTTGAGCCCCGCGTAGGAGCTGTAGGATCTCTAGTTGAGACTCCTCCATTCTGCGCATTCACTTTTCTATAGAAGGATCCGAGACGCGTTCATTGACAGGATAATGTTTTCCAGGATGAGAAGATGAAGAAGCATGTCAGTCTTAGCTTCATGACTGCTCCCTAAAATATGGGCATTGGAACGGGATGCTCCGCTGTCACGAATAATGTGTCTGATGGCTATGTTGTGAGCCTTACAAGTACTTTAGTGGTGGGATTGAAGTTTCACGTAGATGATACCAAACTGATACGTGCTAGAAAATTCGCGGCAGTAGAGTTACTGATTATTGTTTTGGCGTGGTACGAAGATTTAACACACACTCAGAAAAGAGAAAACAACTAATAATGACACCAAAAAATTTTACATGGAAAACCCAGAAAGGGAAAAATCACGGGGCCTGACCATGCTGAAGAGTTCTATTATAAAAAGTTGATTGCAATTGCAACCACCTGTCCTACGGGCGAGAAATAGATACTAGGTTTCTCAAGTTACAATGTTGACAGGCGGTGACCAATAGTGATTAGTGGTGTTCGATGGATGGTGGTCGAGGGTGGTTGGCGGTTATCAACGGTGATCGATGGTGTTCGATGGAGATTTGTGGTGGTCGACGATGGTCGAAAGTTGTCGAAGACTGCAGGAGTACTCGACGACAGTCAACAGTTGTTGATGGTGGTCCGTGGTGGCCGACAATGGTCAGTGATGATTGACATGGCCAGTGGTAGCCGAAAGCGGTTGGCGGTGGTCGACGACAACAAGAGTCATGTTTTACTTAAGTTTCTTCTCAATGCATCAACAACGACTACCTTCTCCTTCTACCGTGTGCATTTCCTACTTTTGTTGTGTTGTGTCCATTTTGAAAGGAGAGAAGTTTAAACCTTATCCAACCTTCCTTTTCGAGGATATCCCAACATCAGGGCTAATTCATCTCTTCAATTGGTACTTCCGGATGTCCCCTTTTCCACCTTTTTCCCTAACTTACTCAACACTGGTTGTTTTCTGAATAGCGAGGCTGACACTCATTCGCATTAGTTCATCCAAAGTTCCTTACCCTTATGCATGAATTCCTTCTTCAACTATAGCAGCCTTTTCCATCATAGTCGGATATCCCCCAAAAATTTCATACCTCAGCACGAGATGTTCATACAATTGGACCGCAAAAGGACACGACTGATGGATTTTTGGTATTGAAAACTTGATTAGAGGAAAAGATAGTTGACTGGCAGACCCCTTCACGTATGTTAGCCAAAGGCCCCTAGAAACTCAATGTAGAACAAATGGGTGGGTTGGTCGGGAGTGGGCTCTATTTATAAAATTATGAGTGCAATTAATGCAGGAAGATGAAGGCTCAAAGTGCTTCCCTCGATCGAACGACATTTGCTGACATTTGAGTGCCTTAATGATGTCGGAATTGAGTGATCTTTGGGCTCATTGGATTCGTCTTGTCAAGATGCTCAGTTTGATTATAGACTCATCAGAATCGACATTCGTTTGACCTTTCAAATGCATCCAAAAAATTTCTAAAAGTGGTTTAATAGCTTGATATGGGCTTGTTTTGGATCAGATTTGACCAATCTTGGTAAATTGGGTTCTTCTTGTCAACCTGGTTATTTTGACTGTAAGTTTGCTGAAATCGAAGTTCTGAATTTCTTTTTATCAAGGTTAGAATTTTTCTTACTAAAATATTTTCTTCGAGATCTATGTTATGCCTTGAGATTTATGCCTGATGATGAAAATTTATTAGCGGTATATCAATAATAAATTGAACTAGTAAGTCCTTATATTAGGAGACCACAAGCATTTAGATTAATATTTTCGCTGCCCAAAATAAACATTAGCTCCTCTCGGAGCCACAAAATATTAATATTGTTATAAAGGTCAACCCATAATTGGGCCACTCTAGCACGCATCAATTCAAATTCTAAACTCTAAAGACAATCGCATTGCGACTCCCAAACATGGCCCTTATCAAAATATCAAAACTCATCATTCTTCCTCTTGTCCATTAATATCCTAATAGTGATCGCATTATGAGTTCCTTCTTTATGTTGATTTCAAAGACATCGCATCGCAACTTGCTCTACTCTACTCCATCTATTTAGTGATGAGCTTATTATTTTTTTTTTGTCATTTTATTTAGTTTTAAATCAAAGAGGTATATTCCTTAAAAGAATATATGATAATGATGAATAAAAAAGGAACTACAAAACTAATTCATTTATTATAAGGAGTTTAAAGTGCTAGAAAGAATAATGGCATATTAGAGAGTAACCCTTAAACCATGCAATATTGGAAAAGAAAACTTCAATTATTTGCAGTAATTAATTAAAAAAAGTTAGCACGTTGATTTCAACCGATGCTTGATGAAGTATTCCAAATAAAGTTAAGAAAAAATGCATGCACTTTGAATGTTTCATGTCATTATTGCTTGTTGGTCGGAATCCTTGAAGTGTGTGTGCGCAACAACTCATCTGTGATGATTTTAGAGTTATTGGCCAACTTGGCCATCGAGTTTGCAGATCCTACAATGACATATGAGAAACAAAACTCAAATCATCAAAAAGCTGTTTTCAACTTTTTAGATTCTATTTGAGATATGACAATGTGTAATGCTTAAATTAAAAGTTCAAAGCATTTCTTTTTGGGTCAGAAATTGAGAAATAATGATAAAACATAATAGTTATTGCATGTAAAAGCACTATCATATTAGAGAGATAGTTTAACATTTTAGTTTTGAATGAAATTCAACACAACGGAAAAAAAAAAATCACAGGAGTTAGCTCAGTTGAAATGATTCATTGTGTTTGTGACATTATGAAAATCTACTCTTTCTAATAATTAGAGAAGATAATATTATAAAATAAGAAGTGCTTGTATGGTCTCCTTATCTATAATAGAGATTATGGAAGAATAAAAGGTAGAGAATTTTTACAATGGTTGCGTGATGATTGTGATATTATGGTGGTTGAGTGACAATGATCTTGAGATGATAGTTAAGAGAAAAAGGGTGAGAAATGACAATCATGATATATTGGGTGATCGTTATTAGGAGATGATAGTCAGACGATGATACTGAATGATGGTGACTGGGCAATAACAATTTGTAATGATGATTAAAGATGACGATCAGAAGGCAAAGATCAAGTATGGTCTCCTTACCTATAATAGAGATTATCGAAGAAGAAAAGGTAGAGAAATTTGACAATGGTTGGGTGATGATTGTGATATTATGGTGGTTGAGTGGCAATGATCTGGAGATGATAGTAAAGAGAAAAATGGTGAGAAATGACAATCATGATATATTGCGTGATCGTTATTGGGAGATAATAGTCAGACGATGATACTGAATGATGATGACTGGGCAATAACAATTTGTAATGATGATTCAAGATTGTCGGCGCTATTTTTGTGGGTTTGGTTTGGGGGAGTGTTGCCCGTAAGAAGTTGTCGGTCGCCGGAATCAAAATCTCGTTGCCCACTTCGGAAGGACGTTGAAGTATGAAATCGAACCGACCCCATATTTTTCATAGTTAAAAATGAAAGAGCATTGTACCTCAAATCTTGTATCTATCCCGAAGGAAAANACTTTGTCTATTTGAGCTGTTCTTGGCGGTAACACTTTTCCGCTCCTTAAGTTGACTTCTGTGACTTCTTCTTCTTGAGATATCATTGTTGAATCTTTCGATGTCTTTTCCTCTTTATAGGAAAGATCTAAGTTGATGGCAAGCGGTGCACCATGACGCTCGAGAGTTGGTTGTTCGTTATCGGTGCTCTCGTAAGTGATATCATAGATGTCTTCCTTGGCCTTGACAACGAGCTCATCGGACTCAAGTACAATTTGAGAATCATTTTGGGGATTGAGATTGCAGCTAGCTTGGTTATAATTAGTCATGTTATTACCAGAAATAGTCAAAACATAGCTGAATTCACAACCATTATATTTATAAGACCCCGGAGGGACAAAAAGATAATCATACAAAGTTAAGGGTTCGAGGACTTTCTTCCCCTAATCCGAGACAACCAATCTAGTAGAGACAGCCCTTATCCTACCCCCGTGCTATCAATCTTGGCAGTGACGCTTTTCTTCTTCTTGTTCTTTGTCCTTGACGATGATAGATTTTCTAGCGAAATCTTCATCTCGGGCTCGGTATGCTGCAGACTCTTAATGGAGGCTTGTTTTGATGCAGATTGTAGCTTGTTCAGTATCTTCTTGGATGATCTGCCCCATACCTAATTCTATCCTTCTTCGGTATTTGTAGAAGCTTGTTTCGATAAATCCTATATTCGATTGAGTACTCTCTTGATTTCATCCCAAGTTGTACTCCATCCATCTGTTCCGACATATGGATCGATCGAGGAGAGTGACTCAGCTGAAATCATATTTATGGAACCTTTTTTAGGTTCTATCAATTACTCCTTTGGAATTGTTATATTATCTCCCTTGAGGTTTGTCTCGAGCTAGTCTTTGAAGACGAAACATTTGTCTAAAGTGTGTCCAAGTAACCAGTGGTATGGGAAATAATTTGGTTCATTCTTCTTATCCACCTCTTCAGGTTTCTTTGGATCAGGTAGTTTGAATTCTTGATTTCTTCATCAAGCTTTTGAATATTTTAGGTACAGCTTCATCTTTGAAGGAGTAAACAAGTTTCTTCATCAAGCTTTTGGATATTTTAGGTACAGCGTCATCTTTGAAGGAGTAAACAACTTTTTATCGCTCTAACAGGGATATTCTTTTACTCGTTGTTCGAGGTGATCCCTCCTGAGACGGTCGTTGGTTGGATTGACTACTCTATTTTTGAGGGTACTGTGAACAAGACTGATGATGATCTTCTGCATATATCTTTATCAACTGCTTTTCTTTGTCAACAGTTGCGACTACCCCTGATTTCTTTTCGAACACTCTGGTCACCTTAACCTTTTCATGCGGCTCCATGTGCTTCATTTCTTCCTGAAGACTGTTGGCTTTAGTAAGTAGCTTCTCAAAGGATTCGACGGTGAGTCCCTTAAGCATGAAAGCTACTGGCCCATGAATGCTTTTGAGTAGAATCTCAATTGCTGATGTTCCTGTAGCTGAGGTTCACATTTCATGCTAGTAAGCATGAAATCTAATGGCCCATGAATGATTTTGAGTAGAATCTCAATCGCTTGATGTTCCTGTAGCTGAGGTTCACATTTCATGCTAAGGATCCACCTCAAAATATAATCTGTCAAGGTTTCACTAGGCTTCTCCTTCTCCATCATGAGCTCTACAATAGACACATGATGCTGCGCCCTAGCAAATCTTTTCACAAATAACTGTTCCAACTCAAAAAATGTTTTAACTTACCCATTGGGCAGGTCGGCATACCAGTCAAAAGCAATCCCTAACAAGCTGTTGACAAACTGCTGGCAGAGTAGAGCTTCGTTACTCCTCGTGTTGCCACAATTGGCTCGAAAATGTGCTATGTGCTGTCTCGGATTTCCAGTCCCATCGAATTTCTTAAAGTTTGGGGTCACAAAGCCCTTGGGGAAAGGCACGACATCAAACTCCTCCAGGTAAGGTCTACCCTTTAAAATTTATGCACCGCCCTTGGACTGGGCTAAGGCATATCGTACTTGTTCAACCATTTGCTTGAACTCTTTTCTGGCATGGCACTTGATGGAGAATTCTTCTTCGGTTGTTCTTCTTTGTCTATCGAAGTAGCCTCCCTTCTTTCATCTGCGATGTGTATGATTTCTGGTTGATTAATCTCTGGAGAACTTATTTCATCTGCGATGTGTATGATTTCTGGCTGGTTAATTTCTGGAGAAGCCAATCGTGGTGCTCTGAATGGTCGCCATGACGCTCATAGCTGCAGTCATCTCCTCTATTCTTTTCTCCAATAGAACAACTTGCTCATCCCTGAGGAAGATAGCCCTACACAGCTCATCTACAGCGTTCTCTTCAGTGTGAGGTTGAACCTCGCGCGCAGATGTGGTAGCTCTGGTTTCGATCACATGGACATCCATGAAATCTTCCTCCAAGTAACACTATAATCAAAATCTTCATTGTCACTATTGACGGAAACTCCATGCTCTCGAGCTAACTCAGAAACTCATTGTCACTATCGACGGAAACTCTGTGTTCTCAAGCCAACTCAAAAATCTCGATCCTGAGTTTCTCAACTTTTTTCTCAATTATCGATTCCTTGATTTCTATAAGATCATGGAGGACCTTGATGGAAATCCTCAACTTGTTAATCCATCTCGCTGGCTATTGTCGCGATGATGTCAGATATTTCAGGCACTTGTTTTACTTCCTGTCCTGCAGGCTCACTGAACTGTGTCGGTGCAGCGACCTTGGGTACCCATACCCTCTTCTTCTTTGACGATGATGCCTCAGGACGGGAACATCTTAGTAGAGACATCAGTATGTCAAGAAAAGGTATGTTCCCGTGGTGTAGACCAGCTACAGTGTCAGGTAATTGTCTTGTCTTTCTTTCCATGATTGCAGGAATAATGGATAAACTTATCGGACCCAGTCTTGACTTAATCGGCCGGCGACCTGAGGTTCTGGTGGTGGTATGCTCGGTGGTGACCATAGCAGTATAGACTTGGTTTCCTAAACGGAGCCAGACGGGAACACGGGTAGGTGACTTTATAGTCGACCTATGAGATTTTCCAGCGGACTTAATATCCTTCAAAATTTCATTCTTCATATGAGAGGAAATTGCATGTCTCGCTCGTTTAAGTAATTCACTAACAGAACATATTTCTTTAATAGCAAGCCTTCTGAAGATTGCACTAACTCGGGTGATGGGGAGAATTTATTTCCCTCCTCACCATGTCCATGAGGTGATGATAATGCGGCAGCAATTTTCCGGATACTCTCATATCCATGAGTATCTATTAAAGGATGGAACTTACTCCCTCGTAGGAGTGGGTAAATTTATGGTAATACCTCTTCAACTTGAAGAGGCTCCTCCTCATCAGGTGTGTTCTCAGAAGTCTGGGCTTTGATAGCCCTCCGAATTCTCCTATTGTGGTTCCTCCTTTGAGTTCGGGTCAGTGGTACAGTCCTTGAGCACGACCCGATCTCAAATACGGGTGGCGGAACAGTTAATCCCTCAGTCGGATCTTCAACAACCATCACCTCTTTTCCCTTAGTAGTAACAGGGATAGCAGCTTTACCCTTCTTACAGGAAGGGAAGTCTTGAAGGCAGTTCAAACTAAATTCTGCAGACGGCTCTTGAACTTCCGGGGCAGCGATCTTCATTACCACGAACGGGGCTTTCCTTAGGATAACCTCGAGGTCTTCAAATCCAGCTTCGAACTTAATGGTGGGAACGACATTACAGGCGTTGCGGTCCGTTGGCAGGTTGCAGGAAAAGGTCAGCTTTGGGTAGGCCACCGCAGCGGGCTTTAAAACAAAAAGTTTTAGGGTTAGCTATATGGCTGAAAACCTCGTAATTTTTAGTGCGAGCATTGAAAATAAAGGTTAATTTGTAGACCGGGCGGGTATTAATTTACAGATAATTTTAACATCTTTATTTAAAAAGGTGTAAAATTTAATTAATATTTCAAAGTGCGGGCAGCACAACACAATTTGGTTCAATTTGCGAAGCAGCAAACCAAATGTGGAAGGGAGTTGTGAAAAATTTTAGGACCCAGTGCGGGACCCAATTCAAGGCAAAAAAATGCCTAGGTGGAATTAGTCCACCGCACACCTATTGGGGGTCTGACCCCATATGAAAATTTAAAGAGTCCTTAATGGCCTTCTGAACTCCTCCGTTCAAAGATGGTTGAACAGCTAGTCCTGAAGGCCAAAGAGTTAGCTATACTTTCCCAAGATAGAAATGGGTAAAGTACGCCAACGGAAGAAGGGTAATCTGGTCCAAGTGGGACATGGACATATTATCGATGTGTGAAGATAATATTTCTTGATTTATATGGAGAGAAAAGCATGTCCTCAGCGGAGTCGCCAGAAGCTGTATCAACGTTATTTTGGGGTGTTGGTTTATGGGGGTGTTGCCCGTAAGAAGTTGTCGGTCACCGGAATCGAAATCCCGTTGATCTCTTCGGAAGGACGTTAAAGTATGAAATCAAACTGACCCCATATTTTTCATAGTTTTAAAATGAAAGAGCACTGTACCTTCTGTATCTATCCCGAAGGATAAACACAAGAATTGAGGATGAGGCTCATTCAAATAAACTAAGGAGGATGAACACAAGACTTGAGGATGAGGCTCGATCAAATAAACTAAGGAAAGTATGACGTTCTTTTGGTCTGCGAAACCTTTGTATTGGCTGACAAGTTCCCCTATTTAATATAAAGGATTAAATAGGGTTTATATTAAGTTGGTTTTGGACATGCTTCCCATAAGGGCAAGCTCCTCTAGTTAATTACATCTTAAATGACCAAAGTCACCTAAGAAGACTCTTAATAAAAATCAGGAAATATTATCTTCAAGGAATTTTAAAGGGTAGGACTCTTCAACAAAATCGGACGTAAAAGTGCAAAAGGGGATCAGATCAAATTTGGAACATTTTATTGTAGAATCCAAAGGATGAAGAACTAGGGGATGTGATGGATCCAAAGGCTAATCTCGGTGACTTCCCAAGCTATCCTAATGTTTGGCTTCAGTTTTGAAGAGAAATATTTAGGTATTTCATCCTGCCAATTTTATTAGTTAGGGCTTACATTCGTGTGAAATGATCACACAAATAGCCTGGAAGATGTGAGGGTTTAGGTCGTGACAAACGACAACCTTGGAATCCTAAGACGAGTTAGGGCTTATAATGTATAGTAGGGCTATGCAAAGGCCTAAAGATAAGGTGAGGATTTACGTTGCATAAGCAATCAACCTCGAATTCCTATGGTTTTGTTGTTCAAGTCTAAAGAAGTAAGATTGGTTTAGCTGGGGAAGACAGATTTTGTTGTTGAAGATGGTCGTGTTGCCCACTATGCTAGTTCCAAGCTTCTGCCACGGCGAATTTGAGTTATCTAGTGTGTCAAGTTATAATATTAAATCAGGTGGCCCTATGGTTGAAGTTATTTAAATTTCATAGAGGGCATATTGAAGTTGATTAGAGCGACACCGGTTAGGATCCTACGGTTCCCTCATTCCGGCATCACTATTTTCTATTGGATTCACTTAGTCCAAATGAACTTACTAAACCCAACTTAATGAGTTCCATAATTTCATTTAAACCGTGGGAAGCCTCGTTAGCAACCGTAGGTTACCTCCTCCGAGGGATTCCCGATCATCCNTTAATGGTTCATCATGTAAATATCCTTAATGCTCAGTGAACATCGGTGTCTCAATTATCCCTAAGAAAGGCATAATTATCACTTGTTGGATACCTCAAGGTCATATGGCTTTGTTGTTTAATTAAGGATGATTTCTTTAAGCAAATAATATTGAGTTTTATAGGCCTCTGAGGTATCCAACAAGTTAAGAGGAGGAAGCAGGTCCATGCCTCTCTCTCACC